>CM056947.1:36648202-37248202 GCA_029856935.1 Cyclocarya paliurus | reverse complement strand
TTGCTCTGTCGAACCACTTCGTCTTCTCCACCAAAGCAATCCCACGAAGCCTTGCAATCTCCCAGCAGACGTTGCACCGTAACACCCCTACTTAGCCACCCATACATGGGGCAACACCACCACAAGTTGCCAGCCCGATGTCCTTCGAGTCTTTGACCCATACTCTTCAGCCGTCCAACACCAAAACACTGCCTCATTCACCACCAAAACATCCCTATTTTTTACTCCCAAAATAGAGGAAGCCATAACTTGAGCTGCCACCTCTACATCTCAGGACAACTACCTTTCTCCGCCAGCCCCATCCTGTTGCCTCCACCCGCACAGAAGTGTTGCCGGGCACCTTCACGCTAGTCCCAAGGCACCGTGTTCCTCTCGGTAACCCCTCCTCCCCTCACACGCGGCTCTTTCATTTCTCTCTCTTTGTTCCCTCATCACCTTCTCTCTCACTACTACAGTGCGCTGCAGCCGCTCCCAACTGCGCCACCGTAGAAATTCACCTAGTTTGCCGCCACACGTAGCCCTCTCGGTAAGAATCCGTCATACTTCCCCTCCCTGCCCAATGGACTTTGTTTTAAACTGGGAAAAATAAGTTGTAGTTGTTAAGAGACAAAAATATGGAAAAACTTCTCTAATTTTCATTGAGTACGTTGAGTGGTTAAAATAAAGTTCAGAAATTGATGCAAGTAAATGGACTTTTTTTTTTTGCGATCTCTGTGTGAAACAAACGTTTCTTTTAAATTAAAACTAAGATCGCATCCTTATTTCTCTCATCTATTGCTTTCCTTTATGTCTTTCCTCTCTTGTCATTTTTTTTTCCAGGTTTCTCCTCTTCTCTTTTTCTTTCATTCATTCTTTTTTCTCTCCATTTTCCCACTTCTTGTCATCACTCCCCTCATTTCTTTCTGATCTTGTCTTCTCTCTTTCCTCATTTCTTCCATCTTCTCCTTTACATTCTCTCTAATTTAATTAATATGTCACGTATTTGACCTATTTATTAAATGAGAGTCTAGCTCATACATGTGATAATTAGTGTTAAGCATATAAATAAAAATAATTAAATTTTTCTCTTCCCTTCAACTTAAACTTTTGAAATAAATAGCAATTTCACAGATATATAGTTAGAAAAAGTTTGTATACTTTTTTAAATCAACCATGGTTACTTCTTCAACTTACCATCTTAATCACTAGCTTGTACAAAAGGTGAAATATTTAATGGTAGGGGTCCATAAAAATCTCTGGTTTATTATGATTGTCCCTTTTTTTAAAAATAAATAAATTATCTTTTACTTTCTCATATATATTTCTATTCTTTAATTTAGAGCATGATCATCTCTAAACTATCGGCTATCATTTACAATTTATTTTTACAGGAGATAAGAAGCTGTACGGGTTTTATGTTCTTGAAACAACATTAATTATTGGCTTACCCAAAAAGATGTTTGAGTAGCTGTGGGTCGTAATTAACCTGATCTATTTGGTCCGAATGAAGGACGGAGAAAATTAATATGGAACGTACACAATTGAAGTAGTAGTCCATAGGACACAATTAATATGGATTTGTCTGAATATAGTATCTCCGAAGTGGATGAAAGATCGAAAGAAGAGAAACTTGTCGGCAACTTCATGGCAACAAGCATGCTCTAGCTAGCCAGCCACCAGGTCAATCATACGCCGACTTACAAATGCATTTCTTCATCACCTTTTACTCTAAAATAATTATAACAAAAATCTACATTTTTTCGAATAGGTTCCACTGCAACATACTTGACTTTCGTGGACCAAGCTTTTGGTTGCAAAAAATTCGTATTTTCTTGTAAATTACCAAGCTTTTGAAAGTCATGCATCTTACCGTATTTTCTCTTTTCCCTGTTTTCCCTTGTCCTCCATCTCTCTCTCTTTTCTTTTCTCTTTCCCTTTTTCCAGCGTCGAAACTTCTCCGGCCCTCTTTCTTTCTATTTTCAGATGATGACTTTGTTGTAGAAAGACAGAAGAGTATCCCACAAAGATAGAACTTTAAACTTTCCAAGTAGTTTAAAATGATCAATTAATTGGTCCCGCAGCAATTGACTTTACTCTGTTTTCCTGTTTTAGCACAGATGCATGTTGAAAAAGATGATCATGATAATCGGTAATATTGAATCCATCCATCCATCAGAGAAAATATATTATGCTGTTTAATTCCTATACTCGATACCTGGCTGTTTGTTGATATCAGTTGCTGACAGAGGATGTAGGTTGGACCGCAGCTTTGTCAATATTGTTGGGTTATACGAAAATTATTAGTTATTCTTATCAACATAGATAATGAGGGGGCTAAAGTTATTCATCATCTTTGATGACATTCTTAAAACAACCAGCAATTCTATGACAAAATCAGTTTCATTCTATACTGCCATGATCAGCGGCATCATGAGTGGATTTTACACTCTTCTGTTGTGGGTACCAATTGGATTCCAAGCTGTAATCATCACCATCACGGAGTCTCTTTGAAACTTGAATACCAGCCACTGAATCTTCAATCTCGACATCAGCATTATTAGGGAGCACACTTGGATGAACTTCCACATTTTCTTCGACCTTGTTTATCAGATGCAACCCACAACTTTTAAAGAACACCGTCTTTGATTCACAATAAAACTCAACTCACAAACTGTTCTCCTTTTGGTTAAAAGATTCCAGTCTAGAATCCTATTTCCCGGAAATATAATGCCACCTGAAAGTGCCTCCTCAAGTTGTCCCTGTTGAATGAATATCGTTATAAGTTTCAGTAAGACAACCCATAAACATTAATGGCATACACAAATACGTATTAGAGAGAGAGGAGAGAGAGAGATACCTCAACCAATGAAGGATTTGTGACATGATTCCTGATATTCACAAGCATTTTCTTGCATGCAGACAAGTCAATCCAATGTAGCGATGGTAAGGTGCTTGTATTGAACTCAAATTTTTTTGATACTTCCGGAAAGGTTTCAAATATTCTAGTGCTGGCAATAGATGGTGGCTATCGATTGAATTTTTCTTTTTCTTCTTTTATTTTGTGATTAAAGAAGTGTTTTTTTAATGATGTTGTTAATTTTTTAAAAATATTTAAGAGTATAAAACAATGTATATATCTATATATATAAAAAAAAAAAAACACAATTTGACCATATCGGTGAAATCTCTCCCTCTTTGTAATAATATGTTGTCACATAATATACCGAACTGAGGCTCTATTTGTAAGATTATATCGGTGTATGCTAAACTAAGCTGCCTTAAACATTCCATTTCAAACTCGATTTCAGGAAAACTTGAGGCTTCTTAGCAAACTGATGAGCTTAGTGCAACGGAGAAATGAGAGATGATCAAGCTTATCAAGGGACCCAACAGAAGCATGAGCCTCAACTAAGTTTGTACAACCAGAGAAGTCCATTCTGGTCAAGTTCTGGAAATTCTGTAAAGCAAAATTTGGAGATCGTAAAGTTAACTTCAAATATATTTGAAAAAATTGTTGTACCTGCGATCCCACACACAATTCCTTGATGAGGCTATTCCTCATTTTGAAATCAACGAGTTTCTTTCCATGAAGCAATGATTGATTGTGAAGGATATCTCATCCAATTAAGCACTCTTAACTCGTTAGAAAGATAATTAGGAGCCCAACAGAAGCTGCATTACGATTTATGAAATACCTACGGAATCATGCACCTCAACTAAACTTGTACACCATTCGACAATCAATTCCTTCAAATTTGTTAAGAAATGACAATCATTGGAAGTTATAGTTGTCACAGTCCGTTAAAAAAGACAATATATATATATGAAAGGAATTTACCACATAGACTCAATAGCCAGAATTGCATATACAAATTGACCGTATCATTAGCAAAAATAATGAAAAAGAGGTCTTGCAGAGTAAAGCAACAAGCTTGATATCTAACATTTAAATGCCTTTGCCAGATTACACAAATGCTGCGAAACTCAGACCAAAACCAAGACCAAAACCATACATATACTAGCATTGCAGGTCACATTCAAACTTGGCACAAGTACTAAAGTTACTGAAACTGCCTAAAATAGTTAGGTTACCCTGCACTAACTTGTTCTAAATCAGGTCTAACGTACGTTCTCCAAATGCTTGGGATCATCTTGAAATTATGTAAATGCTCTTGATATGAATACTCAGCTGGAACCCCTCAGAATAAATTATAGCTAAAACAACTCCAACTGAGATATCATGAGTTTTTGTCGGTGGAAATTCCAGCAATTAGCAAATGACAGTTATGGGGGAGTTTTTGAAATGCTGTGGTCAACACTAGAAAATCTCCTTTAATGATCATCTTATCCAGTTTTCTGTTGACTGCTTCAGTGATTACTGGAAGAGTTGTTTCCTCCCACTGCTGCACAAGTGCTTGTATGTTCTCTCACTGCTACATGAAACTTCAATATCTTTTCCCATCTGAATGAAAATTGAACCCAGGTAAGAACTCGAACAAAAGGAATGGACCATAAATCTATATCTTAGTTTCCAAGTACATATACTCTAGAGAGAGAAACCGGATATTGAAGAAATGACAACCTTACTCGAAAGTAAACCACCATTAGAGCAATAATATTCTTTGCATGAATGTGGTTGTGCTTTTTCTCATCCAACATGCGCAATACTGCAAATACACATGCAACCTCTGTAGATTAAGGGAATTTTATTTCATTGAAGAGTGTGTGTGGTTCTATCTCCAATAACAAGTCAATATTGCTTTAAGCAAAGGTCACAGAAGTCAATATGTGAAGGAATATGTTATATCGAACATCACCAAGTTCATGGGGCATAGAACAGGGCAATGTAAAAAAAAAAGGCCAGAAATGCAAGCTAATATTTGAAAATGCCACCGCCGGTTTCTTTCTCCTCTTTTGGTATCTAGAAAGAAACTAAAACAGAGAAAAAAGAGAGAACGGACACATTTTAATGGGAAATCCTACCTGCAATCCAAGGTCATCATCAGTGACCAACATGGGCGAGCTGGGATATCATTAATTCATCCATTTTTAAAAGCAGCGCGAGTCGACATGAAGATCATTTGAAGTCAACATTATTTGGCTGCAGCCTGCATACCCCTAACAAAACCCCACAATGCCTATTAGATTCCCATAGTGGTAAAGATCCTTAACTACTCTGTATCAACAAGTTTTAAATCTTCTAAAAAAGAGGAAGTTTAAATTGTTTTTGCAGACAGTGTCCAAGAACCAAAAAGGTCAGATTAAGTCTAAAAAGATCAGATTTCATTGCTAGAGCATATATAGGTCTATGATAAAGTCATTATACTAAAATATAAATTGTTATCAATGGTGTGAAATATATAATTTCACTTGAAAGTGTCTCTTCAAGTTGTCCCTGTTGAATGAATACCGTTATAACTTTCAGTAATACAACCCATAAAAATTAATGGCATACACAAATACGTATTAGAGAGAGAGAGAGAGAGAGACCTCAACCAATGATCATGTCATAAGGCACCTCATTCCAACAAATCTTTTGATGCTTGCAGGAAGAATAACAATATCACTCCTTGACAGTTCTAACGTTCCCAAAGTGGATGAGAAATTAAATGCTGTAAAGAAGGCAGGCTTTGATAGGACACAATCGCTGAGATTCAAATATTCTAGTGCTGGCAATGGAGGTGGCGGCCTTAAGAGCAGTTCTTCATTTGATGAAATTTCAATTTCTTCTGTTCACATGACACAGGGCGTGGAACGTCATTTCTCCTTCTCCTTCTTTGGAAGCTTAACAAGTTTGGTTGCTGAGACAACAGGGGAATAGAAAACAAAAATTAACGAATACCAATTTAAGTGCAAAAAAGAATACCAAATGAAGCTATTTTGGTAGCGCTACAATGTGATGCTTCAAACAAGCACCATGGAATCGACTATGAAATGGCTATAACTAAATCATATATCATTCAAGAAACAAAATTAAATGTACAAAATGAAAAAGAAAGGGAAAAAAACAGGGGCGAGTTACTTACTTCATGTATTTTTCTTTTTTTATTTGCTCTCCTTTCATTCTTGTATACCACTTTGACCCTGCAACTTTTATAAAACCGCACCATCCCATGCGAAGTACAAAGTCGAAATCGAACTCGCAAATTGTCCAAAACCTTTCGTTCAAAAGATTGTAAATTGGAGTACCCCACCCATACAACATATCCTGGCATATTTACCTTTTTATACTTATTCATATCAAGCAAACTTACCCCTTGTGGACGACACATTACATTTGAGCCGTTACTGGTTATCAGGGCATTACACTGAAAATACCCTTGAGCATCTTTAAAAAACATTACGGCATATAATACAATTCCGCTTATCTCCTCCAAATAGTGTGGCCCCTCAATATCTATTAACCAATCATCTCCTTCCCACCGCCCATCATCATCATCATGCCCAATATCATCATCTTTTAAAAACTCATGAACATAACTCAACCACTCTGGAATCTGATTTTCTGGAAACAAAGTAGCATCATATTCACTGACTCCCTGTTAAACGTTAAATATTATCATCAATTTAATTTAAGCAATACATGCATACTATTAAAAATGAGATCACACATACATACCTTCCACAATAATGGATTTTGCACTTTATCATTCCATATATTCTCATGCATTTTGTCGCAGCCGTACAATCTAATTGTTCCAAGCGATCTGATGTGGCTTCCATTGAATTCCAATATTTTTGATACTTCCGAAAATCTCTCTAATGACTTGCATCCTATAACTTCTACGAACCTTATATTTGGTGGAAGCTCTAGTATTTCTTCAAGTTTCTTACAATGGCACAAGTAAAGACTACCTAGTGCAACGAATTCTTTGATGCTCGTGGGAAGGCTAACAATTCCTGTCCACGATAGACTTAAAATAATTAAACTGGCCGAGGAGTTAAACATGGTAAAGAAACTAGATATTGGAAAGAAATTTGATTATGAATGGGAACAACTAATTTGAAGATTCGACAATGGTAACGCAGTGCTCCCATTGCTTGAATTCGTTGGAGGCGTCAATGATATCTCCTCTTCCATTTTTGTGGACTCAATAGCCTGAAGGGATAGCCCATCATTCCCCATCTTCTTTACAAGACTTGGACAACCACCAAGGGAGAGGTCGCGTAAATGTTGCAACTGAATGCAAGCAGTTGGGAGACGCATAAGGTTTTTGCAGCCCGATAGAGATAAAGTGTCAAGTCCAACGAGGTTCCCGATGGATAAAGGCAGTTCTTCTATTGCGGTGTCACTTAGATACAATTGTGTTAAACATTCCATTTTACACTCGATTTCAGGAAGATAAGGAAGGCTTGAGCAAGACATAAAATCAAGCTGGCATAAAGATCTCGAATTGAGGCTTCTAGGAAGGATTTGGAGTTTAGAGCAACCAAAAAATTCCAAAATAGAAAGATTTTCCAAAGATCCAACGGAGTCATGCACCTCAACTAATCTTTTACACCTTGAGACAATCAATTTCTTCAAATTAGGGGTGCTTGAAAGATCTGGAATCTTTTCTAAGAAGTTACAATCACGGAAAGTCATGATCGTCAAATTCTGTAAAAGAAAAAGAGGAAAAGTTTAATAATGGTCTTTACTACATAATTCAAAAGAAAAAAAAAAGTCATTGATGATGATTATAATTGTGTACGTACCTTGGGTTTGAATCCATCCCCTAACTCCTTTATGAGGCCATGCCGCATCCTGAAGTCGATGAGTTTTTTTCCATGAAAATTGGATGGCATAGATTGCAGAGGACATTCACCCAAATCAAGCAAGCTTAACTCATTAGAAAGGAAATTAGGCCCTCGAGATAAACATGCATTGCGATTTATAAATATTCTGAGTCTTTTCATCTTCATGAATGCTTTGGAACCTAAGCATATCAAGTCTCGTTCTGGCAAATCTATCAATATCC
Organism: Cyclocarya paliurus; assembly: GCA_029856935.1. Taxonomy (NCBI): domain Eukaryota; kingdom Viridiplantae; phylum Streptophyta; class Magnoliopsida; order Fagales; family Juglandaceae; genus Cyclocarya; species Cyclocarya paliurus. The sequence goes on along the minus strand of CM056947.1, from coordinate 37,240,265 downwards.
CTTCAATTTTGTTTGTTACCTAGTTCAACAACATATACAACATGTATTAGCAAATTAACTCACATCTAGACTGTACGTCTTTAATCACATTCAAAATATCAAAAATTAATGTCTCTTCAAAATCTGCATATCATTGAAAACTGTTCATAAATGAAAAGGGAAGATGCCCATAAAAAAAGTAAAATTTATTTTTTCTTCATTTACTCTCTTACCGTATTTTCTTCTAGTACAGAATGAACATCTTCATGAAACCATAACCTGCTACGTTTTCCAGGTTCTTTAGGTGATTCTTGTCGAACAATTTCTCTACCCATATCTTGTAGCAAGTCATGCATCCACAATTTTCCATCCTCATCAACACTTATGAGACACTTATCCTTAAGCCTTTGAATACCATCATCTGGATAGAATTCACAACCATCTAATACTTTGATGACATAATCTACATCTTCTTTTTTGAAGAAACAAGCAATATCAAGGAAAATATCCTTCTCATTATCTTCCAATCCATCATAACTTGTTCTAAGTATCATTTGAATATCTTTGTTAGGAATTCTCTTGAGCTTATCCAATGCACTTTTCCATTGACTTATGCTTCTACCTTTTAGATATGAACCTAGAACCGTTAAAGCAAGAGGAAGACCTTGAGCATATTTTGTTACTTGTTTAGATAGGTCCTTATAATCCTCCGGTGGTTCTTTTTCCTCAAAAGCATGCAAGCTAAAGAGTTGAAGAGCTTTATTGTCATCCAAAATCATCATCTTGTGCTTTGAATCAACTTTAGACTTATTGAGTAAACTTTGATCTCTTGTCGTTATAATGATTCTACTTCCTGAGCCAAACCAATCACGATCTCCAGCTAACTTTTCTATTTGGACCAAGTCATCCACATCATCAAGAATTAGTAGAACTCTTTTAGAGGAAAGTCTTTGCCTTATCACATTGACGCCTCTGTCAATATCACGAACATCCAAACATGTTCCTAAAATATCGTAAAGAAGGGAATTTTGTAGCTTAATTAGACCTCCTGCTTGTTTTGAAGTTTCTCTAACGTCTTTCAAGAAACAACTTCCTTCAAATTGAGAAGAAATCCGGTTGTAGATATCATTTGAAATAGTTGTCTTTCCAATTCCACCAGTCCCAAATATCCCTACAATGCGTCTAATATCATTCTTTCCAATACTTAAACGCTGATAAATATGTCGTATATGAGACTCTATCCCAATTGGATACTTGGCAACGCTTAGAGGTATTTGATTTACTATTCTTGAGTCCACCCATTGAATAATTTCCTGGATAAATTTTGACTCTTTCCTATCAATATTAAAGAGAAGACAAATAGAAATAGTTAAGAGTACTTTTCACAATAGATCACGATAACAATAGAAATATAAAGTGTTTTTCATTTTTTTTTCTCTCCATAACAAAGTGACAGCTGTAGATTACGATGTACAAGGGTAGTCTTGCTAGCTACTTCCTTAATCAGAACATTTTTTTTCATAACAAACTTAATCTGAAACTTATAATTTAAGAGAATTAATTGTGAGTCTTTATATCTAGAAACAAATTGAAACTAAAAATCACTACTTATTTAAAGTTGTTTGTTTTCTTGTCAGGCCGGTACTATGATTCCAAATCTTATTCTTTATATATAGAATCCAAATAATAAAAAATTCCCATACTTTTTCTAAGTATTTTTTTTCTAACTATCATTCAGTTATTTTATGGAAGAAACCCCCGATCGATATTCCTCTATTCCTAGATTTAGATTTGAATTTTTCATGGTTTCTTCAATAAATTTTATAAGGTGAAATTAATATGGTAGGGTCATATCTTTATCAATGCCGTAATTGTCCCAGTTTTCTTCATAAATTTCGCTTTAACATCATATAGACAAACACACATACATAAATATAGTCAAAGAAATCAGAAGTACCTGTAATTCTTTAATTCGAGCCCAGCGATATTGGCTAGTTCTTTTAATGCTTCCTCCCACTTCTGCACTTCTACCTTGCCTTCGAACCTGTCTTTAAGTTTAGCAAATGCTTCTCCAAAACTTTCTTTTTGATTTCTTACATCTGATGGATCTACCTCATAAAATACTGGTAGAACAATTTGTTTTGTTGTACCCATACACTCACGGATCTTCAACAATTCGTTCAAACACCATCTTGATTCTGCATAGTTTTTAGAGAATACAATGATGGAAATCATTGATCCTTCGATAGCTTGAAAAAGTGCTTGTGGAATTTCCTCTCCTCTTTTGAGCTCGTCATCTATGTAAGTGTTGATTCCTTTTTTCTCCAAAGCATCATATAGATGAGAAATAAATTTTTGGCGAACATCTTTACCTCTAAAGCTCAAGAATACATCATGAGTCCACGGATGTATGGAAGAAGTTGAAGCGGAAGAGAGGGAGGAAGAAGCTCCTTGTAAGGCCATGGAAGAAGTGGTCTTCTCCTCTGTAAGTGTGATAAATGATCACAACAGAGGTGCAATTATAGAGATGTGGGTAAAGAAAGGAGAGATGGAAACGTGTTAAAGCTTCACTCCAGGAAATCGATAAATAGGAATCCAAAGTCTACAGAGCATGATGAAATTATGTAAAAACTTCTCGCGCGGTAACTTCTTGGCAATTACGTGCATGTCGATCAAAATTCATAGGACACACCAATGCACATGGAAATCATTGATACTAGAATTTAATTAAAATAATCCAAATCGGTGGAAATTAATTAAAGTTCAAAACCGTGTAGATGGGTGCATGTTACTTTGGAAATAAACTAATTCCATGCAACTTTATTATTTAATTACTATATATATTCTCTTATTAAGCCAATCCATCCACCTTGATCCATCAATATTATTGGCGTGGGGAATGAGTGGATTGATGCAATTGAAATGAGTAGGCATTGTGTCAAATCCAATTAAAAGTTTGATATATAATTATTTCCTTTTTATATTTAATTAGGTAGTGTCTCATCTTTTTCCATGTTACTCTCCTTCATTTCTTTCTCTTTTAATTTCTTTTATTTTTCCTCCTTTCTCCCTCTCCCGGCCCCTCCTTTATTTTTTGTCTTTTCTTTTCTCTTTCCCCCTTTCTTCCCCCCTCCCCTCCTTTCTTTCTCTTTTCTTTTCTCTTTCTCTCTCTTTTCCCCCTCCTTCTTTTGTATTTTCTTTTTCCTCCTTTCTTCCTGGCCGTCCCTGCTTTCTTTCTCTTTTCTCTTTTCTTCCCCCCTTCTTCCACTCTCACAACTTCTGTATTATTTTTCCTCTCTTTTTCTTCTTTGCCTCTTCCAACCCCTTCTTTCCCTTTTCTTGATCTCTCCTTACTTTAAGATACATATGTATTCTATGATGACTTTCACACATCCCGAATGAACAAAAAAAAAATGCAATGCAACCTTTTTTCTTTTAAGTTGAATTCATGTTGGTTGGTCAATATTGTCCTCTTTATATTTATGTGTGTGTATACATATTTGGTTAGATGATTTTAGATATTTAGATATTTGGTTATATTTATATTTGGTTAGGAATGAGAAACATTTTTCAGATGAATTTTTAGATATTTGTTTATCGAGGTTTGTACCATTTGTTGAAGATCAAACTTTGTTATATAGACAATAAGAAGCATATAGAAATAATAAGAATAAATTTAAAAGTTGGTCATAGGGGTGAGTACAGACTTAGTTGGAGTAGGATTCTCCCAAATTCGACTCTAACTCCGACTTGTGTAGGCTCCAATCCGATTCCGAGACTTGTTGGAATGAAGTCAGATTTGAGCTTTTAACTTTGAGTTTCTTTTTTTTAGCTTCATATTTAGCCCATTTAAGAAAGAATTTTTTGTGGACTTTCAAATTTCTCACTTATTTTTACATTAGATTTATATTATAATGTCTAATCACATGTTATCATACTATAATATTACATATTATTTTTAGTGTCTAATTACATGTTATTATATTATTATATACTATAGTATTACATGTTATTATATTTTAGTAAATTGGTTTTATGTGTTATTAGTTTATTATAGTAGACTTATTAGTTTTCTCTATACTAGTGTCTAATTATAATACTTTTTATAATTAAAAAAGAAATTAAAGAAATCCGACTCTGACTCTATTTTGTCGAAGTTGAAGGGAAGCCAAAGCGGAGTCGAAGAGAAGCCAGATTGGGAGTCGGATTTTTGAATTTTTACCCCGCACCAGATCCATACTTTAAAATAATTATTAGCTAATCCCAAAATTTAGATCAACAGAGATAATACGCTATATTTATTTTAAGTACTTAATTAAATATAAAAACACGCACACACATATAAGAGTCCAAGAATATTAAAGGTCCTTCAAAGTTGTAAAAAATGATCAATTTGGTCCCACAGTAATCGACTTTACTCTGTTTTAGCATAGATGCTCTTCCCACGTCGGGAATTGATAGAGAGTACCCAAAACAGAAAGAGTGTAAAGTCAAAAAATCAAAAAATTATTAAAAAATACTTCGTTAATCATTTAGTAAAAAAAAATTATTAAAAAAAATTCGGTACAAAATACGTAGTTAGAATTTCTTATCATTGGCAACTTCCTTTAAATTGTCAGCTAGTTATTAGCTAAGAGTAATTGATGTTTGGACGGTCAATTTATTTGAAATATATCCTAACAAAAGTACTTGCTTGGTTGATTTATATGCATGCATGTCGATCAAAATTCATATGGACGTTTGTTTTACGCAGTGGGACTTGAATTTGAAACCGTGTAATATGGAACTTCTTTGCCAACAACCATGCTTAGCTATTATGAGTTCAAAAGTCTTCCCAATTTTTACTAACAACTTCTATTCTCCCACGCTAGAAAATCTCAAAGGTCTTGAGTTCATACAGAAAATTAATGGGTGTGAGATCTGGACGTTTGTTTTACACAGTAGGACTTGAATTTGGAACCGTGTAAAGGGATGCAAGTATCTTTGAGACAAATATAAATGATTAATCTACCACTTCTTTTATGCTTAAATTTTTTAGACCAGTGGTACATTCACATGGTATCAGAGCACAGATTTTGAGTTCAACTTCTAACTCTACGTTTTACCTATTTAATTAAATATATTACGTGCTAGACTCATTCATTGAGGGCGAGTTTGATAGCCTACACGTAAGTGGGAGTACTAAATAAATATAAATGATAAAATCTTCTTATTCTTATCAACTTAAGATTTTTGGACAAATGATGATTTCGCAGTCATGACTAGGATCACAAGTTATGGTTTCGTTGCATTCATAATTTTAATAAGCGTTTTGATACACAGCTGTCTACTGTTTACGCAGCCTCCGCACTCCAGCATACACATGGCTTTTTTTTGTTTTTTTTTTTGCAGGGAAGTTCCTTTTAGTCCCAGATCATTTCAATTTCCCCTCCCATATTTTTCTTTGATTGTCCAAACCCACCGCGTTCTTCTTCACTTCTCCAGACCTCAGGAGGTTGAGTAGATTTATTGGGTCCAGAAATGCACTGCAGCTTGAACGGATGATCCGAAGAATAAACACCCATTTCCTCTCTCTTTCTTTGTCTCCAATGTGAAAAAAATCCGTAAACACAATACTCCGTATATATAACTTAACCAAAAAAAGAAAAAAAAGTTGTGTTCTATTTTGCTTCAAGCCTTCAACCACTTTCTTATAATTCTGCAGATTAATTTCTTTCATTTTTTTCTTGTTGGTTTTGGGTTTCTAATCGCTCGAACTAAAGGATCTTGAGGTGGGTTCAGTTTTATTTCAATGCAAATGCTTTAGATAAACCAGGTACGTGTTCTTTCAGGACTATATTCTTCTGGGTCTATAAAATTTGTAATTTTTTTTTGTTTGTTTGTTGATTTCCAAGATTATGGACCTGATCAGCTATACCCAATTATTACAGACAAATATGAAAACAATTGAAAGGACAATTGTTGATACAAGTGGCCTATGTGATCATGGCGGTTGCTGCGAATGCCAGTCAAAATTTTGAGAATACTGCTATGAGAGAAAGAAGCCATGAGAGAGAAGAGTTCGTGAGAGAGAAGAGGGAGAGTGGAGTAAAGAGTTGAGAGGTTTGGGCTTCAAACAAGGGGGAGAGGTCTCTGAAATCTGAAAAACCGAGGGTGATTGAGGGAGAACGAGGGTGAGAGAACTGATGGAGAAGAGGAAGAATGAAGTAAACCGGTAGAATCGGGTTCAACTAAGTGAGGAGTGTGGAGTGCAGTCACTGAACTGGAGGTTGAGTAGATTTTTTCTTTTAATAATTTTGTTTATTCTATCGCCATTTGAAAATGGCTTTTGAGGTTGGACTCGTATGTTACCCTTTATCTTTAAATCATAGAATGTCGGAACAAGTTTATCTCAATCACCTCCAAAATTAAAACATTTTTCTGAAAAAAAAAAAGTCAATTCTACATTGCCAAACTACTATAAACCATGTTCCAAACAGGGTGTACAACAACATATATATACAACTGTCCACTTAAGAACTATAAACAAGGATGCTTGCCGCTATTGTTTAGCACAACACTTAAATTCATAATCCAAGAGACAAACCAATGGCTACAAGTAAACGAACAAAGTGAAAAGCTTACAAGCTAATCAAAGTGCACATATATGAGCAAATAAATTAGGCTTTTATTTCTTAATCAACGGACTTGAGATCAATAGAGTGATTGCTGCAAATCATAACATTATATTTGCATATATAGCGTTCCTAAACCCAGAAGATGAGATCAATAGAGTGAGTTTAGCTTCATATTTAGCCCATTTAAAAAAGAGTTTTTTTGTGGACTTTCAAATTTCTCACTTATTTTTACATTAGACTTATATTATAATGTCTAATTACATGTTATCATACTATAATATTATATATTATTTTTAGTGTCTAATTACATGTTATTATATTATTATATACTATAGTATTACATGTTATTATATTTTAGTAAATTGGTATTATGTGTTATTAGTTTACTATATTAGACTTATTAGTTATCTCTATACTAGTGTCTAATTATAATACTTTTTATAATTAAAAAAGAAATTAAAGAAATCCGACTCCGACTCTATTTTGTTGGAGTTGAAGGGAAGCTAGAGCGGAGTTGAAGAGAAGCCAGATTGGGAATCGGGTTTTTTAATTGTTACTCAGCCCTAATTCGTCAAATTCCTTAGAAAAAAGATAGAAAGACGGCCCCTAGCATTATAAAAAGGATTCAAAGAAAGATGATGAGAAACTTCTTGGTAACTTCCTACCCGCCAACTTTGCTATTCAATATCAGAGCTTTGGCCAGAAAACCATTGATTGGAGAATCTAAAAGTCTCTGGTTTATTTTGGTTTGATGATTGTCTCTTTTTTTAAAAAATAAATTATATTTGACTTTCTCATACTTTAAAATAATTATTAGCTAATCCCAAAATTTAGATGAATAGAGATAATACGCTATATTTATTTTGAGTGCTTAATTAAATATAAAAACATACACACACACATATACCAAAAGAAATGAGAAACCTTGAGAGACTGTAAAATATTCATATTATATAGTGAATTTTCCCTCCAAACGACCATTGGACGTAGGTACTGTACCGAACCACATAAATTTGTGTATCTCTATCTCTATCTCTATCTATATTTGTTGCATTTATTTTATATTCACTGCTATGAATGTACGAACGAGCATGTCTCCAGATTGCCAACGGGGACTCCAAACCACACCGATCGAGGCCCGAATTGTCACCATGTGCTGATAATGACTCTTTCTTAAAGAAGCGCCAGATACAAAGATCTTATAAAATCGTTCTTTATTTAAAAAATATTGAGATCATAAAAGAGTGCACAAAATCATTTATTAAATTTCTTGAAGTCTGTGGTATAAAAATAATAACTTAAAATCTCTGTACATGATCTAGGCCACTATCACGCCTCCCTAAACCAAGTCACATCCTGTAGCTCTACCTTCATAAATATTTTAACCTGGAATGATTTAAAAACATAAAACAAACTAAAATGAGTAGAAGACTCAGTAAAAAATTCATCATAATGTAAATATACTTAACATAAAGTTTTTTATAAAATATTTTATGCTAAGAACTAAAATCATAATTGTTCATAAATATGTTGATGACATGTGTGACTTGGATATATTTTTGGTATATAAACCAAATGTGTTAAAAGAAAAGATAGAATGAAATTTCTTAATGGGCAAGTTCCTTAAAGTGGCAACTAATTTGGTCTTGGTTACCAATCTTCCGGAGGTTAGATCTTTTTCTCGATTTAATTTTCCAACAAATGTCTCCGAAGTGGGTGAGAAAAAGAAGATAAACTTGTCAGCAACTTCTTGGCAACAACCTTAATATAGATGTTGGAGCAGGTACACGTACAATGATATACTTTTGTTTTGTGACTTCCAATAATGCTCTTTTAAAGTTCGTGATCCGTTCGGTCTGGCCAAAAGCAAATTAGTGAACTTTGCAATGATAGACTTTTGTGACTTCCAATAATGCTCTTTTAACATGATCGATTCGATCCGAAACCAAATTAATGGTCGAAAAAATGCTATTGAGGAAATCAATAAATTAATTAAGAAGAAATCAATGGTAGGCTCATAAAAGAGTCAATGGCTTTTTCTTAATTATCAACCCAATAAAATTTCATAATCCACCAAAAAGAACTATTGGGACTATGTGCCTAGTTAAAATTCATACCCAACTTCAATATATAAGTTACAGGCATAACAAAATCATTCATATTTCATCCTTAGCAATATAGGATTGGGTCCTTATAGGCATTGACTGTGAATCATATATACTATGCAGAGTCTTATAAAGGTAACAAGTCTAGGTGGTTTTGCGACTCACGTCCAATAGACATGCCAAAAAGGGTCCTTCATTATGCCGCCTAAGCTCTTACTGCTTGGTGCACCCCTAGTGCAATCTCACTTTTTTTGTTAAAATATTTTTTTAAACATCTAAAAAATAACAAAAATTCACTACTAGTAACTTTTTTAAAAATTAAAAAAAAAACCAAAAAAAAAAATGCCAAGAGCTTAATTGCCTGATGACATATAACCTAGTTCTCCAAATGGAAAACTTGGATTAGAAACCCCCCACCCTCTATAAAAAAAAATGAAAAAAAATAAAATGAACTAGCAGTCAAATCTAAGGGACAAATCCAGAGGCAAACTAGCATTTTCCTCTAAAAAAAAGATGAAGGCACAACATACAAAAAGGTTACTATACGAGGGAGGCTGATGTTCAATGTTGAAATTATGTAGAAAACAACACAAAATACAGAGACATTAAGAGAAATATGCATTATGCATATCAATAAATGAGAACAACATTGCCCTTAATGTGAAGCAATAATGTTGATTTCAGATTAGGTGAAGCCAAGAAAAATACATCCCAGTTCCTAAACTACTACTAATATTATTAGGCAGGCTCGATTCATCACCATTATAGGGGTCAATTTGAAAGCCTGAGATTCCTTCAACAATAATTTCTTATGGGCCTCCCTTCCGCGGCTCATTGCCTACACGAATGTTAGACCGAAATTCTCGTACAATGCTGGATGCACAAAAGCTCCTTTTGTATCAGCAATACAGCGGTATAGCTCTCCATAAAGTTGGTATTTCTCTATCAAAGCATGCATCTTTTTTATTTCTGCAGTTTCTTCTCAGTCCTTTGATTTGGATGGACTGGAAAATCCTACTACAACAACAAGATTTTACCAAATTCCTTAGCTTCTTGTTCTTTCCATACCACTCAGTTATTCCAGTAATGTTTTTCTCTTTATCAAGAAGTGCCATCGAGAAGATGATTGGTTTATTCTTGTCTGCCAAATATCCTTTGTTCCAGGCACATATCCAGCTTTAGAGTTAAACTAGTATGACATTGAAACTTTTAGTAAATGATGGATGTGCATAAATTAAATGTAACCAAGAGGCTACAATTAGACTTACATGTGCACATTTTTTCCGCCCTTACTGTATAGTAGTTCTTCAATGGCTGGGCGAAAAGAAGTTAGCTACCTCTGTGTCTCCGTTTAAGGGAAGTAGACAGACTGATCAACCCCAGGACTTTGGATCAAAGACATTGATGCCTGAGACTAAACATATCATGAGTTAACATCATTGCCGTTGATGTTTGTTGCATGGTTGTATTCAAGATAATTGTTTATTTACAAGTCTACCTTCCGACAATTCCCTGATATGCGCTTGTTATGATGAAATCGGCTAGCATTCATTGAAATTATGTCGGCTGTGAACTGACATGAAAAGTGATACTTGGGGTCTAAGTCCTTCCATTTAGTATCTGAATCTTCGTACTTGTTTTTTTCGTAAGTATGAGCAATAGTTCCCTGCGTTATTAACATCTCAAAATTCATATTTAGAAAGTTGGTTGGGGATTGAGCAATAATAGCTGTCTTGTGTGGGTTTAAAGACTGGATGAGACATGCAGGTACAATAGGGATCCTCTGATGCAGTCACTATATTTCTCAATTAAAAACTCAGGTTAACTAGGAAGAAGTCCTACAACTTTGGAAGTGGAAGCAGGAAACTCTGTACTTATGATTTATTTATATATTCAAAGTTTTGTGTTTTGTGGTGATTCGGTGAAAACTTAAGGGGCGAGCCAATGACAAGCAGAAATGGCCACAATTGGCCTATTGCTACATTTTTATGCACTATTTCCAACCAAAACTGAAGCGAAAAAAACTCACATTTGTTGTAATGATATAAGAAAAAGGCACAAAAATAATAGGGATTGAGCAATAATAGCTGTCTTGTGGGTGTAAAAACTGGATGAGACATGCAGGTACAATAGGGATCCTCTGATGCAGTCACTCTAGTTCTCAATTAAAAACTCAGGTTAACAGGGGAATAGAACCGTTTTATGCACTATTTTCGACCAAAACTGGTGCAAAATAAACTAGTTTTTTAACAAATTTTAGTGAGAAAATTTGTGAATAATTATAAACTAGTTTGAATTTTTTTATGGGATTTTAGGAAAGGGGTGACAAAAAGTCAAATAAAAAAATTATAAAACTAAAATAGGATTAGAATATATTTTTTTAATATAATTTTTATTTTTTGATTTGAAAAAATTAAAAATTAAGGGGCGAACCAATGACAAGCAGAGATGACCACAATTGGCCTATTGCGACCGTTTTATGCACTATCTCCGACCAAAACTGGTGCAAAATAACTCATTTGTTTTAGCACAGATGCATGTTGATAAAGAAGTATCCAAAGTTTACAAACTCAAAAGTCTAAAGTCGATACTAGAATTTAATTAAAATAATCCAAATCGGTGGAAATTAATTAAAGTTCAAAACCGTGTACGCAGATGGGTGCATGTTACTTTGGAAATAAACTAACTACTATATATAAATATATATATATATATATATATATATATATATATATATATATTCTCTTATTAAGCCAATCCATCAATATTATTGGCGTGGGTCCTGATCAATGTATTGATGCAATTGAAATGAGTACCAACTTTTCAGTTTCACCGCTTCATTTTCCCTCTTCTTCTTCCCATCGTTCCCCCTCATTTCTTTCTCTTTTCTTATCTCCTTCCTCTCTTTTTTCCCCTTCTCTTCCTTTCTTTTTCTCTTTTCCCCTGTTTTCCATTGCTATCCTTAAAGTGATCAATTTGGTCTCAAAGCAAGTTGATACTTTTTGAAAAGAAAAAAAAAAAAAAAAAAGATGTCCAGGTTGGTCCATTGATTTCCATTAGATGATGACTTTGTTGTAAAAAGATAGAAGAATATCCCACAAAGATACAACTTTAAATTTTCAAAGTTGTTTAAAATTAATGAATTATAATATCATATTGTAATATCATATTTTTATCATGGCCTGTTAGGTCATGAGACCACTCCATCAGCTACAATTATAACATCATATTTTTATCTTTTTAATTATTAGCTTTAATGAATTATTTACAGATGAAAAAAGACAAATTTTCTAGATAAAAGATGATTTGGCATATATCCTAACCTTAAAATTCTACTATCTCTTTGTATTCCATTTATGCAAAAATGGATGACATGACCTAATAAGAGCAAAGCTATTTTTTCAAAAATTATAGATAATAGAAATAATAACTTAAAATCTCTGTACATGATCTAGGCCACTATCATGCCTCTCTAAACCAAGTCACGTTCTGCAGTTGTACTTTCATAAATATTTTAGCCTGGGATAATTTAAAAACATAAAACAAACTAAAATGAGTAGAAGACTCGGTAAAAAACTCATTATAATATAAATATACTTAATATAAATTTTTTTATAAAATATTTCATGCAGAGAACTAAAATCATAATTGTTCATAAATATGTTGATGACATGCATGACTTGGATATATTTTTGGTATATAAACCAAATGTGTTAAAAGAAAAGATAGAATGAAATTTCTTAGTTGGCAACTTCCTTAAAAGTGGCATCTAATTAGGTCTTTGTCACCAATCTTCCAAATGTTAGATCTTTCCCTCGATTTAATTTCCCGACAAATGTCTCTGAAGTGGGTGAGAAAAAGAAGAGAGACTTGTCGGCAACTTCTTGGCAACAACCTGCATATAGATCTTGGAGCAGGTCCATGTACAATGACATACTTTCGTTTTGTGACTACCAATAATGCTCTTTTATCATGATCGACTGGATCCGAAAGCAAATTAGTGGTCGGAAGAAGGCTGTTGAGGAAATCAATAAATTAATTAAGAGGAAATCAATAGTAGGTCCATAAAAGATTCAATGGCTTTTTCTTAATTATCAACCCAATATAATTCCATAATCCACCAAAAAGAAGTATTGGGACTATGTGCCTTGTTAAAGTTCATACCCAACCTCAATAAGTTATAGCTTGTAGACTTGTCTGAAATGGCCCATTAAACTTAAATTAGACATAACAAAATCATTCATATTTCATCCTTAACAGTATTGGATCGGATCGTTATAGGCATTGATAAAGAGCTTTCTCAAAAAGAAATAAGGCATGGTCTGGACTGTGAATCATATATATTATCTAAATACAATGCTGGATGCACAAAAGCTCCTTTTGTATCAGCAATACAGCGGTATAGCTCTCCATAAAGTTGGTGTTTCTCTATCAAGGCATGCTTCTTTTATATTTCTGCAGTTTCTTCTCAGTCCTTTGAGATGATTGGTTTATTCTTGTCTGCCAAATGTCCTCTGTTCCAGGCACACATCCAGCTTTAGAGTTAAACTACCATGATATTGAAACTTTTAGTACATGATGGATGTGCATAAATTAAATGTAACCGAGAGGCTACAATTAGACTTACATGTGCACATTTTTTCCGTCCTTACTGTATAGTAGTTCTTCAATGGCTGGGCGAAAAGAAGTTAGTTGCCTGTGTCTCCGTTTAAAGGAAGTAGACAGCCTCTAGATATGACCCAGGGATGAATAAGAGGCAGTGACATCTTCACCTCTAAAACTCAAGAACACATCATAAGGCCATTCAGGAGTACTGAGAGAGAGGGAAAAGCTCAGAAACAAACATATATACAATCCTCACACAGCATCTTTTGAAAGCATCACAGCAGATGTCTTGGAATACATCACACACACAAACATTTATAAAGCAAAAAATGCAGATGATTCTTAAGAATGGAACATGATCAGTATCCTCTGAAACACAATACCTGGTCGGCTTCTACATATTTGATGGATTATAATTGTGTCCGAGGGAGATTCTGTTTTGAAAGGCATGCGACCTTTATTTAAATGAATAAACTGTGTAGTTCAAATTAAACAAAGAAAATGAGAAATCCGTTGATTCCGTTTATTTAAATGAATAAGTGTCGGTGCACCCAAAAAATTTTCGACAGAAAGATTGCGTAAATGCTGCAAAGTGGAAAGTGGAAGTTGCTTCCATTAATTTCAAATGTCCGTGCACCCATTAATTTCAAATGCCCATTAAACCTTGAAACTCCATGGTGTTCAAAGTGGAAGTTGCTGCCTTTTGAATTTCCAAATCACACAAATTCTACAAAATACACAATCCAAAGACAATATGAAATCCTTGGAATATGCCTACTACGAATTTCCAACATCAACAACATTTATCATTGGTGATGAATTTGTGCCTAGAATGCAGAAAAACCATAAAATGGAACAGGACCCTGATAGCAGAGCAATATTTACCTAAAAACTAGTACAGTTCAACCTTCGGAGCAAAAGGCAAAAGTACAGTCCCAACTTTATTCATCCAATACTTTCATTGCTCTAATTCAATCTCCTCATGCTCAACCGTCTCCCCCATCCACAGTTTGGTTGCTGATAAAACAGGGGAACAGAAAACAAAAATTGAGGATTCCACCAAAATATTCATCTTCAAGCAGCACACCTGGATGATTTTTCACTCTCTCCATGCTTTTGTATCATATGGATTCTGAAAACTTTGAAGAACACCGATTTTGAAGTGCAAAAAAGTTTTACATGGAGGTTGCCTCCCTATATCTTCAAAGATTCTCCAACAAAGTAGTCCAGCCAGACATGTTCTGAACACATTTCATGATCTGAACTGACAGAATTGAATCTGGAATCCTGTTTCCCACAAAGATTATGCCAAATCTATGGTGCTTAGGATGCCCCTACAATACGAGAATTATAAATGTTTAACAAGATAAGCTAGCAAATGTTGAAGAATACCAATTTTTTTGTTTCTTAAATGAACCATTGGTATTCATATTAATAGAACCAATAACAACGTTAATACCAGACACCATTGAATAGTATCATCCACAAAGAGAGCGTGTCTTGCAAGTAAACAAGCTGCTTCATTTTCTTGGCTACCAACATGAATTACATCATACACTACAAACCGATAAATGAGACTTTGAATTTCAGAAATCAGATTCTCTTGGCTTGAAAAATTAGGATCTTTAGAACCAATAGCCCCAATAACTGACAATGAATCCCCTTCTAATAGCAAACTTGAGAAACCTAAAGTCAAGATCTTTTAAAGTCCCCTTAAAGAAGTCAAAGCCTCTATATCATCTACTTCAAACAGCCCACATTCCTTCCCGACTCAAAGCAAATAAGACATCACATTTTTCATTCCTTAACCGCACAGTCAGAAGAATACCAATTTTGAAGTTAGAGTTGCCACATTCGGTTAAAAAAGACAAAAAAAATTGAAAGGAATTTACCACATAGACTCAATAGCCAGAATTGCATATACAAAGTGACCATATCATTAGCAAAAATAATGAAAAAGAGGTCTTGCAGAGTAAAGCCACTATATCTAAGATTTACTTGCCTTTGCCAGATTACGCAAATGCTGCAAAACTCAAACAATAAACCAAGACCAAAACCATACATATACTAGCATTGCAGGTCACATTCAAACATAGCACGAGTACTAAAGCTCAAAACGGTATATATGGGTGCTACTTGACTTACCATAAAAAATAAAATATAATAAAATGTTAAATTATTTTTAATAATTAGTGGTCACATAAAATACCGAATTTTGGCTCTGTATATTGAGTACTCAATTTGTATTCTCGAATCTCGATGCCTAGTTTGCTTTCTCCAAAAAATAAACTTGTTCTCAGTCAAATGCTGGATGGAGCTCAGTGTCATTGCAGCATCAATAGTGGGTGGTAAGGCTCAAATGCTGCATTCATTCCATACATTCAGTACTCCGATTCAATCTATTCTGAGAACACCATCTTTGATTCACAATAAACTCAACTCGCAAACTATTCTCCTTTTCGTTAAAAGATTCCCGAATGGAGTACTCTAGCCAAGTTCTTTCTCCCAATAATATCAGGAGGGGGTGTATCTGGGGTGATCCCAATAATGGGTCCAATAACAGCACACAAAGCAATGCCTTTGACCTGATCCAGATACAAGGGTCCATTGATTTGTATTTCACAAGATTCACTGTTTGAAACCTCCTTGCAATGGCTAAACCAGTCTAGAATCCTATTCCCGGGAAATATAATGCCACCTGATAGTGCCTCCTCAAGCTGTCCCTGTTGAATGAATATCATTATAAGTTTCAGTAATACAACCCATAAACATTACTGACATACACAAATACGTATTAGAGAGAGAGAGAGAGAGACACCTCAACCAATGAAGGATTTGTGACATGATTCCTGATATTCACAAGCATTTTATTGCGTGCAGACAAGTCAATCCAATGTAGCGATGGTAAGGTGCTTGTATTGAACTCAAATTTTTTTGATACTTCTGGAAAGGTTTCCAAAGAAATACATCCACTGGCAAACACATATTTGGTGGAAGTTCTAGAATTTGTTCAAGTTGCTTGCAATCCAACAACATAAGGCACCTCAATCCAACAAATCTTTTGATGCTTGCCGGAAGAATAACAATATCACTCCTTGACAGTTCCAACGCTTCCAAAGTGGATGAGAAATTAAATGCTGTAAAGAAGTCGGACTTTGATAGGACACAATCGCTGAGATTCAAATATTCTAGTGCTGGCAATGGAGGTGGTGGCCTTAAGAGCAGTTCTTCATTTGATGAAATTTCAATTTCTTCGGTTGACATGACACAGGGCGTGGAACGTCATTTCTCATTCTCCTTCTTTGGAAGCTTAACAAGTTCCGAAAAAATTTCGACACAAATGCTGCTACTCAAGAATGTTAGTTGGGAGATGCATAAGGTTTTTGCAGCCTTTTATGTAGACATCCTGAAGGCCAGTGAGATACCCAATGGATGAAGGCAGTTCTTTTATAGGAGCTTGGTCGAATTTAATGAATCTTAAGCATTCCATCTCACACTCAATATCAGGAAAACTTTGAAGGCTTGAACAATCTTCAAGGACGAGATTCTAGAGATCTCATCCTGAGGCTTCTTTGAAAACTTTTAAGTCTAGAGCATCCGAAGAATGATAAAGAGGTCAGATGATCATGGGAACCAACAGAATCATGAACCTGAATTAAACTTTCACAATTACGAAGATACAATTCCTCTAAATTTGGGATCCTTGAGATATCAGAAATTTTTGTTAGGAATTTACAATCAGAAAAACTCATAAACTTCAGGTTCTGAAAATTCTGCAGATCAGGAAAAAAGACGAGAAATTAGATTCAAAGAAGTTCAAAACTAAATTGAAAAGAAATTAGATTCCATTTTATTAATTGCTGCTTAATCACAATTCAATATATGTGTTCATTTAGTTTTCCCATTGCTGTCCTTAAAGTGATCAATTTGGTCTCAAAGCAAGTTGATACTTTTTGAAAAAAAAAAAAAAAAAAAGATGTTCAAGTTGGTCCATTGATTTCCATTAGATGATGACTCTATTGTAAAAGGACAGAAGAATATCCCACAAAGATACAACTTTAAAACTTTCAAAGTTGTTTAAAATGATTAATTAATTGGTCCCACAGCAACTGACTTTACTCTGTTTTAGCACATGAAAATCATTTTATGCTGTTCCCACGTCTGGAAATTGATAAAGAAGTATCCAAAGTCTAAAATTCCAAAAAATAGAAAAGAAACCTCACAATTGAAAATCAAAGGAACAGAAAACAACAGGGGAATAGAAAACAACAATTGAAGATGCCGCATAAACAACCAAATGAAGCTATGTTTTTATTATTGGGGCCTAAAACAGGGCAATGTCTCAATGCTTTTCAATATTTTGGTAGCGATACATTGTGAAGCTTTTTTTTTTGGCTCTCCTTTCATTCAAGAAACAAAACTGGATATAATGTATCTGTATTCTAGACAGAGCAATAATGTCAACACCAGCACCTTTTTTTTTTTTTTTGGTACCAAAAAAGAAAGGGAAAAAAAATAGTACTTGAAAATCAAAGGAACAGGGGCGACTTACTTTCTTCATCCATTTTTCTTTTTTTATTTGCTCTCCTTTCATTCTTGTATACCACTTTGGCTCTGCAACTTTTATAAAACCGCGCCATCCCTTCGATAGAAAATTGGAAATCAAATTGAACTCGCAAATTGTCCAAAACCTTTAGTTCAAAAGATTGTAAATTGAAGTACCCCACCCTTACAATATATCCAGTCCTATTTTTTGTTGAGCTGGACCAATTAACCAATTGTACCCCTTGATGAATACAGCATACATGATTTGAGCTGTTACCGGTTATCTTAGCATTACGCGTACCAGGATGCCAGATTTCAGCATCTTTAAAAAGCATTACGACATATAATACAATTCCGCTTATCTCCTCCAAATAGTGTGGCCCCTCAAAATCTATTACCCACTCTTCTTCTTTTTTCCTCCGTCTGCCATCATCATTATCTTTTAAAA
The DNA here is from genome assembly GCA_029856935.1 of Cyclocarya paliurus. Taxonomy (NCBI): domain Eukaryota; kingdom Viridiplantae; phylum Streptophyta; class Magnoliopsida; order Fagales; family Juglandaceae; genus Cyclocarya; species Cyclocarya paliurus. Next base: position 37,221,966 of record CM056947.1, on the reverse strand, counting down.
ACTCATGAACATAATTCAACCACTCTGGAATCTGATTTTCTGGAAACAAAGGAGCATCATATTCATAGACTCCCTGTTAAACGTTAAATATCATCATCAATTTAATTTAAGCAATACATGCATACTATCAAAAATGACATCACACATACATACCTTCCACAATAATGGATTTTGCACTTTATCATTCCATATATTCACATGCATTTTGTCGCAGTAGCTCAAATTAATCAAACCTAGAGATCTGATGTGGCTTCCATTGAATTCCAATATTTTTGATACGTCAGGAAATCTCTCTAATGACTTGCATCCGTCAACATTCACATCTCTTATATTTGGTGGAAGCTCTAGTATTTCTTCAAGTTTCTCACAATTCTCTAATGAAAGTTTAGTTAGTGTAACGAATTCTTTTATGCTCGTGGGAAGGCTAACAATTTCAATCCCCAATAGATGTAAGCAACGCAAATTGGCGGAGGAGTTAAACACAGTAAATAAACTAGATATTGGAAAGAAATTTGATTCTGAATGGGAACAACTAATTTGAAGATTCGATATCTCCTCTTCCAATTCATGGAAGGGTTCTTCACGTAATGATATCTCCTCTTCCATTTTTGTAGACTCAATAGCCAGAAGGGATAGCCCATCATTCCCCATCTTCTTTACAATATTTGGACAACCACCAATGTAGACCTCCCATAAATGTTGCAACTGAATGCAAGCAATTGGGAGACGCAAAAGGTTTTTGCAGTCCCATAGATATAAATGCTCAAGTCCAATGAGGTTCCCGATGGATAAAGGCACTTCTTCTATTGCGGTGCCTCCTAGCCTCAATTCAATCAAAGATTCCATTTTACACTCGATTTCGGGAAGATAACGAAGGCTTGAGCAATTACCAAGACGAAGCCGGCGTAAGGATCTCAAATTGAGGCTTCTTGGAAGGATATGGAGTTCAGAGCATCCTTCAAATTCCAACATAGAAAGATTTTCCAAAGATCCAACGGAATCATGCACCTCAACTAATCTTGTACAGTATGTGGCAATCAATTCCTTCAAATTAGGGGTGCTTGAAAGATCCGGAATCTTTTTTAAGAATTCACAATGATCGAAAGTCATACTCATCAAATTCTGTAAAAGAAAGAGAGGAAAAGTTTAATAATGGACTTTAGTACATAATTCAAAGAAAAAAAAATTGTTGATGATTATAATTGTGTACTTACCTTGGGTTTGAATCCATCCCCTAATTCCTTTATGAGGCCATGCCGCATCCTAAAGTCGATGAGTTTTTTTCCATGAAAATTGGATGGCATAGATTGCAGAGGACATTCACCCAAATCAAGCAAACTTAACTCATTAGAAAGGTAATTACGCCCTCCAGATAAACATGCATTGCGATTTATAAATATTCTGAGTCTTTTCATCTTCATGAATGCTTTGGAACCTAAGCATATCAAGTCTTGTTCTGGCAAATCTATCAATATCCCTTCAATTTTGTTTGTTACCTAGTGCAACAACATATACAACATGTATTAGCAAATTAACTCACATCTAGACCGTCTTTATATCTTGCTTTTCTGCTAATATTTTCCAAATTGAGTAATTTGTTCTAATATTTGAGCTTCCAAAAGCAATTAATCACATTCAAAATATCAAAAATTAATGTCTCTTCAAAATCCGCATATCATTGAAAACTGTTCATAAATGCAAACGGAAGATGCTCATAAAAAAAGTAAAATTTCTTTTTTTCTTCATTCTCTCTCTCTTACCATATTTTCTTCTAGTACAGAATGAATATCTTCATGAAACCATAACCTACTAAGTTTGCCAGGTTCTTTAGGTGATTCGTGTCGAACAATTTCTCTACCCATATCTTGTAGCAAGTCATGCATCCTCAATTTTCCACTCTCAACACTTACGAGACACTTATCCATAAGCCTTGGAATACCATCAACTGGAAAGAAACCACAACTATCTAATACTTTGATGACATAATCTACATCGTTTGTTTTGAAGAAACAAGCAATATCAAGGAAAATATCCTTCTCATTATCATCCAATCCATCATAACTTGTTCTAAGTATCATTTGAATATCTTTGTTAGGAATTCTCTTGAGCTTATCCAATGCACTTTGCCATTGATGTATGCTTCTACCTTTTAGATATGAGCCAAGAACTGTTAAAGCTAGTGGAAGACCCCCTGCATATCGTACTGCATCTTTTGTTAGTTCCGCATAATCATCAATAAGCATTTCTCTCTTGAAGGCATGTAAACTAAAGAGATGAAGAGCTTTGTCGTGATCCAACACTTTCATCTTGTATGTTGAATCAACTTCATGACTAGTCAATAAATCTTGATCTCTTGTTGTTATGATGATTCTACTTCCTAAACCAAACCAATCATGATCTCCAGCTAGAGTTTCTAATTGGACCAACTTATCCACATCGTCAAGAATCAGTAGAATCTTTTTAGAGCAAAGCCTATGCTTTATCACATTGATTCCCCTATCAACACTACCAACTTTCAAATTCTTAGAGTCTCCTAAGATCTCATAAAGAAGTGTCTCCTGCAGGTACATTCGACCACCCTCCCGATTTGAAGTTTCTCGAATATTTGCAAGAAAACAGCTAGCTTCAAATTGATGAGCAATTGAGTTGTAGATTGCTTTGGCGATGGTTGTCTTTCCAATTCCACCAACTCCAAGGATCCCTATCATGCGTATGTCATTCATCCCAATACTTAGAAGCAAATTAATATCTTTTATATGAGACTCTATTCCAACTGGATACTTCGGAACGCTCAAGTTTATACGATTTACTATTCTCAAAACCACTTCAACAATTTCGTTGATGAATTCAGATTCGTTCCTACCAATACGAAAGATCATAAGAAACAATCAATGAGATGGACACTTCAAATGAAAAGATCATAATAGGTGACACTATTTCGTCATCTACTGCAAAAAAAAAAAAAAAAGAGTTTAGTTCTAAAGTCACACGATGATCATTAGAATTAAGCAGTACCTATTCCCTAAATCAAACCTAGACAAGTTGGCCACCTCTTCGAGTGTTTCCTTCCACCTCCGCACCTTCATGTCATCATTAAACCTATGTTGATGTTTTGCAAATGCTTCACCAAAACTCTTTCTTTGATGTCGTACTTCTGATGGATCTACGTCGTAAAACACAGGAAGAATGATTTGTTGCCTTGTTTTATTACAATCAAGGATCTTCATCAGCTCGTCTAAGCACCATGTGGATGATGCATAGTTTTGAGAGAGTATAATGATGGCAATTCTCGACTCTTCAATAGCTTTGCAAAGTGCCGGTGAAATCTCCTCCCCTCTTTCAAGATTGTTGTCTATGTAAGTATTGATTCCCTTTCGATCCAAAGCTTGGTATAGATGGGCAGTAAAATTATTGCGAGTATCTTCACCTCTAAAGCTCAAGAATACATCATGATTCCATGGATGGATGGAAGGAGATGAAGAGGATGAAGAAGAGGAAGAAGCTCCTAATTGAAAGGCCATAGAAGAAGAAGATCTGCTCTCAGTACGTATGAGCGATTACAATTTAGCAAGAGATCCAATTATAGAGTTGCAGTACTTATGGCAAATAAATGATTATAGAGAAAAAGTGGGTCAAAGAAAGGAGAAACTTCTCGGCAACAACGTCGACCATGCATGCCTGCAGATAATTAATCACCATACAACTGCAGAACTTTCAACCTTCAAAGTTGTATAAAATGATCAATTTGGTCCCACACCAATCGACTTTACTTTGTTTTAGCACAGATGCTGTTCCCATGTCGAGAAATTGATAAAGAGTACCCCAAATAGAAAGGGTGTAAATTCTCCTAAATGATCAATTTGGTCCCACAGCATTGGACGTTTGTTTTACGCAGTAGGACTTGAATTTGAAACCGTGTAGTATGGAACGTACACAATGGAATTATGAAACCATAGGACCCAACGATGCACATGGCTAGTTGGGCTTCGCCAATTTAATTCTCCCATAAATATCTCAAAAGTGGGATAAAGAGAAACTTCTGGACAACTTCTTTGCCAACAACCATGCTAGCTATTATGAGTTCAAAAGTCTTGTCAATCTTTACTGACAACTTCTATTCTCCCACCCTAGAAAATCTCAAAGGTCTTGAGTTCATACAGAAAATTAATGTGTGTGAGATCTGGATGTTTGTTTTACACAGTAAGACTTGAATTTGGAACCGTGTAAAGGGATGCAAGTATTTTTGAGACAAATATAAATGATTAATCTGCCACTTTTTTTAAGCTTAAATTGTTAAGATGGGTGGTACATTCACATGGTATTAAGCAAAGATTTTGAGTTCAAGTCCTAACTCTACATTTTACCTATTTAATTAAATTTTTTACGTGCTCGACTCATTCATTCAGGGCGAGTTTGATGGCCTACACGTAAGTGGGAGTGCTAAATAAATATAAATGATAAAATCTTCTTATTCTTATCAACTTAAGATTTTTGGACGGATGGTGATTTTGCAGTCATGACTAGGATCACAAGTTATGGTTTCGTTGCATTCATAATTTAATAATTCTGTTTATTCTATCGCCATCTGAAAATGGCTTTTGATGTTGGACTCGTAAGTTACCCTTTATCTTTAAATCATAGGATGTCGGAATAAGTTTATCCCAATCACCTCCAAAATTAAAACATTTTACAGAAAAAAAAAGTCAATTCTACATTGCCAAACAACTATATATATATATATATATACACACATACAATAACATATATATATATACAACTGTCCACCAAAGAACTATAAACAAGGATGCCTGCCGCTATTGTTTAGCACAACACTTACATTGATAATTCAAGAGACAAACCAATGGCTACAAGTAAACGAACAAAGTGAAAAGCTTAGAAGCTAATCAAAGTGCACATATATGAGCAAATAAATTAGGCTCTTGTTTCTTAATCAACGGACTTGAGATCAATAGAGTGATTATGATTGTTGCAAATCATAACATTATATTTGCATATATAGCGTTCCTAAACCCAGAAGTTGAGATCAATAGAGTAAGTTTAGCTTCATATTTAGCCCATTTAAAAAGGAGGTTTTTGTGGACTTTCAAATTTCTCACTTATTTTTACATTAGACTTATACTATAATGTCTAATTACATGTTATTATATTATTATATACTATAGTATTACATGTTATTATATTTTAGTAAATTGGTATTATGTGTTATTAGTTTACTATAGTAGACTTATTAGTTATCTCTATACTAGTGTCTAATTATAATACTTTTTATATTTTGTCGGAGTTGAAGGGAAGCTAGAGCAGAGTTGAAGCGAAGCCGGGAGTCGGATTTTTTAATTTTACTCAGACCTAATTCGTCAAATTCCTTAGAAAAAAAGATAGAAAGACGGGCCCTAGCATTATAAAAAGGATTCAAAGAAAGATGATGAGAAACTTCTTGGTAACTTCCTACCCGCCAACTTTGCTAGTCAATATTAGAGCTTTGGCCAGAAAACCATCGATTGGAGAACCTAAAAGTCTCTTGTTTATTTTGGTTTGATGATTGTCTCTGTTTTTAAAAATAAATTATATTTTACTTTCTCATATTGCTATTCTTTTTAGAGAATGATTTTTAAGGGTGGCTCTACAGCCAAAGCTCCTTGGGAGCTAGGAGCTACTATTAGTCATAGAATCTTTTTTTTTTTTTTTTGGTTACTTTTTCATGCATGTATTTTTAAAATTTTTTAAATATTTTTAAAAAAATCACAATATTTCTAAAAATACTTCCTTACTCACTAAGTAAAGAAAAATTAAAAATAACAATAAAAATCATAGCGGTAATTTCCAGCAGTAAGAAGGAGCAATAAGAGTAGCATTTTTCAATTTCTAGACTATCAATATCTTCTATATCCAAAAAGCAATAGAATTATTTGGTTAAACTTTTTTTGACGATTTTATCCCCTCGGCTTTCTCATTTTTCACTTTTGTCCTTCTTCAAGCAGTAGCGACTCTCTCGATTTCTCAGCAGTCGTCGTGTAGTTTGTTATGGTTCTAATTGTGAATGGAGAAGTAACCCTTGTGAATTCAGAAAGTGTAACAGAAATGGATGAACTAATTGTAATTGAATTACTATAAAAAAGATAACAGGGCATTTCGAGGAACGCTAACCTCGAGTAGTATATGTACGGGGAGGAGGGTCTAGAAGTGATGGGGGCTAAAACATCAGATTTTAGTGCAAGAGTATAATTGTATAAATTGGTATCAACATATATGGTCAATCATACAAGAAGTTTATGGGGGCTAAAACAGGGCAAATGACCACCTTATTTCAGTATAATGGTATTACTCTAGACACAGCAATACTGTCAACCCAAACGCCTTTTTTTGAAGCATATAAATTTAAGTTGAATGTTGGTCAATATTTGGCCTTTTAAATATAATATATATACATATATATATGTAGTTTTGTTGGAAGATATCAGTGGAACCATTTAAAAACATATTTGGACTGTCAAAACTGTTATTTTATCCCCCAATTGTGAACATAACTTAAGAATACATCGTTAAGTCCACTGAGGACTTAAAGAAGAAAAGTAGGGAAAGTGGAAGAGAAAGAGCCACCATGGAAAGCCATTGAAGAAGTCCTCGTTGAAGGAAGTTGCTCATTATTCTTTGGAATTCCAAAGAAAAATAATTGGAATAAAATCACACGCAGCACCTTTTGTAAAGCAAAAAAGCAGATTTCTTGGAATACAACCAGCAATTCTATGACAAAAAAGCCCATTGCTGTCCTTAAAGTGATCAATTTGGTGTCAAAGCAAGTTGGTCCATTGATTTTCATTAGATGATGACTTTGTTGTAAAAAACCAGAAGAATGTCCCACAAAGATACAACTTCTTTCGAGATTCTTGTCACTCGGAACTGGAAATCAAGCACCAACTTTTCAGTTTCACCTCTACATTTTCCCTCGTTCTCTTTTCTTATCTCTTTCCTCTCTTTTTTTCTCCTTCTCCTCCTTTCTCTCTCTCTTTTCCTCTGTTTTCCATTGCTATCCTTAAAGTGATGATCAATTTGGTCTCAAAGCAAGTTGATACTTTTTGAAAAGGAAAAAAAAAAGGTCCATTGATTTCCATTAGATGATGACTTTATTTAAAATGATCAATTAATTGGTCCCACAGCAAATGATAAAACTTGTTTAGCACATGAAAATCATTATATGCTGTTCCCTCGTCTGGAAATTGATAAAGAAGTAACCAAAGTCTAAAATACCAAACCCGTGCTAGTTTATTTAATTAAAAAAGAGCAAAAATATTCATCATCCTATAAAATATGATAATCAATGAGAATTGTCAGTAGTCACACTCTCGATATAATGACTTACTAAACCAACTAATTCCATGCAACTTTATTTAATTACTATATATAGTATTCACTTCTTATAAAGCCAATAATCCATCGCCGATCCGTCATTTTGCCGTGAGGAGAACGAAAGACTTTGGAGTAGGTAGTACTTGTTAATGGAATGAATTTTCAATGCTCCTACGTCAGAAAAACTGATCAAAAGTTCAAAAGCGTGTACGTAGATGGGTGCATGTTACTTTGGAAATAAACTAATAATTCCATGCAACTTTATTATTTAATTACTATATATATTCTCTTATTAAGCCAATCCATCATTGTCCCTTGATCCATCAATATTATTGGCGTGGGTCCTGATCAATGGATTGATGCAATTGAAAGGAGTGGGTATTGTGTCAAATCCAATTGAAAGTTTGATATTTAGTTATTTCCTTTTTATATCTAATTCGTACTATTAATTGAATTAATTATAAGAGTCCAAGAATATTAAAGGTCCTTGCACCAGATCCATACCTTAAAATAATTATTAGCTAATCCCAAAATTTAGATGAACACTAGAGATAATACGCTATGTTTATTTTGAGTGCTTAATTAAATATAAAAAAACACACACACACTATTGAGAAAGAGGGAGTAAGATTTGAACAATCATAGGCATAAAGTTCCCTTAGGTGCTTAAACTGAAACATACTGCTTGGTAAATGCATAAGATCTTTACAGCCTCCTAAATTCAAAATGCGAAGCCCACTGAGATTACCAACAGATGGAGCTAGTTCTTTTATGGCAGTGTCGTTAAGATATAATTCATGTAATCTTTCCATTTCACATTCAATTTCGGGAAAGTTTTATAGGCTTGAGCACCCTTCAGGGTCAAGCCATTCTAGAGATTTCAAATTGAGGCTTCTTGGAAAACTGATCTTAAGGCTACAACATCCATCCAAATGCAAACAATTAAGCTTATTAAGGAATCCAACAGAATTATGAACCTCCACTAAATTTTCACAACCATAAAGAGTCAGTTCCTTTAAATTTGGACTCCTTGAAAGATCTGGGATTTACAATTATAGAATTCCATAACTGTTAAGTTTTGAGAACCTTGTTGAAAAAAAAGGAAAAGAAAAATATATTAGCTTGAAGGAAGTCTATAGAGGCTTCTTAGTTGAGAAATTCTGGAGGGTTTTCACAAATCTGAAATTTGCATGCCCAAGGTTAAAGGATCCCTCTTGTGTTGAGGGTACAGAATGGACTCCCTGATGCCATCGTCTTCATCCTCCTGACACCTATTAGAAAGTTGAATACCATCGACTGAATCTGAATCAAGAGGTTTCAATCTCTTCATTGGGTACATCCAAATGCACATTAACATTCTCATTGAGTAGAGCTGGATCATGATCTTTCACATTCTCTTCATGCTTGTGTACTAGATGGACTCCACAACTTTTGAAGAACATCGGTTCATCTAAATAACTACAGAACTTTACTTGCATATTGTCCTCATTTGGCTTAAAAGATTCTAAAATGACATACTCTAGCCATACATGATCTGATCCCATTAAATCAACCACTCTTTCTTGGACTTCATTGTCATTGATCTTAACACCAATAGAATGAAGGGGCTTTTGCCAGCCAATCAAAATATTGGGTCCAATAATAGCACATAGAACAATTCCCACGACCTATCCTTGTACAGAAGTCCATTAATATCCATTTCACACGAATTAATATTTGAAGTCTCTTTACGATGGCTGAACCAGTCCGGGATCCTATTTCCTGGAAGTATTATGCCGCCTAAAAGGTCCTTAAATTGACCCTGTTAACAAATATCATCAACTTTCAGCAGTACAACCTACACACCAAGTGGCACATGAAAATGTTTGTGAGAGAGAGACATACCTTGCCCAATAAAGGATCTGCCACATGTTTCCCTATATTCACAAGCATTTTATGGCATCCACACAAGTCAATCCATTCTAGTGCTTTTAAGTTGCATGCATTGAATTGAAATTTCTTTGATGCTTCAAGAAAAAGTTCCAATGACATGCACCCACTAGCATCTACCTCCTTGATATTTGGTGGAAGTTCTACAATTTCTTGAACTTGCTTGCAATCTTGCAATATAAGGTGCTTCAATCCAATAAATCTTTTTATGCTTGCAGGAAGGCTCACAATATCAGTTCCCGAGAAATCTAAAACTTGTAATGTGGAAGAGCAGTTAAATAGCTTAAACAAATTCGATTCTGATAGGACACACTTCCCATGATTCAAAAATTGCAATGACAGAAACACTGTTGGGGAACAATCACCATTAGAAACGCTTGAATTCTTTGGAGTTTTGCAAAGAGAGTAATTCTACACCTGATAAAATTTCTGATCCCTCTGTGGACACAAAAGAGGGTATGGATTGTCTTTTATTCCTCACCTTCACTGGGAAACGATCCTTGAAGGAAAGAGACCCTAGATTTTGCAACTGAAGAATGGAACTTGGTAGATTCAAAAGATTTTTGCACCCATCTAGACATAAATCTTCAAGGCCTGTGATGTATCCAATGGATGAAGGCAATTCTTTTATAGCGGTGTAGGCTAATGAAATGGAACTCAAAAAATGCATTTCACACTCAATTTCAGGAAAGTTCTGAAGGCTTAAGCAATCTCTACTGTCAAGCCATTCTAGAGATCTCAACTTGAGGCTTCTTGGTAAAGTGATTACGTTAGAGCACTTGGAAAATGACAAATGGGTAAGTTTCTCCAAGTAGCCAACAGAATCATGAACCTCAACTAAACTTTCACAACTAAAAAGAGTTAATTTCTCAAGACTTGGGATCCTTGAAATATCAGGGATTTTTGTTAGGAACTAACAATCAGATAATTCCATGATCTTCATGTTTTGGAAATTCTGTAAAGAAAAAGGGGTATAAATTAGCTTCAAAGTGGTTTACATCAAAATTTAGAGGATAAGAACATCGATAATAAGATTGATTGTACCTTGAATACCTCCTTCAATTCTTTGAAAAGGCTATTCCTGATCCTAAAAACAAAGAGTTTCTTTTCATGAAAATTGGACAGCAAAGCTTGTAACGGATATTCAGGCCAATCAAGAAATCTTAACTTGTTAGATAGATAATTAGGCCCTCCAGAAAAACATGCATTCCGATTTATAAAGAGCCAGAGCCTTTTCATCTTCGTGAAGGCTTTGGAACTCAAGTGTATCAAGTCTCGTTCAGGCAACTCCACCAATATGCCTTCAATTTTGTTTGTTCCCTAGTAAGACAAAATAAAAGCTAACAAAATCAAAACATTTAACTTCTCAATCCTTTCATCGTGTGCTAGAAACAATTGTTTTGTTTTTGTACAGGAACATAGAGTTAAAACAGTTAGTATTTTTTTTCTTTTTCTTTTCCTATTTTCACAAAGGAAAAATTGTTTTTATCATTGGCATGTACCAAAGTAAGACTACTTCCAAAATGGCAGTGTATATATACAAGAATGAATGTCTATAGATATACACACAACCGGTAGATTTTTCTAGTAAGCTTCTCTTGGGGAAAGGAAACAATTTTAAACTTTTTTTTTTTAAGAGAAGAGTTAAACTCTTACCGTGTTTTCTTCTAGTACATAGCGAACATCTTCATGAAACCATAACCTACTACGTTTGCCAGGTTCTTTGGGTGATTCTTGACCGATCAATTTCTCTACCCATTTCTTGTATCAAGTCATGCATCACCAATCTGTTATTCTCTTCAATAGTTATAAGAGACTTATCCGTAAGAACTTTGATCCCAATATCAGGGCAAAACCCACAACTGTCTAATATTTTAACAACATAATATGCATCCTCACCTTTGAAAAAACATGCAATGTCAAGAAAGATATCCTTCTCATTGTCATCCAAATCATCATAACTGATTCTAAGTATTTTGTGTATATTTTTGTCAGGAGGACTTTTGCACTTATCTAATGCACTTTTCCATTCATGCAAACTTCTACCACATAGATTTGAGCCGAGCACTACTAAAGCCAGTGGAAGGCCTCTAGCACAATGCAATGCATGCTCTGAGAGTTGACAAACCCATCATTGGGCTTGTCTTTTTTGTAGGCATGCCAACTGAAGAGCTGAAGAGCTTCATTGTGATCCATTTCCTTCACCTTGTATGTTAAATCAACTTTATGTTTGGTTAGTAAATGTTTATCTCTTGTTGTTATGATGATTCTACTTCCCATACCGAACCAACGACTTTCTCCAGATAATGCTTCTAACTGGACCAACTAATCTACATCATCAAGAACTAAAAGAATCCTTTTACAGTAAAGCCTATCTTTTATGATGTTGATTCCTCTATCAACATTGTCAACCTTTAAACTTGAGTCTCCTAAAATGTCATAAAGAAGCTTCTCTTGTAACCGGACAAGAATGCTTTAAAGTTTCTCTTACATTTGCAAGAAAACAACTATCTTCAAATTGATAAGCATTCAAGTTATAGATTGCTTTGGTAATTGTTTTCTTTCCAATTCCACCTACTCCAAAGACTCCTATCATGCGTATGTGATTCATCCTAACACTTAGAAGCATATTGATGCCATGTACACGAGATATTACTCCAATCGGATGCTTGGCAACATTCAAGTATGTGCGATTTACTATTCTTGTGACTGCTTGAGCAATTTCTTGAATAAATTTGGATTCATTCCTACCAAAACCATACATATACTAGCATTGCAGGTCACATTCAAACTTAGCACAAGTACTAAAGCTACTGAAATAGTTAGGTTACCCTTATTCTCAATCAAATGCTGGACAGAGCTCAGTGTCATTGTAGCACCAATAGTGGGCAGTAAGGCTCCAATTCTACAAACAGGGAAAAGCCCAAAAGAAAATTGCCAGACAAAAGGCAAAAGTACAATCCCAACTTTATTCATTCCATACATTCATTACTCTGATTCAATCTCCTCATGTGCATGCGTCTCTCCATACCAAGTTTGAAGTGTAAGGAAAGCCATTACTCTCCCACAAAATCAGCCCTAAACAGAATCAGCTCTTGCAAGTTTAAATTTGAATGTTTAAATTCGTGTAGAGCTCATAGTTGACGTTGTATGCAGTTTAGGTAGTTAGTTATAGAATAGCATAATTTCAGGCTTAACTAAAGCCTTAGAACTTTGTATTTATACCTGCTAATGTAAATGGAAAATGTGTGTGTGTCATTACCTTCAAATCTGCTCTTCTATTTTCTATCTATTTATTGGGGCCTAAATCAGGGCAATATCACAAAAACAGCACAGAGATGCATGTTATTTTGGTAGCTATACATTGTGAAGCTTTGAAGAAGCCCCATGGCATCGACTATGAAATGGCTGTAAGTAAAATCATCATCCAAGAAACAAAATTAAATGTACAAAGTGAAAAGATTGTAAACTAGGTATAATGTATGTGTAGTCTAGACAGATCAATAATGTCAACAAAAGCTCCTTTTTTTTTTTTGGTATCAAAAAAGAAAGGGAAAAAAAATATAATACCCAGAGAGGAAATTAAATATTACTTGAAAATCAAAGGAACAGGGCGACTTACTTCATCCATTTTTCTTTTTTTATTTGCTCCTTTCATTCTTGTATACCACTTTGGCTCTACAACTTGTATAAAACACACTCCCAAGATAACGATAATGGGGATAAAATTGAACTCGTAAATTGTCCAAAACCTTTAGTTCAAAAGATTGTAAATTGGAATACCCCACCCATACATCATAATCAACCCTATTTCCATTTTCGAGTGGATCGATATCAAGCAATCGTACCCCTTCTTGAATATGACATACATGATTTGAGTTGTTGCTTGTTATCTTACAAGCATCACCCATATCACTGTCACAGTCAGAAATATCTTTAAAAAATATTACGAGATGTAATACAATTCCGTTTATCTCCTCCAAATTGTGCGGCCCCTCGATATCTATTACCCACTCTTCTTCTCCCCTCGGTCTGGCATAATCATCAGGCCCCTTCACCATTTCATTATCTTTTAAAAACTCATGAACATAACTCAACCACTCTGGAATAGGATTTTCCAGAAACAAAGTAGCATTATATTCATAGACTCCTTGTTATACGTCAAATATAATCATCATCATTATCAATTTAATTTAAGCAATACATGCATACTATAAAAAATGAGATCACACATACATACATACCTTCCACAACAATGGATTTTGCACTTTATCATTCCATTTATTCACATGCATTTTTTCACAGCCAAACAATTCAATTCTTTTAAGCGATTTGATGTGGCTTCCAATGAATTCCAATATTTTTTATACTTCTCCAAATCTCTAATGACTTGCATTCACTAACATCTACCTCTCTTATATTTGGTGGAAGGTCTAGTATTTCTTCAAGTTTCTCACAAACGCACAAGTAAAGGTGAGTTAGTGCAATGAATTCTTTGATGCTCGTGGGAAGGCTAACAATTTTAGTCCCCGATAGATCTAATTTAAACAAACTGGCAGAGGAGTTAAACATGGGAAATAAACTAGATATTGGAAAGAAATTTGATTATGAATGGGAACAACTAATTTGAAGATTCGATACAGTGCTCCCATTACTTGAATTCGTTGGAGGCGCCAATTTATGGAGTGGTTCTTTACGTAATGATATATCGTCTTCCATTTTTGTAGACTTAATAGCTAGACGGGATAGCCCATCATTCCCCATCTTCTTTACAATATTTGGACAACCATCAATGCTGAGCAGCTGTAAATGTTGCAAGAGAATGCAAGCAATTGGGAGACGCATAAGGTTCTCGCAGAAACATAGATCTAAATCCTCAAGTCTAACGAGGTTCCTGATGGATAAAGGTAGTTTTTCTATAGCAGTGCCCCCTAGATCCAATTTAATTAAAGATTCCATTTTACACTCGAATTCAGGAAGATAACGAAGGCTTGAGCAATCACGAAGAAGAAGCTCTCGTAAGGATCTCAATTTGAGGCTTCTTGGAAGGATATAGAGTTTAGAGCATCCTTCAAAATCCAACCAATAAAGATTTTCCAAAGATCCAACGGAATCATGCACCTCAACTAATCTTATACAATTTCTGACAATCAATTCCTTCAAATTTGAGATGCTTGAAAGATCCGGAATCTTTTTTAAGAATTCACAATCAAAGAAATACATAGTCGTCAAATTCTATGAACAAAAAAGAGGAAAAGTTTAATAATGGACTTAAAAGAGGAAAAGTTTAATAATGGACTTTAGTACATAATTCAAAGAAAAAAAAAATTGTTGATGACTATAATTGTGTACTTACCTTGAGTTTGAATCCACCCCCTAATTCCTTTATGAGGCTACGCCGCATCCTAAAGTCGATGAGTTTTTTTCCATGAAAATTGGATGGCAAAGATTGCAAAGGACATTCACCCAAATCAAGCAAACTTAACTCATTAGAAAGGTAATTAGGCCCTCCAGATAAACATGCATTGCGATTTATAAACATTCTGAGTCTTTTCATCTTCATGAATGCTTTGGAACCTAAGCATATCAAGTCTCATTCTGGCAAATCTATCAATATCCCTTCAATTTTGTTTGTTACTTAGTGCAACAACATATACAACATGTATTAGCAAATTAACTCACATCTAGACTGTACGTCTTTATACCTTGCTTTTCTGCTAATATTTTCCAAATTGAGTAATTTGTTCTAATATTTGAGCTTCCAGAAGCAATTAATCACATTCAAAACATCAAAAATTAATGTCTCTTGAAAATCTGCATGTCATTGAAAACTATTCATAAATGACAACGGAAGATGCTCATAAAAAAAGTAAAATTCCTTTTTTTCTTCATTTACTCTCTTACCGTATTTTCTTCTAGTACAGAACGAACATCTTCATGAAACCACAATCTACTACGTTTGCGAGGTTCTTTAGGTGATTCTTGTACAACAATTTCTCTACCCATATCTTGTAGCAAGTCATGCATCCTTAATTTTTCACTCTCAACACTTATGAGACACTTATCCATAAGCCTTGGAATACCATCAGCTGGAAAGAAACCACAACTATCTAATACTTTGATGACATAATCTACATCGTTTGTTTTGAAGAAACAAGCAATATAAAGGAAAATATCCTTCTCATTATCATCCAATCCATCATAACTTGTTCTAAGTATCATTTGAATATCTTTGCTAGGAATTCTCTTGAGCTTATCCAATGCACTTTGCCATTGATGTATGCTTCTACCTTTTAGATATGAACCTAGAAGCATTAAAGCTAGTGGAAGACCCCCTGCATATCGTACTGCATCTTTTGTTAGTTCCGCAGAATCATCAATAGGCATTTCTCTCTTGAAGGCATGTAAACTAAAGAGATGAAGAGCTTTGTCGTGATCCAACACTTTCATCTTGTGTGTTGAATCAACTTCATGACTAGTCAATAAATCTTGATCTCTTGTTGTTATGATGATTCTACTTCCTAAACCAAACCAATCATGATCTCCAACTAGAGTTTCTAATTGGACCAACTTATCCACATCGTCAAGAATCAGTAAAATCTTTTTAGAGCAAAGCCTATGCTTTATCACATTGATTCCCCTATCAACACTACCAACTTTCAAATTCTTAGAGTCTCCTAAGATCTCATAAAGAAGTGTCTCCTGCAGGTGCATTAGACCACCCTCTCGATTTGAAGTTTCTCGAATATTTGCAAGAAAACAGCTAGCTTCAAACTGATGAGCAATTGAGTTGTAGATTGCTTTGGCGATGGTTGTCTTTCCAATTCCACCAACTCCAAGGATCCCTATCATGCGTATGTCATTCATCCCAATACTTAGAAGCAAATTAATATGTTTTATATGAGACTCTATTCCAACTGGATACTTGGGAGAGCTCAAGTTTATACGATTTACTATTCTCAAAACCACATCAACAATTTCGTTGATGAATTCAGATTCGTTCCTACCAATACAAAAGATGTAACGCCCAGCCCAAGCACAAGTCTGTGTTATATATTTTTGGGTTAGACGTATGAAAAGCCACTTAATGTTTTTTTTTCAGTACCAGACTTAGCCTAGATTTTTGAAATGGCCAAACAGCCCAAGCCTGTAAGATCTTGTGCCAGACTCCACTGCGTGCACGGCTTCGATCACGTCCGTTTCCCTCGGCATGCCCGTTTCACGTCTGTTTCGATCACGGCCCCCTTTCCCTCATCTTATGGGTTTTGAGTTTAGTTTTCAACCATCTATATTTATATTTATACACTTATCCATGATCATGCGTAAAGAAGACCCAAGTTGCCGCTGCCCTCTTTTCATGGCCTCGTCCAGCCAAACTCCCCAGAGCATCTACCCTCTTTCGTGAACCACGACCATCACCCAAGCTCCTCCTCGCAACCGTCCCCACCACCAAGTGGCACTGCCATGAGCCACCCAGTTGCTCCTCCGCAGTCCACTTGTGCTCCACACTCTGAACCCACGGCAGCCCCTATTTTAACAACTGAAACAGAGCACGTCGAGCCGCAACCCAGCCACCCACAGCGCCAACTCTCTCCGCGTCGTCATTACCTGCCCATAAAACACCGGTCTGGGTCCGTCATTCGTTGACCTTCTCGATAAGCCCACGGTCTCGTTTCCTCTCACGGCACCCTCTGTCCGTCACGTCTCATAGTGAGTTTCCTCTCTCTCTCTCTCTCTCTCTCTCTCTCTCTCTCTCTCACGTTTTGCTCTCTCATTTCGTATTTTCTCTCTCTCATTAGTGGGTCTCTCTCTTATCACTCTATCTCTCTGTACTCAGCCGCCCAGCCGCCGTCCACCTCCCAGCTCTTCGCACAACTTCTTACCGCATGGTGAGCTTCTGTCTCATGCCTTCCCTCTCTTGTGAGTTTCAAAAATATGTGGGTGTTTCTAAGTGCTGCAGTTACGTGAAGTTAGGGGTACTAGGGGAAGATTATAGATTTATGAGATTACTATTTTTGCCCTTAACCCAAGTAAGATTTGAATGTATATTTTTAAATGGATTTTGAAGGGGCCTTGTTTTTAGGTTGGGTTTGGTTTTATGTTCAGCTCGCGTTTTACAGAAGCTTTTCTAGCTCAGACTTAGTCTTTATTTGAAGTTGAGTAGTGAGAGATGGATTTTTACGATTAAGGAATATTTTAAGGTTATGGGAATTTTTAGGTATTGAGGAATTAAAGTAGATATTTTAGAAGCTTAGGCTTAAATGGTTTAAATTTGTGATTGATTGGAAATTTACGGATTTACGTGATTATTTTATAGGTAACGATTTATTGTTGACTCGATATTTTTTTGAGGAAAATTTTGAAAAGTTAAGAAGTCTAGGTAAGCGGGATTCTTATGCTAGACTTTGCAAAAAATAAAAATGAACTGAAGTTTATTTATAAAAATACGTATTATATGTTTTGGAAAGAAGTGTGAAAATAACCTTAGTTGTTTTTTCGTCATTATTCATTGAACTCTGATGAAAGAGAAAGCATTTTTGTCATGACTAATTTAGACATGAGCTTATTTCTGGTATTTTGTTTCTGAACTGTGCAAAAGAGAGCGAGTAAGAAATTTTGTTCATAAATTATATTTTGTAATTTGATTATGTTCTGTTCTGAATATTTTCTATACTCTGATATGATATGATATGATTTCTGAAAACTTTTGGCATAACATTCTGAATCTGGGTTTGGTTTGTGGATGGTGATCT
Organism: Cyclocarya paliurus; assembly: GCA_029856935.1. NCBI lineage: Eukaryota > Viridiplantae > Streptophyta > Magnoliopsida > Fagales > Juglandaceae > Cyclocarya > Cyclocarya paliurus. The sequence goes on along the minus strand of CM056947.1, from coordinate 37,203,919 downwards.
GTTTGACCTGCCACGGGTGCTAATAGTGGTTTATGTTTGGGTTGGTACCAACTGTTCTGTTTCTGGTGCACCCACTTTGGAAACAAAGTGATTTTTTTGGTGGTCTTTCCTGTGTGCACACTGGGGCTTCGAGAATAAATAAGGAGAATATTCACATTCTGTTTCTGCTCGGTTAGCTACCGGGATTTGCACAACCCTACCACTGGAGTTAAATATGGCCTCTGATGTGATATGATATTCTGGTATGATGGTGGTCAGTTATGTTATGCCAAAAGACTTTGAATAAGAATATTTTTCTGAAACTTTCGCTCTGATATTTTTGATAACATGTTCTGCTGCTGCACTCTAAAAATGGAAATATTTTTTTCTACATTCTGAAAGAAAGTATTTTGTTCTGCATTCTGAATTCTGTAAATGCTCATGTTTGCACACTAGTATATGTTCTTTGCTTACTGAGTTGTTGATAACATACCCCTTATCTCCAAATATTTTCAGATGATTTTGAATAGTTCAGCTAAAAATCAGGACTATGGAGCATGAGTGAGATGATTATATAAGCATTGTGGATTATTCATAAGAAGATTTCTGAGAATTGGTGGATTTATTAAGAAATTTTGTAATACTCTAATAACTTTATATTTTGGAGTCTGTAAATATATTGATGAAATGTGAGTTTGAAGTTATAAGGAGTAACTCTCCAACCCTTGCGGGAACGGGGCGTTACAAAATATCATAAGAAACAATCAATGAGATGGACTCTTCAAATGAAAAGATCATAACAGGTGACACTATTTCGTCATCTACTGCAAAAAAGAAAAAAAGAAAAAAAAAAGAGTTTAGTTCTAAAGTCACACGATGATCATTAGAATTAAGCAGTACTTGTTCCCTAAATCAAACCCAGACAAGTTGGCCACCTCTTCGAGTGTTTCCTTCCACCTCCGCACCTTCATATCATCATTAAACCTACGTTGATGTTTTGCAAATGTTTCACCAAAACTCTTTCTTTGGTGTCGTACTTCTGATGGATCTACATTGTAAAACACAAGAAGAATGATTTGTTGCCTTGTTTTATTACAATCAAGGATCTTTATCAACTCGTCTAAGCACCATGTGGATGATGCATAGTTTTGAGAGAGTATAATGATCGCAATTCTCGACTCTTCAATAGCTTTGCAAAGTGCCGGTGAAATCTCCTCCCCTCTTTCAAGATTGTTGTCTATGTAAGTATTGATTCCCTTTTGATCCAAAGCTTGGTATAGATGGGCAGTAAAATTATTGCGAGTATCTTCACCTCTAAAGCTCAAGAATACATCATGATTCCATGGATGGATGGAAGGAGATGAAGAGGATGAAGAAGAGGAAGAAGCTCCTGATTGAAATGCCATAGAAGAAGAAGACATGCTCTCAGTACATATGAGCGATTACAATTTAGCAAGAGATCCAATTATAGAGTTGCAGTACTTATGGCAAATAAATGATTATAGAGATAAAGTGGGTCAGAGAAAGGAGAAACTTCTCGGCAACAATGTCGACCATGCATGCCTGCAGCTAATTAATCACCATACAACTGCAGAACTTTCAACCTTCAAAGTTGTATAAAATGATCAATTTGGCCCCACACCAATCGACTTTACTCTGTTTTAGCACAGATTGTTCCCATGTCGGGAAATTGATAAAAAGTACCCCAAATAGAAAGAGTGTAAATTCTCCCAAATGATCAATTTGGTCCCATAGCACTGGACGTTTGTTTTACGCAGTAGGACTTGAATTTGAAACCGTGTAGTATGGAATGTACACAACGGAATTATGAAACCATAGGACCCAACGATGCACATGGCTAGTTGGGCTTTGCCAATTTAATTCTCCCATAAATATCTCAGAAGTGGGATAAAGAGAAACTTCTCGACAACTTCTTTGCCAACAACCATGCTAGCTTTTATGAGTTCAAAAGTCTTCTCAATCTTTACTGACAACTTCTGTTCTCCCACCCTAGAAAATCTCAAAGGTCTTGAGTTCATACAGAAAATTAATGGGTGTGAGATCTGGACGTTTTTTTTACACAGTAAGACTTGAATTTGGAACCGTGTAAAGGGATGCAAGTATTTTTGAGACAAATATAAATGATTTCACATGGTATCAGAGTAAAAATTTTGAGTTCAAGTCATGACTCTATGTTTTATCTATTTAATTAAAGTTTTTTACGTGCTAGACTCATTCATTGATCAGGGCGAATTTGATGGCCTACACATGAGTGGGAGTGCTAAATAAATATAAATGATCAAACTACTTATTCTTATCAACTTAAGATTTTTGGATGAATGGTGATTTCGAAGTTGTGACTTGGATCACAAGTTCTGGTTTCATTGCATTCATAATTTTAATAATTTTGTTTATTCTATCGCCATTTGAAAATGACTTTTGAGGTTGGACTCGTATGTTACCCTTTATCTTTAAATCATAGAATGTTGGAATAAGTTTATCTCAATCACCTCCAAAATTAAAACATTTTACAGAAAAAGAAAGTCAATTCTACATTGCCACGGCCCACACTACTATAAACCATGTTCCAAACAGGGTGTACAATACCATATATATACAACTGTCCACTTAAGAACTATAAACAAGGATGCTTGCCGCTATTGTTTAGCACAACACTTAAATTCATAATTCAAGAGACAAACCAATGGCTACAAGTAAACGAACAAAGTGAAAAGCTTAGAAGCTAATCAAAGTGCACATATATGAGCAAATAAATTAGGCTCTTGTTTCTTAATCAACGGACTTGAGATCAATAGAGTGATTATGATTGTTGCAAATCATAACATTATATTTGCATATATAGCGTTCCTAAACCAGAAGTTGAGATCAATAGAGTGAGTTTAGCTTCATATTTAGCCCATTTAAAAAAGAGTTTTTTGTGGACTTTCAAATTTCTCACGTATTTTTACATTAGACTTATACTATAATATCTAATTACATATTATCATACTATAATATTACATATTATTTTTAGTGTCTAATTATATGTTATTATATTATTATATACTATATTATTACATGTTATTATATTTTAGTAAATTGGTATTATGTGTTATTAGTTTACTATAGTAGACTTATTCGTTATCTCTATACTAGTGTCTAATTATAATACATTTTATAATTAAAAAAGAAATTAAAGAAATCCGACTCCGACTCTATTTTGTTGGAGTTGAAGGGAAGCTAGAGCGGAGTTGAAGAGAAGCCAGATTGGGAGTCGGATTTTTTAATTGTTACTCAGCCCTAATTCGCCAAATTCCTTAGAAAAAAGATAGAAAGACGGCCCCCAACATTATAAAAAGGATTCAAAGAAACATGATGAGAAACTTCTTGGTAAACTTCCTACCCACCAACTTTGCTACTCAATATCAGAGCTTTGGCCAGAAAACCATCGATTGGAGAACCTAAAAGTCTCTGGTTTATTTTGGTTTGATGATTGTCTCTTTTTTTTTTAAAAATAAATTATATTTGACTTTCTCATAGTTTAAAATAATTATTAGCTAATCCCAAAATTTAGATGAACAGAGATAATACGCTATATTTATTTTGAGTGCTTAATCAAATATAAAAACATACACACACATATACCAAAAGAAACGAGAAACCTTGAGAGACTGTAAAATATCCATATTATATTGTGAATTTGCCCTCCAAACGACCATTGGACGTAGGCACTATGCCGAACCACATAAATTTGTGTATCTCTATCTCTATCTCTATCTATATTTGTTGCATTTATTTTATATTCACTACTATGAATGTACAAACGAGCATGGCTCCAGATTGCCAACGGGGACTCCAAACCACACCGATCGAGGCCCATATTGTCACCATGTGCTGATAATGACTCTTTCTTGAAGAAGCGCCATATACAAAGATCCTAAAAATCGTTCTTTACTTAAAAATATTGAGATCATAAAAGAGTGCGCAAAATCATTTATTAAATTTCTCGAAGTCTGTGGTATAAAAATAATAACTTAAAATCTCTGTACATGATCTAGGCCACTATCACGCCTCCCTAAACCAAGTCACGTCCTGTAGCTCTACCTTCATAAATATTTTAACCTGGGATGATTTAAAAACATAAAACAAACTAAAATGAGTAGAAGACTCAGTAAAAAAACTCATCATAATGTAAATATACTTAACATAAAGTTTTTTATAAAATATTTTATGCTAAGAACTAAAATCATAATTGTTCATTAATATGTTGATGACATGTGTGACTTGGATATATTTTTGGTATATAAACCAAATGTGTTAAAAGAAAAGATAGAATGAAATTTCTTAATTGGCAAGTTCCTTAAAGTGGCAACTAATTAGGTCTTGGTTACCAATCTTCCGGATGTTAGATCTTTTTCTCGATTTAATTTTCCAACAAATGTCTCCGAAGTGGGTGAGAAAAAGAAGAGAAACTTGTCAGAAACTTCTTGGCAACAACCTTAATATAGATGTTGGAGCAGGTACACGTACAATGATATACTTTTGTTTTGTGACTTCCAATAATGCTATTTCAAAGTTCGTGATCCATTCGGTCCAGCCGAAAGCAAATTAGTGAACTTTACAGTGATAGACTTTTGTGACTTCCAATAATGCTCTTTTAACTTGATCGATTCGATCCGAAACCAAATTAGTGGTCGAAAAAATGCTGTTGAGGAAATCACTAAATTAATTAAGAAGAAATCAATGGTAGGCTCATAAAAGATTCAATGGCTTTTTCTTAATTATCAACCCAATAAAATTTCATAAACCACCAAAAAGAACTATTGGGGCTATGTGCCTAGTTAAAATTCATACCCAACTTCAATATATAAGTTGCAGGCATAACAAAATCATTCATATTTCATCCTTAGCAATATTGGATTGGGTCCTTATAGGCATTGACTGTGAATCATATATACTATGCAGAGTCTTATAAAGGTAACAAGTCTAGGTGGTTTTGCGACTCACGTCCAATAGACATGCCAAAAAGGGTCCTTCATTATGCCACCTAAGCTCTTACTGCTTGGTGCACCCCTAGTGCAATCTCACTTTTTTTGTTAAAATATTTTTTTAAACATCTAAAAAATAACAAAAATTCACTAGTAGTAACTTTTTTAAAAATTTATAAAAAACCAAAAAAAAAAAATGCCAAGAGCTTAATTGCCTGATGACATATAACCTAGTTCTCTAAATGGAAAACTTGGATTAGAAACCCCCCACCCTCTATAAAAAAAAATGAAAAAAAATAAAATGAACTAGTAGTCAAATCTAAGGGACAAACCCAGAGGCAAACTAGCACTTTCATCTAAAAAAAAGATAAAGGCACAACATACAAAAAGGTTACTATACGAGGGAGGCTGATGTTCAATGTTGAAATTATGTAGAAAACAACACAAAATACAGAGACATTAAGAGAAATATGCATTATGCATATCAATAAATGAGAACAACGTTGCCCTTAATGTGAAGCAATAATGTTGATTTCAGATTAGGTGAAGCCAAGAAAAATACATCCCCGTTCCTAAACTACTACTAATATTATTAGGCAGGCTCGATTCATCACCATTATAGGGGTCAATTTGAAAGCTTGAGATTCCTTCAACAATAATTTTTGATGGGCCTCCCTTCCGCGGCTCATTGCCTACACGAATGTTAGACCGAAATTCTCGTACAATGCTGGATGCACAAAAGCTCCTTTTGTATCAGTAATACAGTGGTATAGCTCTCCATAAAGTTGGTATTTCTCAATCAAGGCATGCATCTTTTTTATTTCTGCAGTTTCTTCTTAGTCCTTTGATTTGGATGGACTGGAAAATCCTACTACATCAACAAGATTTTACCAAAATTCCTTAGCTTCTTGTTCTTTCCATACCACTCAGTTATTCCAGTAATGTTTTTCTCTTTATCAAGTAGTGCCATCGAGAAGATGATTGGTTTATTCTTGTCTGCCAAATATCCTCTGTTCCAGCCACATATCCAGCTTTAGAGTTAAACTAGTATGACATTGAAACTTTTAGTACATGATGGATGTGCATAAATTAATTGTAACCGAAAGGCTACAATTAGACTTACATGTGCACATTTTTTCCGCCCTTACTGTATAGTAGTTCTTCAATAGCTGGGCAAAAAGAAGTTAGCTAGCTGCCTCTGTGTCTCCGTTTAAGGGAAGTAGACAGACTGATCAACCCCAGGACTTTGGATCAAAGACATTGATGCCTGAGACCAAACATATCATGAGTTAACATCATTACCGTTGATGTTTGTTGCATGGTTGTATTCAAGATAATTGTTTATTTACAAGTCTACCTTCCAACAATTCCCTAATATGTGCTTGTTATGATGAAATCGGCTAGCATTCATCGAAATTATGTCGGCTGTGAACTGACATGAAAAGTGATACTTGGGGTCTAAGTCCTTCCATTTAGTATCTGAATCTTCATACTTTTTTTTTTCGTAAGTATGAGCAATAGTTCCCTGCGTTATTAACATCTCAAAGTTCATATTTAGAAAGTTGGTTGGGGATTGAGCAATAATAGCTGTCTTGTGTGGGTTTAAAAACTGGATGAGACATGCAGGTACAATAGGGATCCTCTGATGCAATCACTATATTTCTCAATTAAAAACTCAGGTTAACTAGGAAGAAGTCCTACAACTTTGGAAGTGGAAGCAGGAAACTCGGTACTTATGATTTATTTATATATTCAAAGTTTTGTGTTTTGTGGTGATTCGGCCAAAACTTAAGGGGCGAGCCAATGACAAGCAGAAATGGCCACAATTGGCCTATTGCTACCGTTTTATGCACTATTTTCGACAAAAACTAAAGCAAAAAAAACTCACATTTGTTGTAATGATATAAGAAAAAGGTACAAAAATAAATAGATCGACATCAAAGAGATTAACAAACAATAGGTTATGCTTGGAAGATGAGATAAGATGAGAATTTTTAAAAATTTTGTGAATAGTGTTAAGATGAAAGTTTAAAATATTATTTTTTAATATTATTATTGTTTTGGGATTTGAAAAAGTTAAATTAGAATTTTAAAAAGTTGAATTGTTTATTATATTTTATATGAAAATTTGAAAAAGATGTAATGATGAGATGAGATAGAGATAAGATGAGATTTTCCATCTTTGTTTCCAAACATAACCTAAGAGTATTAGATTAGTTTTGGTCGGAAATAGTGCATTAAAATTGCAAATAAGAGTACTAAGAAAAAGGCACAAAAATTGCCAAATCCTCATGCTGAAAGCTGCAGTGGTATTTGTGAGGTCTGATGTCCTGTGTTTAAACGAGAAATTTCAAGTGAAAATTGAAATCTTCAAAAATATTGAACCAAGACAGGGAGCTAGCTGCATACATCCATGAATATTAAAAAAAAAAAACAGAGACGGTACTCAATTTTATCAATTATTGAAAGCAGGTGTACAGAGCATAACACTTGATTTGCTATGAAAAGAGTTGTCCCCCAAACTTCTGCCATTAGTTGATATCAGTTGCTGACAGAAGATGTAGGTTGGAGCGCAGCTTTGTCAATATTTTCCTCGAATAATGGGTTCAATAACAGCACACAAAGCAATTCCTTTGATCTGATCCAAATACAAGGGTCCATTGATTTGAATTTCACAAGATTCACTATTTGAAACCTCCTTGCGATGGCTAAACCAGTCTGGAATCCTATTCCCCAGAAAATATAATTCCACCTGAAAGTACCTCTTGCGATGGCTAAACCATTGAATGAATATCATTATAACTTTATGTAATACAAACCATAAACATTAATGGCATACACAAATACGTATTAGAGAGAGAGAGAGAGAGAGAGAGATACCTCAATCTCTGAAATTCAAATATTCTAGTGCTGAAATTCAAATATCACCCCTCCTTCACGCTGGACACTTGGATGATTTTTCACTTTCTCTTAATGCTTTTCCATTATATTGCTTTGAAGAATACCAAGTTTGAAGTGCAAAAAAGAATACCAAATGAAGCTATGTTTTTGTTATTGGGGCCTAAAACAGGGCAATGTCTCAAAAACGGCATAAAGATGCAAGCTATTTTGGTAGCGATACAATGTGATACTCCCTTCAGCATCTTTAAAAAACATTACGGCATATAATACAATTCCGCTTATCTCCTCCAAATAGTGTGGCCCCTCAATATCTATTAAGCAATCATCTTCTCCCCACCGCCCATCAACATCATCATGCCCAATATCATTATCTTTTAAAAACTCATGAACATAACTCAACCACTCTGGAATCTGATTTTATCTGTTAAACGTTAAATATCATCATCAATTTGAGTTAAGCAATACATGCATACTATTAAAAATGAGATCACACATACATACCAACTTCCACAATAATGGATTTTGCACTTTATCATTCCATACATTCTCATGCATTTTGTCGCAGCCGTACTATTGACAGAATCAAATCCCACAAATCTTGCCATCTCTTAATATTAGGAAAATTGTCATTTAATTGCAATTATTTCAGAAAATTTGTCATTTAATTGTAGTTATTTCCTTTTTAATAGTTACCATAGAAAGGCTAGGCATGTACCTATATATTTTACTCGTTCTTACATTGTAAAAGACAGTTTCAGAAATATAGAATTCATTTCTTGACATGGTATCAGCCCAGCGTTCCTGACCTCACCTTACACGCCTAATGGCTTCCTCTTCCCCTTCCAATCCACCTCTCTCCCCTTACCTCCTTCAACATTCTAACCAAAATTTTTCTTCTACTCAAGACCAAATGTGGATCACACAGAAATATAGAATTCATTTCTTGACACGTACAATCTAATTCTTAGTATTTTTTGAATCTTCTTGTGAGGAATTCTTTTGTATTCTTCCAAAGCACTTTCCCATTCATTTATGCTTCTACCACGTAGATCCAAACCAAGCACTTTCAAAGCTAAAGGAAGGCCCCCAGACATGTGCGCGCGCACATACAAACATGATACATATCCACGAATATGTACGCATGCATGCATGCATCTAAAATGTATGAGGATATAAAAAGAAATATTCGAAATCTTAATTGAAATGCCTTATTAGAGTGGTTCAAGACCATCCTTCTTTAATTAGATTCTTGGTTTTAGTACCTTGTCCAACCCATCTGGGTCACTCACTGTTTGGTTCCAAAATTGGTCACGTTCTACTGGTTTTGACTCGATGGAGAATCCCCAAGTCCAAACAGGCAATAAAATACCTTTCAATTTGTCAGTACTTCCTGTCTCTTCCAAATTGCCAAATCCTCATGCTGAAAGCAGCAATGGTATTTGTTAGTTCTGATGTCCTGTATTTAAACTAGAAATTTCAAGAGAATAATGAAATCTTCAAAAAATTTGAACCAGAACAGGGAGCTAGCATACATCCATGAATATTAATTTCACTCCTTTACAAGGAGGTAGGTTTTCAAGGAGTTGAATATTCCTCCTAAAGGTGAAAGTGCGTCCTCAAGTTGTCCAACCCATAAACATTAATGGCATACACAAATACGTATTAGAGAGAGAGAGAGAGAGAGGGACCTCAACCAATGATCATTTCATAAGGCACCTCAGTCCAACAAATCTTTTGATGATTGCAGGAAGGATAACAAAATCACTCCTTCTTTGGAATTTCAATTTGATGAAATTTCAATTTCTTCTGTTAACATGACACAGGGCGTGGAATGTCATTTCTCCTTCTCCTTCTCCTTCTTTGGAAGCTTAACATGTTTGGTTGCTGAGACAATAGGGGAATAGAAAACAAAAATTAACGAATACCAATTTAAGTGCAAAAAAGAATACCAAATGAAGCTATTTTGGTAGCGATACAATGTGATGCTTCAAACAAGCACCATAGAATCGACTATGAAATGGCTATAACTAACTCATATATCATTCAAGAAACAAAATTAAATGTACAAAATGAAAAAGAAAGGGAAAAAAATATAATACGCAGAGAGGAGGAAATTAAATATTACTTGAAAATCAAAAGAACAAGGGCGACTTACTTACTTCATGTATTTTTCTTTTTTTATTTGCTCTCCTTTCATTCTTATATACCACTTTGACCCTACAACTTTTATAAAACCGCACCATCCCATGCGAAGTAAAAAGTTGAAATCGAACTCGCAAATTGTCGAAAACCATTCGTTCAAAAGATTGTAAATTGGAGTACCCCACCCATACAACATATCCAGGCGTATTTACCTTTCTGCACTCATTCATATCAAGCAAACCTACCCCTTCTGAACAACACATTACATTTGAGCCGTTATTGGTTATATCAGCATAACACCGAAAATACCCTTCAGCATCTTTAAAAAACATTACGGCATATAATACAATTCCGCTTATCTCCTCCAAATAGTGTGGCCCCTCAATATCTATTAACCAATCATCTCCTTCCCACCGCCCATCATCATCATCATGCCCAATATCATCATCTTTTAAAAACTCATGAACATAACTCAACCACTCTGGAATCTGATTTTCTGGAAACAAAGTAGCATCATATTCACTGACTCCCTGTTAAACGTTAAATATTATCATCAATTTAATTTAAGCAATACATGCATACTATTAAAAATGAGATCACACATACATACCAGCTTCCACAATAATGGATTTTGCACTTTATGATTCCATATATTCATATGCATTTTGTCGCAGTCGTACAATCTAATTGCTTCAAGCGATCTGATGTGGCTTCCATTGAATTCCAATATTTTTGATACTTCAGGAAATCTCTCTAATGACTTGCATCCACTAACATCTACGGACCTTATATTTGGTGGAAGCTCTAGTATTTCTTCAAGTTTCTTACAATGGCACAAGTAAAGACTACCTAGTGCAACGAATTCTTTGATGCCCGTGGGAAGGCTAACAATTCCTGTCCACGATAGACTTAAAATAATTAAACTGGCCGAGGAGTTAAACATGGTAAAGAAACTAGATATTGGAAAGAAATTTGATTCTGAATGGGAACAACTAATTTGAAGATTCAACAATGGTAACGCAGTGCTCCCATTGCTTGAATTCGTTGGAGGCACAAATTCATGGATTGGTTCTTCACGTAATGTTATCTCCTCTTCCATTTTTGTGGACTCAATAGCCAGAAGGGATTGCCCATCATCCCTCATCTTCTTTACAATATTTGGACAACCACCAAGATAGAGCTGGACTAAATCTTGCAACTGGATGCAAGCAGTTGGGAGACGCATAAGGTTTTTGTAGCCCGATAGAGATAAAGTGTCAAGTCCAACGAGGTTCCCAATGGATAAAGGCAGTTCTTCTATTGCGGTGTCACATAGATACAATTGTGTTAAACATTCCATTTTACACTCAATTTCAGGAAGATAATGAAGGCTTGAGCAAAACATGAAATTAAGGTAGCGTAAAGATCTCAAATTGAGGCTTTTTGGAAGGATATGGAGTTTAGAGCAACCAGAAAAATCCAAAACAGAAAGATTTTCCAAAGATCCAACGGAATCATGCACCTCAACTAAACTTGAACAGCTTTGGACAATCAATTTCTTCAAATTACGGGTGCTAGAAAGATCCGGAATCTTTTTTAAGAGTTCACAATGATCGAAAGTCATACTAGTCAAATTCTGTAAAAGAAAAAGAGGAAAAGTTTAATAATGGACTTTACTACATAATTCAAAAGAATAAAAAAAAAGTCATTGATGATGATTATAATTGTGTACTTACCTTGGGTTTGAATCCAACCCCTAATTCCTTTATGAGGCCATGCCGCATCCTAAAGTCGATGAGTTTTTTTCCATGAAAATTGGATGGCATAGATTGCAGAGGACATTCACCCAAATCAAGCAAGCTTAACTCATTAGATAGGTAATTAGGCCCTCCAGATAAACATGCATTGCGATTTATAAATATTCTGAGTCTTTTCATCTTCATGAATGCTTTGGAACCTAAGCATATCAAGTCTCGTTCTAGCAAATCTATCAATATCCCTTCAATTTTGTTTGTTACCTAGTGCAACAACATATACAACATGTATTAGCAAATTAACTCACATCTAGACTGTACGTCTTTAATCACATTCAAAATATCAAAAATTAATGTCTCCTCAAAATCTGCATATCATTGAAAACTGTTCATAAATGAAAAGGAAGATGCTCATAAAAAAAGTAAAATTTCTTTTTTCTTCATTTACTCTCTTACCGTATTTTCTTCTAGTACTGAACGAACATCTTCATGAAACCATAACCTGCTACGTTTGCCAGGTTCTTTCGGTGATTCTTGTCGAACAATTTCTCTACCCATATCTTGTAGCAAGTCATGCATCGACAATTTTCCACTCATATCAACACTTATGAGACACTTATCCATAAGCCTTGGAATACCATCATCTGGAAAGAAACGACAACCATCTAATACTTTGATGACATAATCTACATCTTTTGTTTTGAAGAAACAAGCAATATCAAGGAAAATATCCTTCTCATTATCATCCAATCCATCATAACTTATTCTAAGTATCATTTGAATATCTTTCTTAGGAATTCTCTTGAGCTTATCCAATGCACTTTTCCATTGATGTATGCTTCTACCTTTTAGATCTAAACCTAGAACCGTTAAAGCTAGTGGAAGACCCCCTGCATATCGTACTGCATCTTCTGTTAGTTCCGCATAATCATCAGTAGGCTTTTCTCTCTTGAAGGCATGTAAACTAAAGAGCTGAAGAGCTTTGTCGTGATCCAACTCATTCATCTTGTATGTTGAATCAACTTCATGACTAGTCAATAAATTTTGATCTCTTGTTGTTATGATGATTCTACTTCCTAAACCAAACCAATCATGATCTCCAGCTAGAGTTTCTAATTGGACCAACTTATCCACATCGTCAAGAATCAGTAGAATCTTTTTAGCACAAAGCCTATGCTTTATCACATTGATTCCCCTATCAACACTACCAACTTTCAAATTCTTAGAGTCTCCTAAGATCTCATAAAGAAGTGTCTCCTGCAGGTGCATTAGACCACCCTCTCGATTTGAAGTTTCTCGAATATTTGCAAGAAAACAGCTAGCTTCAAACTGATAAGCAATTGAGTTGTAGATTGCTTTGGCGATGGTTGTCTTTCCAATTCCACCAACTCCAAGGATCCCTATCATGCGTATGTCATTAATCCCAATACTTAGAAGCAAATTAATATCTTTTATATGAAACTCTATTCCAACTGGATACTTGGCAACGCTTAAGTATATACGATTTACTATTCTCAAAACCACTTCAACAATTTCGTTGATGAATTCAGATTCGTTCCTACCAATACAAAGGATCATAAGAAACAATCAATGAGATGGACTCTTCAAATGAAAAGAGATAGTAACATGACATACAAATAAATATAGTGAAATTGCTAATATATATATATATATAAGGTGACACTATTTCGTCATCATCTACTGCAAAAAAAAAAAAAAAAAAAGAGTTTAGTTCTAAAGTCACAAGATGATCATTAGAATTAAGCAGTACCTATTCCCTAAATGAAACCCGGACAAGTTGGCCACCTCTTCGAGTGTTTCCTTCCACCTCCGCACCTTCATGTCATCATTAAACCTTTGTTGATGTTTTGCAAATGCTTCACCAAAACTCTTTCTTTGATGTCGTACTTCTAATGGATCTACGTTGTAAAACACAGGAATAATGATTTGTTGCCTTGTTTTATTACAATCAAGGATCTTCATCAGCTCGTCTAAGCACCATGTGGATGATGCATAGTTTTGAGAGAGTATAATGATCGCAATTCTCGCCTCTTCAATAGCTTTGCAAAGTACCGGTGAAATCTCCTCCCCTCTTTCAAGATTGCTGTCTATGTAAGTATTGATTCCCTTTCGATCCAAAGCTTGGTATAGATGGGCAGTAAAATTATTGCGAGTATCTTCACCTCTAAAGCTCAAGAATACATCATGATTCCATAAATGGATGGAAGGAGATGAAGAGGATGAAGAAGAGGAGGAAGCTCCTGATTGAAAGGCCATAGAAGAATAAGACATGCTCTCAGTACGTATGAGCGATTACAATTTAGCAAGAGATCCAATTATAGAGTTGCAGTACTTATGGCAAATAAATGATTATAGAGACAAAGTGGGTAGAGAAAGGAGAAACTCTCATATTTTTTTTATCATTTTACTTTTCATATTTTTTTTACATATTTAAATATATTTAAAAAATAAAAAGATATATCAATATATTTAAAATTATTTTTTAATTATTAAATAAAGAAAAAAATTTAACCAAGCGGTCATATAGAATGGGCAAATGTAAAGGGTTAAGTAGTGTTTCTCTTGCAATAGATGCAAAACACAGAAACCTTTCAGAAATAAAATCCACTTCCCACGAGTCCATAACTACTCTCTCTCTCTCTCCACCCTCCCTCCCTTTCGGAAACCACACCTACAATTTCTTCACTCGCTCTCTCTCTCTAGAAATGCAATCCCCCTCTTTCCACGACTCTCTCTCTCTCTTCACTCTCTCTCCCTTTCAGAAACAACTATCTACAATCTCTTCACTCTCTCGCTCTCTTAATCGGAGGTGCGAGACCTCCATTGCCATCTCTCTCACATTCGAACAAACTAGCCCAGACGCCATCTCTCTCTCATTCTCCCCGACGGCACAGATCTCAGATCTATGATCTCTTGAGATCCTATACGTAAGTTCCCCTGATAAATGTGAGAATACTTGATCTTCCCAATACAATTTATTTTAGTATTCATATAAATTTGTTGAAGGATAATAAATTAGTCATATGAAAGCCGAATGTGGGATGTTTTTGGAAAAAGTTAAGAGTTTTTCTCATATTTCTAAAAACATGTGAATGCGCTAGGGGTTCATGTGAAATTGTGAATGCTCTAGGGGTTCATGATCTCCTGCAAGTTTCGATGTGGCAAATGAAATTAGTCCTCTTGTTAATACTTTGAGAAAAGGTGCCAAAATGTAAGATTCTACCCATCGTTTCATTTCGTCCAAGAAATAATTATTTATAAATAAGATATGAGAACCGGAGCTTTGACGAGAAAAGAATTCTAGAAAAAAAGATTTAGAAAAATATTTCTACAAGCATAAGTGATAGGAATTCTTACCATTTTCTTCAGAACTATCAGAGTTTGTAGAGAGATGAAGATATTCTGATTCTCATTAATTGAAAAGGGACTGTACAGTATGCTCTTTATAGAGATTTACAAGAGGAATATTCGAATAGTCATTTTCACAAATGGGTGCTGTGCATAACGGAAAACACAGCAAGGGGCAGAGTTCGTTAGAGACTCTGCCAATATAATTACAACCGTGTCCAGAGGACACACACCAACAATTCCTAGCCTAATCCAAAAGCTTCTGCTGAGGTGTCTTTGTCTTGATATTTCTCTGATGAGTTGGATGCCAACATGGAAGGTTCAATAAGAACACAACCATAAGGATGGCGAGATCTACGGAGGAAACTTTCAGAAATTTGGGCTTGACATGGAGTTGGACGGTGAAGAAGAAAGAGTGAAGTGGAAGAGAGAGGAGTAGCTGAGGAAGAAGACTGAAGTGGAAGAGAGAGAGAGAGAATGGACTCTGGAAAATAAAGAGAAATAACGTGTGAGTAAACCCACCGTGAATTTATGACATGGCACTCTTTCATTGGATAGTGTAAGGTGCCCGAAGTCACCTAGTCCTGTTTTAAGATAAAGAAAATCTCAAAAGTCTTGAGTTGGTACAGAAAATTAATGGGTGTCTCTCTCTCTCTGTTTCACTGCAAGTCTGAACCGTCACTCTCTTTTTTCTTACAAATCCCACTTTTATGTTTCTTTTGCTCTTTTAAATCTTTTAAAAACAAAACAAGCCTAGAAGATGAAATCGCCCTCCTAATTTCTGCTCACTCAAATCTTGATATGTACCTCTTATTTGTGTCTTAATTTTCCATTAGTAACGTGTGACTGTGGTATATATGAAAGATAAACTTTATTGGTCTACGCATCAATTTTAAACCAGATCAACGTGTAGACTTTTAAAAGCTGCTTTATGAAGTACTTATCAGAAAAAGTGCTTAATTTAAAAGCTATAGCAAACCAATTAGAATGGAATGATTTGGTAATATTAATAGAATGTTAGAGCCAATTAGTAATATTTATTTATTATATATTGAGAGCTAGAAGTCTAATGCTCAATGTAATTAGAAGTTCATGAATTCATAAAAATCATGTGACAGTTGAGAGAGGCATTCAATTAATGGCGCTCGGAATCATGAGTAATTATTAGGTACTACGTACTAGAATACGGAGTAGTGCATGCAGTGGTAATTTTAGCTTATCATAAAATGCAATGTTAATTAAACTTCATTATACTTACATAAATAATTTCAATTACATGTCATTATATTGTGAAAAGATGAGAGTAACACATAATCCCAACTTTAGGATCGAGGACTATCTAATAATAATTTTCCTTTGGAAAGTACTCAAACGTTGAACAAAGAAAGTTGTTGGATGAAAGAGAAAGCACTTAATTGAGAGAAGAAAAATAATCACAACGAATGGGTCTAAGCTGTTATAAAAAGTTGGCATAAAGAAAAGCATATTATATAGCTCTGATAGAGAAGTTAGGAAGCGCATTCATTAAGGAAAAATACTTTAACTATAAAAGAATTATACAAAAGTAAATTTACAAATTAATATGACTTGATGTGATACGTCAGATTATAAAGTCACTTTTATTATAAAATAAATCACACGGATTTCATGAAACCACATTATTTTGTAGGCGCTTAATTTGTGTAATCACTTTGTTTTTGTAGCAGTTCTCTTCGTTAAGACCTCAAATGTCAATTAGATGGTGTATGTTATTTTTTTATCAGGTTTATTTTTCTCTTGAAATGAAACAGAAACACTTTAAATATTATTTCCAGTTTATTAATTTAGTTTAAACATAAATTAATGATTTAATTAGGTTTATAAAAGCTTTTGGATTCATTTGATACCATTTACAGCAAAAAATAAAGAAACAAGTCGAGGAAATATCGGATCTAGATAGATAACGAAGTTATTAGTGTTCAAGTGTATTCTATGTCCTTGAAACAACATTATTGGCTTCCCTAAAAGATGTTCGAGTACTAGGTCCTAATTAACTTGATCAATTTAATTGTTCTGAATTAAGGACAGAGAAAATTAATATGGAACGTACACAATTGAATTAGTAAACCATGCATAGGACCCACCGATGCACCAATTTTCCCGATATGAGTTCAAAAGTCTTCTCAAAAGTCTTGAGTTCATACAGAAAATCAATGGGTATCAGATCTGGACGCGTTTGTTTTACGCAGCCTTAACTAGAAACTTTGAATACAACTTTATTTAATTCACAAGCTCAAAATCGTGT
The DNA here is from genome assembly GCA_029856935.1 of Cyclocarya paliurus. Classification (NCBI taxonomy): domain Eukaryota; kingdom Viridiplantae; phylum Streptophyta; class Magnoliopsida; order Fagales; family Juglandaceae; genus Cyclocarya; species Cyclocarya paliurus. Next base: position 37,186,523 of record CM056947.1, on the reverse strand, counting down.
GGATTGCCAACGAAAACAAAATACAATAAAATCATATATTATTAGTAATAGGATAATACTTTATCCATCCACAAATGTCATTGGTGGTGGCTATCGATTGAATTTTTCTTTTTCTCTTTTTACGTAGTGATTAAGAAAGTTTTTTTTAATGATATTATGATTTTTTTTTTTAAATATTTAAGAGTATAAAACAATGATGTATCCAATGGATTTTGCAACTGAAGAATGGAACTTGGTAGATTCAAAAGCTTTTTGCACCCATCTAGACATAAATCTTCAAGGCTAGTGATGTATCCAATAGAAGACTGGCGACTGAGAAAACTCATGGTGGGGTGCGTGTAGGACGTTGGCCATCGGAAAATCATAGGTCGACGTTGCTCCTTTATTTGACCTGAAAAAAACCAACAAAATAGAAAACACAACCAAGGGAGGAGACAAAACACTGGACTAGAAGGAGGGAGATATGATTTAATATTCATTAATCATATATAAAATATTAAAATGTTAACATGCATTAAATATCAAAATTAATTTACTATTGAATACTACGTTAGTAACTATTAACATTATAAATATAATTATAATTAATTATTTTTTTAATGTGTTATTTACATAATCCACATTAAAGAGCTTACTTAAGTTTAATTTTACTATTTTAAATAATTTTTTGTATTAATTTATCTTCCAAAAAAAGAAAAGAGGGAAATTATTACTCTATTATTCGAGAAATTGTAGTTAAATAGTTGATATCCAAAAGTATAAAATTTATAGGCTTTTTTGTATAGTTGAGCCAAAAATATACATGATTAGAAGTGATTTTGAGTTTTTTGTACGTTTGGCCCATTTTATACTCGCTCAAACCGAATTAGACCAAATGGACTGACCAAAGCAATAGCTAACGGTCCGGCTCGGTCTATAGGGGTAATTGATTTGGTCTCGGCCCAGAAAAAGGTAGACCGAAATTTTCGGTTTGGTCCAAAAATTCTCCTATGGACTGACCGGACTGGACCGATTGCACCTCTACCTTTCTTTCTCTTTTCTTTTTCTCTTTCACTGTCTTAACCCCTCTATTTTTTTACTTTTCTTTTCTTTTTCATCCTTTCTTCCCCCTTCCCCGGCCTACTTTCTCTCTCTTTTTCTTCTTTTCCTCTTCCTCCCCCTTCTTTCCATTTTCTTTATCTCTCCTTACTTTAAGATACATATGCATTCCATGATGGCTTTCACATATCCCGAATGAAGAAAAACTTGCAATGAAACCTCTTTTGAAGCATATTAAATTTAAGTTGAATTCATGTTGCAGTTTGGTCATTGTCTCTTTATATTTATATTTATATGTGTGTGCATATAAAAATAATTATATATATATTTGAGAGGAAAAAATTAATTTGGTGTTTAAAAGCTAGCTTTGGAACCAAACATTTAATTTAATCCTTCCCACCTCCGGCGGAGTCCACGCAACTAGTCTAGGCTTCTTCGCATAAACTAGTACAATTGGAAAATTAAACTCCTGCATCACTAACGGGTCTTGAATACCCATCCTTCGGAACTTCTGTAAATTGCTTGTGATGTCCCTTAGAGAGATTTTAACAACCCGCATCATAGCCCCTATTTCGAACGTGATGTTCTCCATTCGAGCTAAGCATCTAGCCTTCCACAGTGCCCACGATATGATAGTCAGAAGGATTCCATGAGTCCATCCAACCTGTGAAGATCCTGTTGAATGCTCCCACCAAAAAGACATCATCCCTTCCCAATTTCTAATAAAAAAAAAATTTCTAATCTGCAATAGTCAAAGTCGACAAGCATCTGCAAAAAACTTCCAAAATTTTTTTGTCATGATGCTCATATACTTGCTTTCAATTGGTCTTTATTATTTATAAAAGCCATATCTCAAACATTTTTAAGTTCCGCTGGTGTGCAATTAATTAAAGGCTTATCATGTCTGATCCAACTGTCAACATTCTCTCATTTGGTTCTAGAACCTTTCGTATGCATGTTAAAATAGTATCATACAAATTGTGAATTATTTTTAAATTAGCTCTCTTGTGTGGTTGTAAAAACTCGATGAGACATGGTACAGTAGGGATCCTTTGATGCAGTCACTCTATTTCTCAATTAAAAACTCAGGTTAACTAGGAAGAAGTCCTACAACTTTGGACCAAACATTACGTTTAATACATGTGCTAGGCTATCCAGATTGAGTTTGCTTAAAATAGAATTGTGCAAGGGATGATGTGCAAAAGTGCCTATTGGTCGGTGGAAGTGAAAGCAGGAACTCGGTACTTATGATTTATTTATATATTCAAAGTTTTGTGTTATGTAAATTATGGCAGATAATACACCGAATTCCATCAGAACTCTGCAGTTAAGCGTGCTTGGACGAGTATAGTACTTGGATGGGTGACCTTATCCTCAGCCTGAGCCTCGGCCTCCTTTTTCAGTTGCCTAAAAGTTTCATTGAAATCACTATAGGCCATCCGTTTCAGATTATAAATCTAAGAAAACTCATGTTTCACCATTGCAAGCAGATCGTCCACATATAGCAGATGATGGATCCGCTGATATACAGCAAAAAATACAAGGCCAAGCTCGTTATGGAAGGTCCATTGACTCCATTTGAGCGTGTAAGCGGCACCTGGGGCATCATAGTTGTATGATGCTGCACCGGATCGCTCTTCCAAAAGACAAGACCGGATCAAGGTGTCGATTGGTGATCCCTTAAGAGCATTTCCGAGCTCTTTACATGTCCAGAGGATTAATCCTCCTCGATTAAATATCAGTAACTGCTCTAACATCTCCAATACTCGTATACACCTACAATCAAATCCAAAAACGCATAAGACTATGAGACCCAGGAATTCAAATATATATTGGAAAGAAAGGAGATAAGGAAAAATCTATCAAAAACTAAAGGAGAACACAAATTTAAATTTAAATTTAATATCTTCTTTTCTTCTTTCCTAGATTTTGGATCGAAGAAACATCTCCTCTAAGCATGCCAAATAGAATCACATATCTAAGATGAAGGATTCTCATATAACATGTATAACATGCCCAATATATATACATATCATAAGCCTGGCGTTAACGTTTCATTTATATGCTCTTTACCCATTTTTATAGGCAAATAACCTGAGAATTGAGGCACTATTAATTAAATTCCTCCGCAAGAAATCAAAGTTCAGAGAGAGAGAGAGATCGGGGAGGCCATGCAAACCCCAATCGGCACCAGGTTCGCAACTTGATTTCTTTTTCCCCCAGTTAAACGATCACGGAGTAAAAACCCATAACATCTACATATATGCTTATGATCCCTAAGGCGAGATGAATTAAAATTCACAATTTACCAGAAACAGAAATCAGATTCATCACATCAATACACCAAATAAAAGGAAAGTCGCCACAAAATCTGTGATAATTGGATCAATAAACTTTATTAAAAGTAGGGAATTTGAAGGAATCGGGAGAAGGGAAAGGAAATACCTGGGGCATGAGAAACCTACAAACCAAGGGGGAAAAAAATAAACTAAAACAACCACAGAGAGAGAGAGAGAGAGAGAGTGAGAGAGAGAGAGAGAGGAAAAGGGGTAACATAAAAAAGTTAAAAACACCGCGTGGGAAGGTTCCGCTGCATATATATGCCTGCTGTTTTTTTAAAGGAAAAATTACCGATTTTGCACACCAACACGTACATCTATTCAATATGATTAGTCAGAAAATAGATTTTATTAAAAATAATAATAATTTAAATTTAGAATATGAAAGCAATAAATTAATATACAGATTGGTACATAAATTTACTTATACATAACAAAACTCTTTTTCAAATATTCCGATGTAAAAGGTAGGGGTGGGCATCTGTCGGGACTTTTGACTTGTTTCATTGTACGGTGAAAATGGGAAGTATTACCTTCGTTTGGTTAAGCAGTCCAGAGAGATGAAAATAGAATATTTTATTAAAAATTAAATAAAATATTATTATAAAATATTTTTTTAATATTATTTTTATTTAAAAATTTAAAAAAATTGAATTGTTTATTATATTTTATGTGAAAATTTTAAAAAATTATAATGATGAGATGAGATTAGATAGTCTTGTATATTCAAATCGGGCCTAAAGGGCATTATTGTTACTACATAAACAAAAATAATAATAATAATAACGTTGGATACAATATGTAACTGTCGCGCAATCTTTTTAAAAAAGAATAAAATTTATTATTTTTTTTTTATGTAAATCTTATATTTATTCACTTTTTGAAAGAATTGTACCGTACTTTTGCACTACATGACTACAAATATTATTTTAAAAAAAAATTACATAATTACATTAATTCATATTAAGTTATGAATTTATTTTTATATTTTCTATTTGTAATTAAAAAAAACTTTTTATTTGACAACAATTGCATTTCGCACGCAATGTTTTAACTTTTGCAGTTAAAAAACATTGTAACGACAAGAAAGTTGGAAGTCTTCTTCCCGGCTACTGCGAGAGGTAGTTGAGTTTGGGTGGGACAAGGTCAATAATGGATGAAGAATTGTATTTCCTTGACTGACGAGGAAACTGAAGATCTTCACATCAATGGTCAATACGTCTTTTGAAGAAGATGAGAGTTTTTTTTTCTTTTGAAATGAGAGGAGAGTTTTGCTTGATTGCTGAAGTCATTTCTCATAAAATTATTTCTAGAGATTGTCATCCGACAGAAAAACCATGAATAAAGCGTGGAGATTTAAAATGAATAATTGTATTTAAAATCTTTTACACTATATATAATTTGGGTGACATAATTTGATTTGAAAAATAAATTTTAAATTTTAAATATTACAAATTAAATTATAGGGAGCTGCTACAAACACAAAGGGATCGCACACACTGATGTGGCACATATGACTGTGAGTGTGCCACGTCTACTTTTTCTTTTCTTTTCTTTTCTCCTTCCCGTGCGTATCCCTTGACTGTGCGTCTCCGCCGCTCCGCCTGCCTCCGCCCTCTCCATTGCCGCCATAGTGGTCGGGGACCACCTCAGGGCTGGTAGAAGCCGTCGTCGTCTCCCCTCCCCTCCCCTCCCCCGTTCACTCTCTGCCTCTGCCTCTCCGTGGCTGCCATGGTGGTCGGAGACCACCTCTAGGCTGGCAGAATCGGCCAACGGTCCAAGCGACACCGTCCGGTGGGGGTATGGGAGCTCCCGTGCACGGCAAGCTCATGGTAGCCACGAAGAGGTAGAGGCAGAGAGCGAACAGGGGAGGAGGGGGGAAGATGCATGGGAGAGATGCACGGTAGGAAAAAAAGAAGAAAAAATAAAAAGAAGAAAAAAAAGAGAGACGTAGCACACTCGCAGTGTGCCACATCAGTGTGTGGGATCCTTTTATGTCTATAGTAGTTTCCTAAATTATAACATGTACATGATATGTGATATAAAAGCCTTCAAACAACACTACTCTATTTTTATCAGAGTTTTGTTATAATATTTTACCATTAAAAAGTTATTTTTTGTTTGATAAATATATAACTAAAGTGCTATTAAAGTTAGTTATAGTAGATTTTTAGCGTAACATACAAGTGCTTTTCAACAAAAGCTTAAATTTAGTGCTTGTTAAAGTTAATTTTCTAAGGGAAGATTAATAAAAGTATTTAATTATGAGTTTTTGAAAATCTAAATATCAATTTTATAAAAATTGAGACCTGAAATTATTATAATATGAAAACTCATAATCATCTCATCTCATATAATCATTACGATTTTTTCAAACTCTCACACAAAATATAATAAACAATTCAATTTTTTTAAATTTTAAAATAATAATAATATTAAAAAATTATATTATAATAATATTTTATTTAACTTTCAATAAAATATCTCATTTTATCTCATCTGCGTAACCAAATGAGGCAATTTTACAATTGAACTCTAATTGTTACATTAAAATGCAAAAAACATTATAATCCAAGATGTTGGAGGCAAAACCTGACTTATAGGATAGGGAACAGACAGGCACCAACGCAAGAGGAAGGGAGCAAAAATGGTAGAAAAGACAAGAAAAGGAAGGTAAAGATAGGGGCAATGGTTTCTTCCTCTAGCTGGGTTTCTCTTTCTTGAACATCTCATTCTTTCTCTACGTCAAACCATGTAATAGAGAGCTAAAAATGAGATCCCAAAGTTTGGATTTACATCTATTTCATACTACAATTTTTTTTCCAAAGTCCCATACAAACATATATACACGTAATCCACAGTGCCGAACAAGCAAGAGTAAAAATCACAACCACCCGCACCACCGTCCATGATCCATGAGTAGTCATCCAACTACCCATTGATTAGTATACTTCTCATGTAAATCCAAATCTTCCTTTGTTTCTGACACCCGAGGTTGAAGAACACCTCTCTTGTTGTGGGTACGAGGTGTATTTAAAGTTGTAATCATCATCATCATCATGGGCCTCTTCGATAGTCAAATAGCATCGATCAAATCTCATGAATTTCCAATTATCTCATGATCAGGTACATTCAAATTGACATCATCATCATCATCTTCTTCCTCATGAGCACACTTGGATGATGTTTAATTCTCTCATCATGCTTGTCATGTACCAGATGAACTCCATAACTTTTAAGGATCACTGAATCTATAGCAGGAGGATACTCCAGTACTATCAAATCAGTTGTCTCCATTCCAACATATTCTTCATCTTAGTACCCTTAACCATTCATGATCCATTGAAGAAACTATTCTTTCTCGAACCATTCTCTCTCTGCAACACTTTTGGATTCCATGCAGTGAACTGAGAGTGCGGAACACAACATGGAAATCACTTTCGACATGATCATGAGGAAGGGGTCTTTCCCGAGAGATCGTGGGATTTTTCCCAATAACAGCACATAAAGCAATTCTAGTATTGATCCCATCAAAACTAACATCTATTTTACATGATCTACTATTTGAAGTATGATCCTTACCATGGCTAAACCAGTCTGGAATCCTATTTCCTGGAAATATACTGCCACAGTTCTTAAGATGTCCCTGCCAAAAAAATATAACAAATTTTCGGCATGAGCAAATTTATACAAGGGAGAGAGAGATCAGAGACAGAGAGAGAGAGAGATATATCAAACTCTTTACCTCAACAAATGAAGAACTTGGCACAGAATTCTCTGCTACATTCACAATCATTTTGTGACATCCTGACAAGTCAATCCAACACAGATCTCGCAAGTTGCTTGTATTGAATACAAGTCTTCTCGACATTTCTGGAAAAATCTCAAATGATATGCATCCACTAGCAAGTACCTTTTTTTTTTTTATATTTGGTGGGAGTTCTAGGATTCCTTTAAGTTTCTTGCAATCCTCCAAGATCAGGATATTCAAAGCATCAAATGTTCTTACACTTGTTGGAAGGCTAACAATATCAGTCCCTGAAAGATCTAATTCTTGCAATGTGGAATTACAATGAAGTGTTATAAAGAAATCCAATTTTGATATGGCAGAGTTCTTAAGATTGAAAACTTCCAGTGCTGGAAAAAACTATTGAGGAAGAAGGAGTAAGATTTGAACAATCATAGGCATAAAGTTGCCTTAGGTGCTTAAACTGAAACATACTGCTTGGTAAATGCATAAGATCTTTACAGCCTCCTAAATTCAAAATGCGAAGCCCACTGAGATTACCAACAGATGGAGGCAGTTATTTTATGGCAGTGTCGTTTAGATATAATTCATGTAATCTTTCCATTTCACATTCAATTTCGGGAAAGTTTTATAGGCTTGAGCACCCTTCAGGGTTAAGCCATTCTAGAGATTTCAAATTGAGGCTTCTTGGAAAACTGATCTTAAGGCTACATCCAAACGCAAACAATTAAGCTTATTAAGGAATCCAACAGAATTATGAACCTCCACTAAATTTTCACTACCATAAAGAGTCAATTCCTTTAAATTTGGACTCCTTGAAAGATCTGGGATTTACAATTATAGAATTCCATTACTGTTAAGTTTTGAGAACCCTGTTAAAAAAAAAGAAGAAAAATATATTAGCTTGAAGGAAGTCTATTGAGGCTTCTTAGTTGAGAAATTGTGGAGGGTTTTCACAAATCTGAAATTTGCACGCCCAAGGTTAAAGGACCCCTCTTGTGTTGAGGGTACAGAATGGACTCCCTGATGCCATCATCTTCATCCTCCTGACACCTGTTAGAAAGTTGAATACCACTGACTGAATCCGACTCAAGAGTTTTCAATCTCTTCATTGGGTACATCCAAATGCACATCAACATTCTCATAGAGTAGAGCTGGATCATGATCTCTCACATTCTCTTCATGCTTGTGTACTAGATGGACTCCACAACTTTTGAAGAACACCAGTTCATCTAAATAACTATAGAACTTTACATGCATATTGTCCTCATTTGGCTTAAAAGATTCTAAAATGACAACTCTAGCCATACATGATCTGATCCCATTAAATCAACCACTCTTTCTTGGACTTCATTATCATTGATCTTAACACCAATAGAATGAAGGGGCTTTTCCCGGCCAATCAAAATATTGGGTCCAATAATAGCACATAGAACAATTCCCACGACCTCATCCTTGTACAGAAGTCCATTAATATCCATTTCACACGAATTAATATTTGAAGTCTCTTTACGATGGCTGAACCAGTCCAGGATCCTATTTCCTGGAAGTATTATGCCGCCTAAAAGGTCCTTAAATTGACCCTGTTAACAAATATCATCAACTTTCAGTAGTACAACCTACACACCAAGTGGCACATGAAACTGTTTGAGAGAGAGAGAGAGAGAGAGAGAGAGAGATACCTTGCCCAATAAAGGATCTGCCACATGATTCCCTATGTTCACAAGCATTTTATGGCATCCACACAAGTCAATCCATTCTAGTGCTTTTAAGTTGCATGCATTGAATTGAAATTTCTTTGATGCTTCAAGAAAAAGTTCCAATGACATGCACCCACTAGCATCTACCTCCTTGATATTTGGTGGAAGTTCTACAATTTCTTGAAATTGCTTGCAATCTTGCAATATAAGGTGCTTCAATCCAATAAATCTTTTTATGCTTGGAGGAAGGCTCACAATATCAGTTCCCGAGAAATCTAAAACTTTTAATGTGGAAGAGCAGTTAAATAGCTTAAACAAATTCGATTCTAATAGGACAGACTTCCCAAGATTCAAAAATTGCAATGACGGAAACACTGTTGGGGAACAATGACCATTAGAAACGCTTGGATTCTTTGGAGTTTTGCAAAGAGAGTAATTCTACACCTGATAAAATTTTTGATCCCTCTTTGGACACAAAAGAGGGTATGGATTGTATTTTATTCCTCACCTTCACTGGGAAAAGATCCTTGAAGGTAAGAGACCCTAGATTTTGCAACTGAAGAATGGAACTTGGTAGATTCAAAAGAGTTTTGCACCCATCTAGACATAAATCTTCAAGGCCAGTGATGTATCCAATGGATGAAGGCAATTCTTTTATAGCAGTGCAGGCTAATGAAATGGAACTCAAAAAATGCATTTCATACTCTATTTCAGGAAAGTTCTGAAGGCTTAAGCAATCTCTAATGTCAAGCCATTCTAGAGATCTCAACTTGAGGCTTCTTGGTAAAGTGATTAGGTTAGATGTAACAACCCGATCCTAAGTTTAGACTATAAGATAAGTTTTATTATTATTATTATTATTATTCTATCTAAGATTTCCTAAACCATACCAACTTAGTTTATGATCGGTATCTCCACCCCACACATCTCCACATATTTTCACATGCATGCGCGTACGCCTCTCTTCTCCTTAGTTTTAGGGTTCTGTTTTATCACATATTTACACGTTAACTTCACAGATCACGCACGTCTTCACATGATAGACGTATTTATATTCAACCTAGAGCTAGGGTTGCCGCTGCAGCCCCATGGTTTCACAACAAACCACACGGACGCCACTCAGTGAGACGCAGCAATCGAAAAGGGACTGGACGAAGGAATCACCACGGTGACTCCACTGGCCAGACCATGCATGACTGCGAAGGCCCTTCAATAAGTATCACACGTACACTATCCTGTAACACACACAAACCTCATACACAGAACCACCAAAGCCAGTTTTCTGTGAGTGTAAACCGAGAAACCACATAGCAAAGCAACCCGAGTCCTCCTGTTGCCAACCCGTGAGCTTCCTTCATCGGCATCACCGCTGCCCAGCACCACTGAAGCCTCCCTCCCAGTAACCAGCAGCCACTCACATGGAAACCACCCCAAACTCCTCCACGTCTCCTCCCCAGCTCCAACCATCACCCACGGCATCTCCACTCCCCCAGCCAACGTGAACAGTAGCCCCTGTTTTGCACCTATAAAACAGAGTCTGAAACAGAGCAGTCACTTCTCTTCCACCCCGAACCACTTGCTTCGCCGGAGTCCACCATAGAAGATGTCGGATCGACACCACCAGCCACCACAGAAGACATCGGACCATTCTCAGCCGCCAAGGCACGCTGCAACAACCACGGACATGAAGCCCGAAGCCTCTGCTTCTGTCCCTCTCTCGGCGTCGCACCACCCTGCCCAGTAAACCAGTTGCGTCGCCGGCCACTTCCATCCACCAGAGCCACCGTACTGTGCAGCTTCCTCTCTCGGTGTGTCCATCGCAGAAACTTCTCCCTCTCTCAGTGAGTTGTTGTTCGACCCTCCTCTGCCCGTAAGCCTTAGTGCTTTTAGTTTTACTTTTATTTCCCTGCGAGTGTCGGCTACTCTCATATTAAGTTGCTCTTAGGTTTTAGTTTTAGTAAATGCATATATTGATGAGATTACATATATGTCCTTTCTAAACCAGTATCTTGGACTTGAAAGAGTATTTTATGTATAATTATATTTAAGTCTATGTTAATTATGGATATTATTACATCATTTTATTTGAAGTTGTGTTGGTCTTAATATTTTAAATGTGAGCTTTTACTTAAATATATATTTATATATATACATATTTATATATATATTAGTTAAAGACTCATTTCTTATAAAGAAGTGTTTAAAGAATTTGAAATATATGTTCAGTCTAATATTGAGCCTAATATTTTAGTTAATATTACTTTGCCTATTTAATAGAATTTAATAAAATTATTATGTTATAATTTAAATAGAAATAAAGAAATATGTTAAGAGTATTTAAATAATATTGATAATTATTATATTTCTTATAAGATTAAATAATTATGTTAAGAAAGTAAATCTATTTTGAGAATTTAGATTTTTATGACTTATTTATAATAGTCTAAGTATTCTACTAAGTTATAATATGTTATTAGTATTTTAAGTAATTTAAAGATATAAGAATTTATTGATTTTATGGTGTTAAGCAAGAGGTTTATTTGACTATCATCTAGATTATGAATTTAATTAAGTAGGATATTATTAGTACATGTTTCCTAGAAAGATTTAGTAATATTTAATACTATGTATAGGTGACAAGCTACAAAGTGAGATTCAAGAAGAAGTGCAGCAAGGTAAGTAATTTGATCACAAATTAGGAACATCACAGTTCAGCTTATATATCAGTATTATTCAAGCCAGTTTATTGTCAGCCATTATTTTATGTATCACTCATGTCATATGCAAATACGTCATCCAACATAGCACACGATCAGTTCATTCCGCATCATGTTCAGATTTAGAAATTATAATTATGTATGTATTATGTCATGCATCTCATGGTCATAAGACACGTAAGCTATCTTAAGTTCAAGTGCAAGATAAAATTAGTTCAGTAAATCAGATGGTCATTCAGATGCATGGTACCAATGCAGTTTAGTTCAGGGTGGTGTGCAAGCCACGAACTCAGTTGTGGTCCACCATAGTATGCTAGAATACTATCAGCGGCTCCCCTCGTGGCCACGGGACGTGGGGCCGGTGCACAACCTCGCACACAGGGTTAAGTGTGTTGGCCCGTCAGTTCAGTTAGTTAAATCAGAACAGTCAGTTAAGTCAGATCAATCAGTTAATTCAGATAAATCAGTCATGCATAGCATAAACATCAGTATGAACAGTCATGAATTTTAAGCTCTCAGCATGAAAGTTCTTATGAAAATCTTATGTTTATCACATTTACGTTGTGATAGATTTCTTACTGAGTCATCAACTCATTTTAGTTTATTTTCATGTTTTTAACTACCCAGGTGTAGATGATGATTACGAGCAGGCAACCCAGGATTAGAAGGAGCAGTTATTTTAGTTTCAGACCTTCTAAAAATAAATTTATTTTAGTGTTTTCATGACATGACTTTTATTCAGTTTATTCATTTAAGTTTTTTTGAAGGCATTGTTATCAGACAAAGTGATTTATTAAATAAATCCTAAATTGTGTTTATTTTAATATGAGATCTCTTGGCGGGTTTATTTTATGAAAAACACGTGACACTCCTAGCCTACGGGAAGGGGGTGTTACATTAGAGCACTTGGAAAATGAAAAATGGGTAAGTTTCTTCAGGTAGCCAACATAATCATGAACCTCAACTAAACTTTCACAACTAGAAAGAGTTAATTTCTCAAGACTTGGGATCCTTGAAATATCAAGGATTTTTGTTAGGAACTTACAATCAGATAATTCCATGATCTTCATGTTTTGGAAATTCTGTAAAGAAAAAGGGGTATAATATAGCTTCAAAGTGGTTTACATCAAAATTTAGAGGATAAGAACATCGATAATAAGATTGATTGTACCTCGAATACCTCCTTCAATTCTTTGAAAAGGCTATTCCTGATCCTAAAAACAGAGAGTTTCTTTCCATGAAAATTGGACGGCAAAGCTTGTAACGGATATTCAAGCCAATCAAGCAATCTTAACTCATTAGAGAGATAATTAGGCCCTCCAGAAAAACATGCATTACGATTTATAAAGAGCCGGAGCCTTTTCATCTTCGTGAAGGCTTTGGAATTCTAGTGTATCAAGTCTCGTTCAGGCAACTCCACCAATATGCCTTCAATTTTGTTTGTTCCCTAGTAAGACAAAATAAAAGCTAACAAAATCAAAACATCTAACTTCTCCATCCTTTCATCATGTGCTAGAACTATTGTTTTGTTTATATACAGAAACATAAAGTTAAACAATTTGTATTTGTATTTCTTTTTCTTTTCCTATTTTCACAAAGGGAAAATTGTTTTTATTATTGGCATGTACCAAAGTAAGACTACTTCCAGAATGGCAGTATATATATACAAGAATGAATGTCTATAGATATACACACAACCAGTAGATTTTTCTAGAAAGCTTCTCTTGTGGAAAGGAAACAATTTTAAACTTTTTTTTTAAGAGAAGAGTTAAACTCTTACTACGTTTTCTTCTAGTACATAGCGAACATCTTCATGAATCCATAACCTACTACATCTGCCAGGTTCTTTGGGTCATTCTTGACGAACAATTTCTCTACCCATTTCTTGTATCAAGTCATGCATCACTAATCTGTTATTCTCTTCAATAGTTATAAGAGACTTATCTGTAAGAACTCGGATCCCAATATCAGGGAAAAACCCACAACTGTCTAATATTTTAACGACATAATCTGCATCCTCACCTTTGAAAAAACATGCAATGTCAAGAAAGATATCCTTCTCATTGTCATCCAGATCATCATAACGTATGTTGTGTATATTTTTGTTAGGAAGCCTTTTGCACTTATCTAATGCACTTTTCCATTCATGCGAACTTCTACCATATAGATCTGAGCCAAGCACTACTAAAGCCAATGGAAGGCCTCTAGCACAACGCAATGCATGCTTCGAGAGTTGTACAAACCCATCAATGGGCTTGTCTCTTTTGAAGGCATGCCAACTGAAGAGCTGAAGAGCTTCATTGTGATCCATTTCCTTCACCTTGTATGTTAAATCAACTTTATGTTTGGTTAGTAAATGTTTATCTCTTGTTGTTATGATGATTCTACTTCCCAAACCAAACCAACCACTTTCTCCAGATAATGCTTCTAACTGGGCCAACTGATCTACATCATCAAGAACTAAAAGAATCCTTTTAGAGCAAAGCCTCTCTTTTATGATGTTGATTCCTCTATCAACATTGTCAACCTTCAAACTTGAGTCTCCTAAGATGTCATAAAGAAGCTTCTCTTGTAATTGGACAAGACCGCATTCCATCTTTGAAGTTTCTCTTACATTTGCAAGAAAACAACTATCTTCAAATTGATAAGCATTCAAGTTATAGATTGCTTTGGTAATTGTTTTCTTGCCAATTCCACCAACTCCAAAGACTCCTATCATGCTTATGTCATTCATCCCGACACTTAGAAGCATATTGATGGCATGTACAAGAGATTCTACTCCAATAGGATGCTTGGCAACATTCAAGTATGTACGATTTACTCTTCTTGTGACTGCTTGAGCAATTTCTTGAATAAATTTTGATTCATTCCTACCAATGCCAAAACATCAAATGAGTAACACTAATGAAAAGAAATAAGAAAGTGATCTAATTTCATCTTTTCTCCAATAACATATGACAATGGTAGTCTTATATGCGTTATTAAACTTCACTTTGTTGACGCCTCCACAAGAAAATGTGAATAGATAAGAGGCAAAACAACAAACCAAAACAAAAAAGACAGAAAAAAAACAGAGAAGAGGAAACTTCCACGCCCAGATCCAAGATGAAGGATGGATTTGTCTCAGAATTTGAATCAAATTAATCTCTTTTTAACTTCCTGCTCTCTAGTCCAAGATGGAACATGCATTGTATGGTGTAAAATTGAACAGAATATGTAAATTTCTTGTATGAGAGACAAGAATGGTTAGAAGTACCCATTCCCTTCTAAATGCCACCCTGAAAAATTGGCCACTTCTTTTAGGCATGCCTTCCACCTTTGCACTCTCGCACTATCTTTGAACCTTTCTTCAAGTTTCACCAATGCTTCTCCAAAACTCTTTGTCTGATGTCGTACTTCCGATGGATCTACGTTATAAAATACTGGTAAAACCATTTGCTGCTTTGTTTTTCTACACTCGAGAATCTTCGTTAACTCATCCAGGCACCAAGTGGATGATGCATAGTTTTTGGAGAGTACAGTTCTTGAAATTCTTGACTCTTCAATGGCTCTAAGAAGTGCTAGTGAACTTTCCTCTCCCCTTCTAAGCTTATCATCAATGTAGGTGATCACACCCTTTCGATGCAAAGCATTGTGTAGATGGGCAGTAAAATTATTGCGGGTATCTTCACCTCTAAAGCTTAAGAATACATCGTAAGTCCACTGTGGACTTAAATAAGAAGAAGCAGGGAAAGAGGAAGAGGAAGAGCCACCATGGAAAGCCATTGAAGTAGTCCTCGTGGAACAACTTGGTCACTTGTACTTAGTAATATATATAAACAAAAACGCAGCAACTTCCTTTCAAAGAAAACTAATTGGAATAAATCACACACAGCATCTTTTGTAAAGCAAAAAAGCAGATGTCTTGGAATAAATCACCCACATAACCTTTTATAAAGCAGATGCTTTTGAAAAGCATGAAGATGTCTTGGAATACATCACCAAAAGAACCTTTTATAAAGCAGAAGCTTGTGAAAAGCATAAAAGCAAATGTCTTGGAATAAATCACACATAAAAAATAATTTAATTAGATGTTTGGTTTTAGTACCTTGTTAGTAATTCCAAATTGCCAAATCCAAACTGGCAAATTAATTAAATATTTTAATTTTAAGTTTTCTTAACAAATAAAGTCTTATCATGTTAATTAAATGGAGGTGTGCTTTGTACACTTATTTCTAAATATAAAATATCAAATAGATAAGTCTCGTTCAAATCTTTTGTAAAAAAATAGTCTAACGAAAAAGAATAGATTTTTTTTTAACACTTCATGATAGGATTCACTTTTTTTACAGAGAGACTGTTCGAAATTTGTATAAACCATTACACTTTATTTCTTTATTGATAGAGGAGGAATATGTTATAGAAAGAGTTGTCCTCCAAACTTCTGCCATTAGTTGATATCAGTTGCTGACAGAGTATGTAGGTTGGACCGCAGCTTTGTCAATATTGTTGGGTTATACGAAAATTATTAGGCAATCTGAACATAGATAATGAGGGGGCTGAAGTTATTCATCCTCTTTAATGACATTCTTAAAACAACCAGCAATTCTATGACAAAATCAGTTTCATTCTATACTGCCATGATCAGCGGCATCATGAGTGGATTTTACATTCTTCTGTTGTGGGTACCAATTGGATTCCAAGCTGTAATCATCACCATCACGGAGTCTCTTAGAAACTTGAATACCAGCCATTGAGGCCATTGAATCTTCAATCTCGACATCAACATTATTAGGGAGCACACTTGGATGAACTTTCACATTTTCTTCGAGCTTGTTTATCAAATGCAGTCCGCAACTTTTAAAGAACACCGTCTTTGATTCACAATAAAACTCAACTCGCAAACTGTTCTCCTTTTGGTTAAAAGATTCCAGCATGGAGTACTCTAGCCATACATGATCCATTGAATAAATTTTTCTTTCTCTAAGGAACCTTTGGACTCCATTGCCAATGATCTTAGCACTAATATCAGGAGGGGGTGTATCTGGAGTGATCCCAATAATGGGTCCAATAACAGCACACAAAGCAACTCCTTTGATCTGATCCAGATCCAAGGGTCCATGAATTTGTATTTCACAAGATTCACTATTTGAAACCTCCTTGCGATGGCTAAACCAGTCTGGAATCCTATTCCCCGAAAATATAATTCCACCTAAAAGTGCCTCCTCAAGTTGTCCCTGTTGAATGAATATTATTATAACTTTCAGTAATACAACCCATAAACATTATTGGCATACACAAATACGTATTAGAAAGCGAGAGAGACACCTCAACCAATGAAGGATTTGTGACATGATTCCTGATATTCAAAAGCATTTTATTGCGTGCAGACAAGTCAATCCAATGTAGCGATGGTAAGGTGCTTTTATTGAACTCAAGATTTTTTGATACTTCCGGAAAGGTTTCCATTGAAATGCATCCACTGGCAAACACATCTTCTATATTTGGTGGAAGTTCTAGAATTTGTTCAAGTTGCTTGCAATCCAACAACATAAGGCACCTCAATCCAACAAATCTTTTGATGCTTGCAGGAAGAATAACAATATCACTTCTTGACAGTTCTAATGTTTCCAAAGTGGATGAGAAATTAAATATTGTAAAGAAGTCAGACTTTGATAGCACAAAATCGCTGAGATTCAAATATTCTAGTGCTGGCAATGGTGATGGCGGCCTTAAGAGCAGTTCTTCATTTGATGAGATTTCACATTCTTCTGTTGACATGACACAGGGCGTGGAACGTCTTTTCTCCTTATTTGGAAGCTTAACAAGTTCTGAAAATTTTTTGACACAAAGATTAGGTAAATGCTGCAGCTCAAGAATGTTAGTTGGGAGATGCATAAGGTTTTTGCAGCCTTTTATGTATACATCCTGAAGGCCAGTGAGATACCAAATGGATGAAGGCAATTCTTTTATAGGAGCTTGGTCGAATTTAATGAATCTTAAGCATTCCATCTCACACTCAATACCAGGAAAACTTTGAAGGCTTGAACAATCTTCAAGGACAAGAGATTCTAGAGATCTCATCTTGAGGCTTCTTGGAAAACTTTAAGGCATGAGCATCCGAAGAATGATATAGAGGTCAAATGATCATGGGAACCAACAGAATCATGAACCTCAATTAAACTTTCACAATTACTGTAACACCCTGCTCCTTCCTTCCTTCTTCTGACGTAAGCCATTACGTCAGATGCGATAGACAGCCCGCTCCTCCCCTCTAGTGTCTAAGAGCCCCGTTACGCGTGCCAGATCCCGATGGCGTGTTTTTAAAGATACTACGTGATTTCTAAAGTTATCTTGTGTTTTAAAGTTATGTGTATTTTAAATGGAAGATTCATATTATTATTTAACTAAAGAATATTCTAAATAACTAAATTATAATATCTTTGAAGAGCTCCAAAAATATTATAATTGTGGGAATCATTTTATATAAATGATTCTAGTTATTTAAAATATTATGTGATCTAAATAATGATGGAATATTTAATTAAATTAATACTTTTATTCTTTTAAATATTTTAAGTAAGACTTCCATTTTATAAATGATGAAGGAATATTATTTTTAAATAATATTTTATCTTTATTCATCTCAATGCTTTTATATAAATAAACGTTTATTCGTTTTTAAAGTAGTGTTTAAGGGTCATCGTAGACCATTTTATAGACCCCCAGATGTCGGGTTTTAGGATAAAACTCTAGCCCCTCTCTCTTTCTCCCTCACTTTTCCCTCCCCTTTCTCTCTCCTCCCTCTCAGCTTGCACTGCACGATGCAGCCCTTTCTCTCTCCTGATCTCCTTCACTGCCCAGCCCGGCGCCGCTATGCACCGGTGAGCCTCTCCATCCACCCCACAGGCATCGCCTCCCGCCAGCGAGCCTCCCTGCACCGGTAGCTCCTCCCCACGCTCTCTCCTCCTCCTCCCTCGGTGGTGCAAGCCCGAATGGGCTTAGTGCTCCATGCGCCGCCTTGCACCGTTCTCCAGCGCCACCACTCCCTCGGCAGCCTCCTCTGCCACCGACCGGCCCCCTCCAGCGGTCTCAGCCCCTCCCATGCAGCCACCTCCCTCCACCATGCACGAGCATAGCAAACCCATGCACGGCTTAATTGTGCAGCCTCCTAGTGCCGCCGTGTGCTACCATCTCAGCCATCGGCCACCACCACTAGACTCCTCAGGTCTCCCCCTTCCTCCTCCAGTGAACCCACGGCCAATAGGCCTCTCCTCCACCTCCCGATGTCCCCTTCTGCACTGCACGGTTTTCCCCTCCTCCACCGCTGTATGCCGCCACCCACGGCGTGTGACCACCCTCTCCGGCATCCTCAGGCCACCATGAAGCCAACCGGACCACCCATGACCCTGATCTATCCCCCATGCACGCACACTCTCTCTCACTCTCCCACGGCACCTATTCCCTCACAGTGCACGGCCAGCCTCCTTTCACCACCACGGACCACCGTGCCGACCACCACTGAGCCTCCACGGCTCCACCAGCAACCTCCCCTAGCCTAGCCCAAGCCTAAACCACCACTTTACGTGGTGGGTAATCACTATACGTGATGGACAGTCATTGTGCGTGACTGACCGCCACTGTACACGGCGAGATCCACCGCGATACGCTCCTTTCTAGCATCAACAAGGCCACCTTAGGCTTTTCCAAGACCACACATAGCTATCCAAATGTTTAAACAGTCACTGTACACTGTGTAGCCACCCCGTACGTTCCTTTCGACGTTATCGTTGTGACTGCTAGCGAGCGACGCACGGGTTATTTCATCGATGGTATAACTCTCTATCCATCGCTATTCACATTAAATGTTAGATGCATGCTAGTTGACTAGGTTGTAGACTGTGCTGCTAGTATTATAAGGTTCGTTGTGTAGTATGGTGATGTGACGTGCTGTGGTGAAGTATTGTCCATATAGTTGGGAAGCATGTTGTGAAGTGTTGTGGACTGTGCTGTGAAGTGTGGTGGTAGTGTATGTGCAGTAGTAGTGGCGTGGCCTAGTGCCATGTAAGGAATACACGTGGAGTGTACTCCGTGTAGTGAGATGAGGCACCGTATGGTGTGTATGCCATAGCGGTGATGTGGCGTAGTGCCATGTATGGAGTACGCGAGGAGTGTACTCCATTTTAATGGAGTCATGCACCGTATGGCATGTGTGCCATAGCGGTGACGTGACATAGTGTCGTGAATGGAGTACGCGAGGAGTGTACTCCATGTGGTGAGATGGTACACCATATGGCGTGTATGTCATAGTGGTGACGTGGCGTAATATCGTGGATGGAGTATACGTGGAGTGTTCTCCATGTTGGGAAATGATGCACAGTACGACATGTGTGCCATATTAGTGACATGGCGGAGAATCGTGAATGGAATATACGCGGAGTATAGTCCATGTAGTGGAGACGATGCACCGTATGGCGTGTATGCCATAGCGGTGACGTGGAGTAGTCTTGTGAAGGGAGTACACGTGGAGTGTACTCTATGTGGTAGAGCGATGCACCGTATGGCGAGAGTGCCATAGCCGTGACATGGCGTAGTGTTGTGAATAGAGTACGCGAGGAGTGTACTCGATATGGAGAGACGATGCACCGTATGGCGTGTATGTCATATCGGTGATGTGGCATAGTACCGTGAAGGGAGTACACGTGGAGTGTACTCTATGTGGTAGAGTGATGCACCATATGGCATGTGCCATAGTGGTGATGTGGCGTAGTTCTGTTAAGGGAGTACACGTGGGGTGTACTCCATTGTAATGGAGTGACGCACCATATGGTGTGAGTACCATAGTGGTGATATGGCGTAGTCCTGTGAAGGGAGTACATGAGGAGTGCACTCCATGAGGTGCAACGATACATCGTATGGCGTGTCTCGAAGATAAAGGTGATTGCGTAGTTGATGGGCAAAGGGCTTGAGGTATGGTGTCGGGAACTGTGGAATAGTGTCCCGAAGTGTGAGGTATGGCCTATAGTCCAAGGCGACGAGTGTCGCCATGTGACTGGCTTATGACTAGAAATAAGTACGAAGTGGCTAAAAAGGTATCGGAGTAGTGCAGCGAAAGCATGACTGGGCAACATCACTAAGTGACGTGGTCGATTAAGAGGTCTTGCTTGCGATGGGTGAAGAGTTAGCGTAAGAGTGACGTAGCGGGAATGTGACGAGGTGTCACATTGTGACGGGAGTACGTGAGGAACTGTACTCGTGATGAGTGGGAAGTTGACGTATAGGTGATGTAGCGGAATGTCAAGGGTGACGTGACAAGGTCACAGTGTAGCTTGGGAACGGTCTCGAGCTATATGGCGTGATGTAACGTGGTGCGGTATGTGCAGTAGTAGTGATATGGCTGTAGTCTACGGCGATGAGTGTCGCCGTGTAGTTGGCTTATGGCTAGGAGTATGTGCTAAGTGGCCAAGAAGTATCAGAGAAGTGCTGCGGAAGCATGATTGGGCAACGTCATGAAGTGATGTGGTCAATCATGAAACTGTGCTGTGATGACCTAGGACGTATGTGAGGTGACGTGATAGGGTCATGGTACAGCTTGGGATTTAGCCTCGAGCTATGTGGCATGACGTAAGGTGTGTTCATGGACAGAGTCACATCGTGTCAAGTGTTGGGATGAACTGTCATGAGGTACGGCTAGCATGAAGGGTCGTGCTAGCCGAGTTATGAGAAGGTTGGTAACGGAGTATGGCGTTCGCCATACGAGTCCGTGACCAATGTATTAAATGATGGTCTTAAGGGATAAAAGAGTAAGGTACGTGTGTAGTCTAGTTAGACGCATGTGCCGGATGGATTCACCATATGTAATGGGTAATCTGTCCTAAGCATGGTTACACGGTGCTTAAGCCTCGGAGTGGCTTAGAGCCGTGTGATGTGAATGGATGATCATGAGAAGTAGAGTGAGTTAAGATACATGAGGGTGATGATAATGGTACTGTCTAAGAATGGGATGCATGACTTAGTTAGTCTAAGTCATGCATCAGAACGTGGTTAATGAGAAGAATGAGACAGAAGTCTTAGTGTCTTAATCCTAAGGTGAATCATGGATTCACCCTAGCGAATAAGCACTCGAAGTAGAACATAAGGTTGAAGGAAGTAGAGACTGTAATGGGTCTCCAAGGGTTTTACCATAGTAAGAAACGTGAAAGAGTACAGGATAGAAGAAGAGTGTTCTAAGTAAAGCATAGTTCTATTTCTAGTCAGTTGCTTATGCACTAGATAGAAAATGACGTAAGGTTATGTATGCATGTAGGTGCCATCTGACACGCGCATGAATGGATTGCATGGTATGAAAATAGCATGGAGTCCAGGTAAGTGTTACGTTCATGCTCTTCTAGAGTTTTCTAAAGTATAAGAAAAAGAAAGAGAAATGCTTTTCCAGTAAAGATGCTTTACGAAAGGACATGAAAGATGTTTTTAAAGAAAAGCATGCTAAGTATTGAAAGGTATACGTATGTACGACCCCTCTATGAAAGCCCATTTTCCACGCACCCAAAAGTATTAATTGTATGCATGTGAATGGATGACTATACACTGTATCTATTGTACGTATTCTCTAAAGAAAAGAAAGGAAGCTTCGAGGCTCATGCCCCGAGCTTCAGAACGATGCTTAAAGAGACCCGAAGAAAGCGTTTTAAAATTTCCCTGAGAACTGATGTTAAAACGTCCCTACGAACTGATGTTTTAAACGATGCCATGAAAGATGATGTTTATGCCATGCTTTTAAAAGATGTTTTTCCATGAAAGAACTGTTAAATGAAATGAAAAGATGATGATCACATTTCGGCTCAAAGAAAGAAAGAGCCGAAATGAAATAAAATGAAAGCCTCAGCTCTTTAGAGCTGACATGAAATGAATGAATGAAAGTATGAATGTATGAAACTACGTAACAGCCACATGAAATGAATGGAAAGGGGTACCCAATTAATGAATGGGCAGATTGCAATGCCGGGCAGTAGTATCTGGTAGTGCACCCAGTGCTGCACCCTAACGGAAAGGGATTCCAACCCGTGGCCACGGGCGAATCCATCGGCCCAAAAGGCCGTTAACCATAGCATGCAGGGCGTAACGACGTGCACCGGCCTATGAAAGTGAAAAGAAAAGTAAATGTATGTATGAATGCACTGCATTCTTCAAGAAATGAAGCTAGTGACGGGGGAAAGGTTTTAAAGAAAGGAAAAGCATGTTTTAAGATGAAAGCCCCCGTTCATTGATGTTTTAATGAAAGCATGTATGCATGTACATATAGTATGTATGAATGATGAATGCATGAATGAAAACCTACGTTGCAATATTTTAACGGTATGAAGTAACGCTTACTGAGTATTCGACTCATTTTAGTTTTTATGTGTGCCCCTACCCCCACAGGAAACTAAATGGGCAGTACGCCCAAGAGGGACACAACCAAAGGGAAAGAGCACAGAGGTCTAGGCATGAAGGTTTTAAACGTACGAAAAGGTATTTTTATTTTAAAGAATTTTATTTCCCACTTCAAAGCCCTTTTATTATAAAAGCACTTTTTATGTTATAACGTAGAGTCTTGCACCCTGGGAATGACTGTAAAAGGTTTTAAATTGGAAGGTAATTTCCGTCGTTATTTTCTAAAATAATTTGTAAAAAGGTCCACCCCAAGGACGGGCGTTACAATTATAAAGATACAATTCCTCTAAATTTGGGATCCTTGAGATATCAGGAATTTTTGTTAGGAATTTACAAGCATAGAAACTAATAAACTTCAGGTTCTGAAAATTCTGCAGATCAGGAATAAAAAAAAAAAGAGAAATTAGATTCAAAGAAGTTCAAAACTAAATTGAAAAGAAAAAATATTGAGAACATAAGTTAATTTACCTTGATTCCCTCCCCCAATTCTTTTATGAGGCTATTACGGATCTGAAAGTCAATTAGTTTTTTTCCATGAAAATTGGATGGCAAAGATTGCAAAGGACATTCACCCAAATCAAACAAGCTTAACTCATTAGAAAGGTAATTAGGCCCTCCAGATAAACTTGCATTGTGATTTATAAATATTCTGAGTCTTTTCATCTTCATGAATGCTTTGGAACCTAAGCATATCAAGTCTCGTTCTGGCAAATCTATCAATATCCCTTCACTTTTGTTTGTTACCTAGTGCAACAACATAGCCGAGGAGTTAAACATGGTAAAGCAACTAGATATTGGACAGAAATTTGACTCTTAATGGGAACAACTAATTTGAAGATTCGATACTTGTAATGTAGTGCTCCCATTGCTTGAATTCGTTGGAGGCGCCAATTCATGGAGTGGTTCTTCATGTAACGATATCTCCTCTTCAATTTTTGGACAACCACCAATGCTAAGCACCTGTAAATGTTGCAATAGAATGCAAGCAATATTCAGAGATGCATGAGGTTTTTGTAAGACGATAGGTGTAAACAGTCGAGTCCAACCAAGTTCCCAATGGATAAAGGTAGTTCTTCTATTCCGGTGCCAAGTAGATTCAATTCAATTAAAGATTCCATTTTACACTCAATTTCAAGAAGATAATGAAGGCTTGAGCAACCAAGAAGATTAAGCTCTTGTAAAGATCTCAAATTGAGGCTTCTTGGAAGGATATGGAGTTTAGAGCATCCTTGAAAATCCAACTTAGAGTGATTTTCCAAAGATCCAATATTTGGGACACACAGGAGGTTTTTGCAGTGTGATGGATGTAATCTCCTAAGTCCAACCAGGTTCCCAATGGATAAAGGTAGTTCTTCAATTGCAGTGCCACCTAGATACAATTTAATTAAAGATTCCATTTTACAATCGATTTTCAGGAAGACAACAAAGGCTTGAGCAACCATAAAGATCAAGCTCGCGTAAAGATCTCAAATTGTGGCTTCTTGGAAGGATATGGAGTTTAGAGCATTCATAAAATTCCAACATAGAAAGATTTTCCAAAGATACAATGGAATCATGCACCTTAACTAATCTTCTACAATGGTGGACCCTCAATTCCTTCAAATTTGAGATGCTTGAAAGATCCGAAATCCTTTTTAAGAATTCACAATCAAAGAAAGTCATAGTCGTCAAAAAATGTAAAAGAAAAAGAGGAAAAGTTTAACGAACCTTACTACATAATTCAAAGACTAAAACAATAGTTGATGATTCTAACTGTGTACGTACCTTGGGTTTGAATCTATCCCCTAACTCCTTGACCAGGCTATCACGCATCTTAAAGACAATGAGTTTCTTTCCTTGGAAATTACGTGGCAAAGACTCTGCAGCATATTGAGACCAATCAAATACTCTTAACTTCTCGGAGAGATAATTGGGTCCACAAGAAAAACGTGCATAACGATTTATAAAGATTCTAAGTCTTTTCATATGTCAAAATGCTTATGGATGCACGCTTATCTCCTCATTGCCTTCAGGTAAATCTACTAGCATGCCTTCAATTATGTTTGGCCCCTGATGTAAGTGCATGAAGTTGCTTAAGATATTTTACGAAAAATAATACTCTGTACTTATCAATGAATATTTCTCTGGTAAAATCTCCAATACTAAATAGACAACATGCTAAAATATAAAAGATTGTCTTTTTACCAACTTACGTACTCTCCTATAACTTTCAATAAAACGAACGCTAGCTTGAGGAGAGAGTAGACATGAAATTAGAAAATATAAGATATTTGGAACGAAAAAAGGACACCTAGATTTGGTACTTTTATTGACTCATTTTAATTATCAATAAACGAATCTATATATATCTACAAATTCATATTGATAATTTAAAGCATATATATATATATATATATATATGAGTACTGCTATATCTACAAAAAAATTACACAAAACAATCTCACAAACTGACGCATCTTCATCTGATCCATTAGATATACTTTACAATAAAAGTAATTTTATAATTTGATGAACCACACCAAGCTACGTCAGTTTGTGGAATTACTTTTATATATATATATATATATATATATATATATATATATATTTATTTAGGTATAAATTCATACGATTTATATTTTCTCAAAACAAAGAAAAAAATCCACTAGGTTTCACTTTTGGAAAAGGAAATAAATGTAAAACCGACCAAGATATTCTTTTTTACTCTTATCGTACTTTCTTCCAACACTTCACATATATCCTCATGAAACCACAGTCTACTAGTATGTTTGCTAGGTTCTTTGCATGATTCTAAACAAACAATTTCAAAAGATCAAAAATTAATGTCTCTTCAAAAGATCATTGAAAACTGTTCATAAATGAAAACGGAAGATGCTCATAAAAAAGAGTAAAATTAGTCTTTTTGTCTTCATTTATTCTCTTACCGTATTTTCTTCTAGTACAGAACGAACATCTTCATGAAACCACAACCTACTACATTTTCCAGGTTCTTTAGGTGATTCTTGTCGAACAATTTCTCTACCCATATCTTGTAGCAAGTCATGCATCCATAATTTTCCACTCTCATCATCAATACTTATGAGACACGTATCCATAAGCCTTTGAATACCATCATCTGGAAAGAAACGACAACTACCTAATACTTTGACCCTATCATAGGCCTTACTCATATCAAGCTTCACTGCCATAAACTCCTCTCTACCTTTCAAAGCAGAATTCATAGTGTGGATTGTTTCATGAAATCAATAGAGAATAATCCAAAAGCACCACTCTAGCTCTAAAGTCCACAAGGAGAATATAAATGCATGGGTGATCTCATGAGGACTTGTGTGTTACGCATGCGACTACAGAACTTTAAACCTTCAAAGTTGTTTTAGCACAGATGTTGTTCCCACCCATCAGAGAAAATATAATCTGTGGTCCAAAGAAGATGACTAATTTAATGAACATATGTGGCCATTTGAAAGGAATAACAATCTTAGAAATAGTAAGGCCATAATGTAGTTAGAATTTCCCATGCAAATTGGCCATATATATCATTGGCAAAAATAATCATAAAGAGGTGATCTACATTAGCATACTGTCACCCATGCATGATACCTTGCTCCCCTTCTAATCCAAAAATCATTAACCAATTCCAGTGTGTGGTTATTTCGCTTATCCCAGCATCATAAATAAATCACGTAGACATGCCATGTTCTTTAAAAAATAGAAACACGTATAATGCAATTTCATGTATCTATCTCCTCTAAAAGAGTAGTGTGGTCCCTCAACATCTGCCCATTCTTCTCTTCCACTCAGCTGGACATTAATCGAACTCTTAACAATTTCAATTTCTAATAACTCATAAAGATAGTTGGTCTATGTAGGATCATCATCAGTTTCTGAAAACAGATCATCAAGGACTCTTAACAATGAAGATTTTTCGAAAACACAAGGGCATCACAACTATGCCTAATTTACAAAAGATTCGTACTAAATAAGGCTAGTGTTGGATGATGAATTTATAAAACAGCACAAAATACAGACACATTACCACAAAGATACTTGCTCTCTAGCTTAATGGGATTTTTTGAATAAGGAGAGGTGTTTTCTAACTTTTAGCAAGTGTTTTTAGCATATACTTGCTGTAATAACAATATAGAAGAAAATTTTCAGGGCGCACAACACTTGAATTCATCATCCAAGAAACAAACTAATGGCTATAAGTAAACGAACAAAGTAAAAGGCCAAGTGATTATTGTGGAAGCATCCCTCAAAACTCAAATAAGAAAGCTTTTCGAGGGATCCAATGGAATCATGCACTTCAACAAGTCTGCTACAGCATCCCTCAAAACTCAAAGTGCATGTTCTACAAGTCTTAACTAATGAACTTGAGCAGATTTATATCACCTCACAAAGATAATTATGATTGTTACAGATCATCAAATTTTTTTTTTTTATGTGCACCTAGTATTCGGACCAGCATCCCGACTAATCCTAGAGATGCACAGGCCCTAGGCAATGAGTTCCTTCCAGTGCACCAATCATAAAATTGTATTTGCATATATAATGTTTGTAGACCCAAAAGTTGAGATCAATAGAGTGAGTTGCCCATAATCCCAACGAACCAACATGAGCAATTTTAACACTATATATGAAACATATGACAGATCCTAATTTCAGGGGCAAATACCAAATCAAGTCTTCAAATACCAGAAAGAAGAAACAAAAATGAAAGGAAAATCTCACCTGAAACAGTTGGGTTGCCCTGCTTTCTCGATACTAGAAACTACCTGAATTGTGGCTCAGTATCATGAGTACTCAATTTGTATTTACCTGGTTTGCTTTCTCTAAAAATAAAAAGAATCTGATGTAGCAAAGTAGAGTTGGTAATGATTTGGAAAGAAATGCATGTACGTAGTTAGAATTTCTTATACAAATTGGCCATATCACTGGCAAAAACAATCATAAAGAGATCTTACAAGGTAATACTTGCCTTTGCCAGATTAGACAAATAGTGCAAAACTCAGAGCAAAACCAAAATCAAAATCATACATATGGCATTCAACACTTGGGTTGCTAGCCTGCAAAACTTGTTCTCAGTCAAATGTTGGATGGAGCTCTATCTCATTGTAGCATCAATAGTGGGTGGTAAGGCTCCAATGCAGCAAACGTGGAAAAGCCCAAAAGAAAATTACCAGACAAAAGGCAAAAGTATAGTCCCAACTTCATTCATTCCACACATTCATTGCTTTGATTCAATATCCTCATGCGTCTCCATACACAAGGCAATGTCTCAAAAATGGCATAGAGATGCAAACTATATTGGTAGCAATACAATGTGATGCTTCAAACAAGCACCATGGAA
Organism: Cyclocarya paliurus; assembly: GCA_029856935.1. Taxonomy (NCBI): domain Eukaryota; kingdom Viridiplantae; phylum Streptophyta; class Magnoliopsida; order Fagales; family Juglandaceae; genus Cyclocarya; species Cyclocarya paliurus. The sequence goes on along the minus strand of CM056947.1, from coordinate 37,158,219 downwards.
TCGACTATGAAATGGCTATAATGTATGCATATTCTAGACAGAGCAATAATGCCAACACTAGCGCCTTTTTTTTTTTTTTTGGTTTTGGTATCAAAAAAGAAAGGGAAAAAAAATACGCAGAGAGGAGGAAATTAAATATTATTTGAAAATCAAAGGAATGGGGGCAACTTACTTACTTCATCCATTTTTCTTTTTTTATTTGCTCTCCTTTCATTCTTGTATACCACTTTGGCTCTGCAACTCTTATAAAACCGCAGCATCCCTGTGTAAGGATGATTGCAATCAAATTGAACTCGCAAATTGTCCAAAACCTTTAGTTCAAAAGATTGTAAATTGGAGTACCCCACCCATACAGCATATCCAATCCTATTTTCCCCTTCCCAACCCATATTAACCAATTGTACCCCTTCTTGAATACAGCATACATGATTGGAGCTATTACTGGTTATCTTAACATCACCAATACCACCATTCCAACTTGAAGCATCTTTAAAAAATATTACGAGATATAATGCAATTCCGCTTATCTCCTCCAAATAGTGTGGCCCCTCAATAACTGTTACCCACTCTTCTTCTGCCCTCGGTCTGCCATAATCATTATCATTAAAAAACTCATGAACATATCTCAACCACTCTGGAATCTGATTTTCTGGAAACAAAGTAGCATCATATTCATAGACTCCCTGTTAAATGTTAAATATTATCATCAATTTAATTTAAGCAATACGTGCATACTATTAAAAACGAGATCACACATACATACCTTCCACAATAATGGATTTTGCACTTTATCATTCCATATATTCATATGCAATTTGTTGTAGTTGCCCAATTGAATATTTCGAAGCGATTTGGTGTGGCTTCCATTGAATTCCAATATTTTTGATACTTCCGGAAATCTCTCTAATGACTTGCATCCAATAACATACACATCTCTTATATTTGGTGGAAGCTCTAGTATTTCTTCAAGTTTCTCACAATGGTGCAAGGAAAGACTAGCTAGTGTAATGAGTTCTTTGATGCTCGTGGGAAGGCTAACAATTTCAGTCCGCGATAGATCCAAACGACGCAAACTAGTAAATAAACTATATCTTGGAAAGAAATTGATTTCTGATTGGAAACAACTTTGAAGATTCAACAATTGTAATGTAGTGCCCCCATTACTTGAATTCGTTGGAGGCACCAAATCATGGAGTCGTTCTTCACGTAATGATATCTCCTCTTCCATTGTTGTAGACTCCATACAAATAAAGGATAGCCCATCATTCCCCATCGTCTTTACAAGATTTGGACAACCAGCAATGCTGAGCTCCCGTAAATGTTGCAAGAGAATGCAAGCAATATTTGAAAGACGCATAAGGTTTTTGCAATTTGATAGTTCTACACACTCAAGTCCAACGAGGTTCTCGAAGGATAAAGGCAGTTCTTCTATTGCGGTGTCACGTAGATACAATAAACTTAAAGATTCCATTTTACACTCAATTTTAGGAAGATAACGAAGGCTTGAGCAATAACTAAGATTAAGCTCATGTAAATATCTCAAATTGAGGCTTCTTGGAAGGATTTTGAGTTTAGAGCATCCATAAAAATTCAACTTGGAAAGATTTTCCAAAGATCCAACGGAATCATGCACCTCCACTAATCTTGTACAATATTGGACAATCAATTTCTTCAAATTTGAGATGCTTGAAAGATCTGGTATCTTTTTTAAGAATTCACAATGATAGAAAGTCATCGTCGTCAAATTCTGTAAAAGAAAAAGAGAAAACATTTAACGAAATGTACTACATAATTCAAAGAATAAAAACATTATTGATGATGATTATAATTGTGTACGTACCTTGGGTTTGAATCCATCCCCCAACTCCTTGACCAAGCTATCACGCATTCTCAAAATAATGAGTTTCTTCCCTTGAAAATTATGTGGTAAAGACCGTAAGGGATAGTTATACCAATCAAGGACTCTTAACTTGTCAGAGAGATAATTGGGTCCGCAAGAAAAACGTGCATTATGATTTATAAAGACTCTAAGTCTTTTCATATGTCGAAATGCTTTGGGATGCAAGCTTATCTCCTCATCGCCTTCCGGTAAATCTACTAGCATGCCTTCAATTTTGTTTGGCCCCTGATATAAGTGCATGAAGTTGCTTAAGATATTTTACGAAAAATAATACTCTATACTTATCGATTGCTGAACTCTCCAATACTAAATAGACGCATGCTAAAATATAAAAGATTGTCTCCTAATACCAACTTATGTACTTGCCTGTAACTTTCAATAAAACAAATCCGAGTTTGAGGAGACAATAGACATCTACATTTGGTACTTTTATTGACTCATTTTAATTATTAATAAACGAATTCTATATATATCTACAAATTAATATTGATAATTTAAAGCATATATATATGAATACTGCTACATCTATAAAAGAATTACATAAAAATAATCTCACAAACTAACGTGTCTTCATCTGATCTATTAGATCTATTTTACAATAAAAGTAACTTTATAATCTGATGAATCGCATTAAGTTACGTCAGTTTGTGGGATTACTTTTATAAATATATATATAGGTATAAATTCATACAATTTATATTTTCTCAGAATAGAACAAAAAATCCACTAGGTTTCACTTTTGGAAAAGGAAATAAATGTAAAACTAAAGATATTCTTTTTTACTCTTACCGTACTTTCTTCCAACACTTCACGGATATCCTTATGAAACCACAATCTACTACGTTTGCTAGGTTCTTTGGGTGATTCTAGTCGAACAATTTCTCGTCCCATATCTCGTAGCAAGTCATGCATCCGAACATATTCATTACTCCCTTCAATAGTAATAAGACACTTGTCTGTAAGCCTCTTGATTCCATGAATCGGAAAAAAACCACAACAATCAAATATTTTCACGACATTAGCCAAAGATTCTCCTTTGAAGAAAAATGCAATATCAAGGAACATTTCCCTCTCAGTATCATCCAGACCTTCATAACTCACTAAGAGTACTTTCTGAATATTACCATTGGGAATTTTTTTATATTTATTCAATGCACTTTTCCATTGATGTATACTTTGACCTTTTAGATCCGAACCTAACACTGTCAAAGCCAATGGAAGACCTTGAGCATATTTTGTTACTTGTTTAGATAGGTTCATATAATCCTTCAGTGGTTCTTTTTCCTCGAAAGCATGCAAGCTAAAGAGTTGAAGAGCTTCATCGTCATCCAAAATCATCACCTCGTGCTTTGAATCAACTTTAGAATTATCAAGTAAACATTGATCTCTTGTCGTTATGATGATTCTACTTCCTGAGCCAAACCAATCACGATCTCCAGCCAACTTTTCTATTTGGACCAACTCATCCATATCATCAAGAATTAATAGAACTCTTTTAGAGGAAAGTCTATGCCTTATCACATTGATGCCTCTGTCAACATCATGAACATCCAAACATGTTCCTAAAATATCATAAAGAATGGTATTTTGCAGCTTAATTAGACCTCCTGCTTGTTTTGAAGTTTCTCTAACGTCTTTCAAGAAACAACTTCCTTCAAATTGAGAAGAAATCCGGTTGTAGATATCTTTTGAAATAGTTGTCTTTCCAATTCCACCAGTCCCAAATATCCCTACAATGCGTATAATATCATTCTTTCCAATACTTAAATGCTCATAAATATGTCGTATACGAGACTCTATCCCAATTGGATACTTGGCAACGCTTAGAGGTGTTTGATTTACCATTCTTAAGTCCACCCATTGCATGATTTCTTGAATAAATTCTGACTCTTTCCTATCAATATTAAAGAGAAGACAAATCGAAATAGTTATAGTACTTTTCACAATAGATGACATATGAATATAATTAAGATAAAATATATAGTGTTTTTCATTTTTTTTCTCTCCATAACAAAGTAATAGCTGTAGATTACGATGTACAAGGGTAGTCTTGCTCCTACCTTAATCTGAACCTTGTTTCATAACAAACTTAATCTGAAGCTTATAATTTAAAAGAATTTGTGAGTCTGTATATCTAGAAACAAATTGAAACTAAACGTTATGTGAAACTAATGTGGTAGTGGTAGTGGTAGTAGATATTTAATCCCAAAATCACATAGGACCTCTAAAATTTGACTACGTTTTGCATGTAATTATTCAATGCCAAAAATAATACTAAATATCAAATTGTTTTCCTTTTGTCTGGTATTTTATCTTCACCAATTACCCAATGTGAATATTTGCCTCAATTTTCCTCGTAAATTTCTCAAATATCGCATGCGCATACACATGAGAAAGTACATATAGGCAAAGCTTACCGGAAGTTCGCTAATAGGAAACCAGACAAATCGGCTACTCTTTTCAAAGCTACCTTCCATTTCAGCATCTTTGCATTATCCTTGAGCTTATCTCCAAGTTTATCAAAGGATTCTCCAAAAATTCCTTTTTGATGCCGCACTTCGAATGGATCTACATTGTAAAAAATTGGTAGAACAATTTGATTCATTGTTTCCTTGCAATCAAGAATCTTCAATAGCTCATCTAAGCACCATCTAGATTCTGCATAGTTTTTAGAGAGTACAATGATAGAAATCATTGACCCTTCAATAGCTTTGAAAAATGCCGGTGAAATCTCCTCCCCTCTTTCAAGATTGTTGTCTATGTAAGTATTGATTCCCCTTTGATCCAAAGCTTGGTATAGATGGGAAATAAAGTTATGGCGAACATCTTCACCTCTAAAGCTCAAGAATACATCATGATTCCATGGATGGATGGAAGGAGATGAAGAGGATGAAGAAGAGGAAGAAGCTCCTAATTGAAATGCCATAGAAGAAGAAGTCATGCTCTCAGTACGTATGCGCGGTTACAATTTAGCAAGAGGTCCAATTATAGAGTTGCAGTACTTATCGCAAATAAATAATTATAGAGATAAAGTGGCTCAGAGAAAGGAGAAACTTGTCGGCAACTGCTTCTTGGCAACAACGTCGACCAAGCATGCCAACTAATTAATCAGCATACCACTGCAGAACTTTAGACCTTCAAAGTTGTATTGAATGATCAATTTGGTCCCCCAGCAATCGACTTTACTCTGTCTTAACATCCAAATTTACAAGGGGATAAGAAATTGTATGGGTTCTATGTTCTTGAAACAACATTATTGGCTTGCCCAAAAAGATGTTTGACTAGGTCCTAATTAATTTGATCAATTTGGTCTGAATTAAGGACGGAGAAAATTAATATGGAACGTACACAATCGAATTACTAAACCATAGGACCCACCGATGCACCAATTTTCCCGATATGAGTTCAAAAGTCTTGAGTTCATACAGAAAATTAATGGGTGTCAAATCTGGACGCGTTTGTTTTTCGCATGAGTAGGACTTGAATTTGAAATCGTGCAAAAGGGATGCAAGGGATGCAAGTTCAAAAGTCTTTATTTCACTGAAATTTTATAGTGTTTATTTATTATAAATCAAAATATCTTCTGTTTTATAGTTATTAAGTGCTTATGAGTTTTTATTTATTTATTTATTTAGAAAAAAAAAATCGCTTTCTAAGTTATATGTGGACTCTTAATTGCCGTCATTTAAGGGGTGGAAAATTACTAGAAAGAAATGGGACTGAGCCAAGTTGCCCTTTCCAGCCAGCCAATGTGTCCATCACGTTACAAGGACATGAGAAAAATCAAACACGCGTTGCTACTTTTGCTCAACCGGCGCCAACCCATTTCTCAATTTAATAAACACAATCCGACAACCAAAGGCAAAACTGTCCCAACCTTAACCACTCTTTTTAGGATCTGAATTTTTAGCAATATTTAGATTTCGTTTGAATAATGAGATATGATGAAATAGTTTTTAATAAATTGAATAAAATATTATTAAAATATTATTTTTTAATATTATTATTATTTTAGAATTTAAAAAAGTTAAATTGTTTATTATATTTTATATGGAAATAAAAAAAATTATAATAATGAGATAAGATAAGATGAGATAAGAGTATTTCTATATCGAAATTGATATTGTTTGTTATAATTATAAAATAAGTTAAAAAAATTAATATTTTTTTATGCTAATTATAGATGTGAAAGCTTTTCACATCATCGATGAATTTGATGCTTCAATAATCAGAATTGCAATACATTTTTTCTTGGGTTTAAAGTCTTGCATATATGTATAGGAAAAATCTAGTTGCATATATGCTAATATGCGCATATATTCAATATGATTGGTCAGAAAGTAAACGTTATTGAAAATAGTGTTAATTTGAGTTTAGATTGTAAAGGCAACAACATTAATACGCAGATTGGTACACAATCTTATTTGTATATAGCAAAACTCATATATATATATATATAATATTTAAAATAGTCTATAATAATATGGGAGGTTATCTCTAAAATAAATTTGGATACAAGTTTATTTAATTCACGGGATCAAAATCGTGTGGCTTGCCAACGAAAACAAAATACAATAAAATCTTATATTATTTGTAATAGGATAATACTTTATCCATCGACAAAAGTCATTGGTGGAGGCTATAGATTGAATTTTTCTTTTTCTTTTCTTACTTAGTGATTAAGAATTTTTTTTAACGATATTGTGATCTTTTTTAAATATTTAAGAGTATAAAACAATGTATAAAAAAATTTAAAAAAAAAAAACAATTTGACCTTCTCGTTGACTCTTTGTAATAATATGTTGTCACATAATGTAATGCCCTAATGGAAGACCCAAACCACATTGTCTATACTCCAAAAGAATTAGTCAATGAGACAATTAGAGTCCCATTAGAACCTTATAAAGAGTAAAAACTTTACTTCCCAAATAATGTGGGATCTCATTCACCACATACACTGATCCTTATCATATGGGGTATCACAATCTCCCCCCTTAGATTCCTAACGTCCTCGTAATTAGGCCAGTCCGTCGTAGGTGGTATGGCTCAAGTCCCACATTTCTGGTTAGGATAGACTCTAATACCATTTGTAACGCCTCAATGGAAGGCCCAAACCATATTGCCTATACTCTAAAAGAACTAGTCGATGATACAATTGGAGTAATATTGAAATTTTATAAAAAGCAAGAATTATTTCCTCCCAATGAAATGTGGGATACCATTCACCACATACCATTATCCTTATCATATGAAGTATCACACATAATATATCGAATTGTGGCTCTATTTTTTAAATAATAAAGTTAACTCGATTTTATCCTATTGTCTATGTCGTTTGGATATAATGATTGGCCCAATCTTTGTTACGACAAAAATAAATGATTAAATCTACCACTTCCTCTAGGCTTAAGCTTTTGGGACGAGTAGTACTGCTTTCACATGGTATAAGAATAAAGATTTTGAGTTCAAGTACTAACTCTACACTTTATCTATTTAATTAAATTTTTTACGTGTTGAGCCTATTCATTGAGGGAGAGTCTGACTGACACATAGTGAGAGTGTTAAATGAATATAAATAATTAAATCTACGTATTCTTATCAATTTAAACTTTTTGGACGAACGGTAATTCTGCAATCGTGACTAGAATCACAAGTTATGGTTTCGTTTCCACCCATAATTTTGATAAGAAAAATGATAAGGTTACTACCCTCCTACCACTCATTTACTACTCTTTTTGTATTTGATTTTTTTTTAATTTTTTATTTTACTTAATGGTTAAGGAGTGACTATTAGTATAATTATATATATTTTTTAATTTTTTCTTAATGATTAAGGATGTTAAAAAAATACTAGAAAAAAAATAAATACACTATAAGTAGTAAATTGGTAGTATAAGGGTAGTAACCCAATCACTACCCTTTTGATAAATCTGTTTATTCTGTCACCATCTGAGAATGGCTTTTGAGGTTGGGCTCGTATGTTGCCCTCAATCTTTAACGTTTGGATAGTGAGAGTGTTATGTTGTGTTTGTAGTTAAGTGATTTCATATAGGGTGGCTCTACAGCCACCGCTCCCAGCTCCCACTGGGAGCTATTGTTAGTTCTAGGATCACTTTTTTTTTTTTTTGGCTTTTTCATATGTATTCTTTTAATACTTTTAAATATTTTTTAAAAAAATAAAAAAATTACAATATTATTAAAAAACACTTTCTTAATCACTAAGTAAAAAATAAAAATAAAAAATCACAGTAGTAGAAGGGAGAGGTAGAATGGAGCGATGAGGGTAGCATTTTCCTTTTATATATTCTTCGAATGGTAGTGAAAAAATAGTAAAAACATAATGATAAAATATTAAATGGTAATGAATAATAATAAAAAGTAGTGAAAAGTATGTAAAAAATAATAATAAAATAATAAATAGTAGTGGAGTGTTCTCAGAATACTTCACTACCCAAACAGAACAAGAAAGTATTTGTAAATAGTAATAAAAAAGTAATAATAAAATATTAAATTGTAGTGAAAAGTAATGAATAATAGTAAAAAATAGGTGAAAAGTAATAATAAAATAAGAAATAATAGTGAGAGTGTTTGAAAGTACCTCAAATACTCTCAGTACCCAAACGTACGAGTCCCAATCAATCTTTCCCTTATCTAATAAATAAAGATGAAATAAATTCAAGAAATGCCTCTAATGTCATGCTTATCTTAAATAGGTGCCGATGAGCCAATCTATGCTCCAAATTAAAACATTTTACAGAGAAAAGTGTCAATCCTACATGCCACACTACTATAAACCACTTAAGAACAAGAAGGTATCTCCTCCAAGATTTCGAAGCCTGGGAAGCAATCAAAATATATTGATCTCATAATCACTGAGCGCATTCCAATGCACAATCAGTTCATTACAACATGTTTGGAAATATCCCATTGATCAAAATTCCTCAATGTTTGTTGAATTTCTATAATCGGAAAGATCATCCCTCACTACCCTATGTATAATCTGTAAAGAGTAATACTACTTATCATCCTATGCAATGGCATTAGATGAGTGGAGATTATTTATTATTTTACTTGTGAACCTATCATCTAATGCCACATCATGGAATGATGAGAGTATGATGAGAAAACAGATGATGAATAGATTTTTTTTCATCTGCAAATATTCTCTTTTCCTGCTTAAAACATTTGTAATGAACTTAGTGTTCGTTTTTATTGAAATGAAAGTTTACTTGCAAAGAAAGGAAAAGAAAAAAGAACTACGGCAAAAGTGGGGTGAAAAAAACTAATAAGAAACACTTCTATTCATAAGGATACTTGCCACCATTGTTTAGCACAACACTGAATTCATAATCCAAGAAACCAATTAATGGCTACAAGTAAATGAACAAAGTGAAAAGCTTACAACCTAATCAATAGACACAAGATCCTCTAATTCCAGTTTCAAATGAATTATTGTTTGAGGTCTCTTTGCAAAAGCTAAACCAATCTCGAATCCAATTTCCAGAAAATATAATGCCACCTAAAGTTCCCTCAACATGTTCCTATTAAATTTAATCAATATATCAAAGCATATTTACACATAAAAGAGATAGATAATAGAGAGACAGAAATATAGACAGACACTTACCTCATCCAATAAAAGATTTTTCACATGATCCCTTACACATTGCTCTAACACATATCAATGAGACCCAGAAAACCCACTCAAACATCTTAACTCACAAGTATTCAAAAATAAATTCAGATTATCTTAGATACACTTAACATCCTAACAAACCCTCAATCTCCTCAAGTGCATGCGTCTCCCCATCCACAGTTTGGTTGCTGAGAAAACAGGGGAACAGAAAACAAAATTTGCAGATTCCACCTAAACAACCATCTTCATGCAGCACACCTGGTTGATTTTTCAATCTCTCTTCATGCTTTTGTATTATATGGATTCCGAAAGCTTAGAATAATACCGATTTTGAAGTGCAAAAAAGTTTAACTCGGAGGTTGTCTCCCTCTATCTTCAAAGATTCTCCAACAAAGTAGTTCAGCCAGACATGTTCTGAACACATTTCATGATCTGAATTGACGGAATCAAATGTTTTGTCTGTAATAAACCTTTCGAGATGCACACCATTGATCTCAACACCAATAGAGAAATTATCATTGACTTTCTGTGTAGAGGTTGAATGAATGGGTCCGATAACAACACAAAAGGCAATTCCCCTATTCTCATCCAAACACAGGGGTTCATTATTTTTAATATATATTTCCTCCTTATGATGGATGGACCAATCTGGAACCCCACTTCCCACAAATCAAGTGGTAAATTGATTTTGCCAATTTGGAATCTTGTTTCCCACAAAGATTATGCCAAATGACCACCTTATTTATTTCGGTGGCAAAAACTAAATTAGGCCTTAAACATCATATTTCAGTGCAAGAGTATAGTTCTTCCATGAAATTACTATCCAAAGTATAAATTGGTATAAACATATAAACATGGTACATCATACACAAAAGTTTATTAGGCCTAAAACAAGGAAATGTCTGAAAAATGACATAAAGATGCTAGCTATTTTGGCAGCGATACATTGTGAAGCTTCGAACAAGCACCATCAGTAAATGAACAAATACAAGAAACAAAATTTATGGCTATAAGTAAATCAACAAATGCAAAAGCTTAGAACCTAATTAATGCCTTTCTTCTGGTATTTAGAAATAAAGGGAAAAAAATATTATACAAGGAAAATATCACTTGAAAATCGAAGGAAACACACATGAAAGATATCCCAACCAAACCACATAGATTTACTTACTTGGGTTATCATTAATTGAATTGCTGTTGATCAGTACTTTTTCCATTGTATCAAAGCTTCATCCAATTTTTTTTTTTTTTTTACTTGCTCTCCTTTCATTCTTGTATATCACTTTGACTCTACAACTTTTATAAAACAACACTGACCTATGATTGAAATTAAATTGAACTCGCAAATTGTCCAAAACCATTAGCTCAAAAGATTGTAAATTGGAGTACCCCACCCATACATCATATCCGAACCAATCCAAATTAATCATTTCCACCCCTTCTTGAATATTGCATACATGATTTGAGCCGTTATTAGTTATCTTAGCATCAATAGTACTCTCCTCCCAATTATCAACATCTTTAAAAAACTTTACGACATATAATACAATTCCACTTATCTTCTCCAAATTGTGCGGCCCCCTCAATATCTATTGTCCACTCTTCTGTTCTTGTAATGCCCCGACTTCAGAGGTCCAGGGAGTTAACTCCTGACACCTGATAATCAACTCCAACAATACTAATATATTTTCAAATCCAAAAATATATACTTCCAAAACTCTTAATCAAACGTAAACACTTCAAATTTAATAAACCACACATACTCACATATCAGATCCTCAATACAACAACCCAAGTAAAAATATCAACTTCTCTTCATGTCTCAATTAACAAAATAGAATAAAATAGAATTGATATAAGTCTCCATAAACCATCTAAATATATTGAAATCAACCTACTAAATAAATAAATCCACCAACAGCACTAGTACCACGAGGTACCCAATAACTATCCACAGCTAATCTTGCCCACAAACTTTAATACTGATCCTTAGCAGAACTATCAATGTCATCTGAAAAATATAATGAAGATTAAGGGGTGAGTTATCAACAACTCAGTAAGCAGAGCACATATACTAGTATGTAAACATGAGCATTTACAAAGTTCGGTATGCATAACAAAACATTTACTTTCAGAAAACAGAAACAACATATTTACTTTCAGAATGCATAAACTGAAACGCATTATCAAAAAGTCAAAGCGAAGCTTTCATAAAAACTTTCTTATTTCAAAAATATCCCTTTGCATTTTATAGACTGAAACCTCATCTTCGTAGCATATTAGAGTATCACATCAAGACAAATACCATGTTTGACCCCCACCCTCGTGATAGGGTTATAAACTATCATTATACCCGTGGCTGAGCCGTATACCATGTTTCACCCCCGTCATAGGGTTATAAACCACCATTATACCCGTGCCTAGACTATATACCATGTTTGACCCCCGTGATAGGTTATAAACCATCATTATACCTGTGGCTGAGTCATATACCATGTTTCACCCCGTGGTAAGGTTATAAATCACCATTTTACCCGTAGCCTTGCCTTAACAGAAACAAAACAGAAGATCATTGAAACCATATCATATTCATATACAGAATCAGAAGTCATGCTAAGATTTTCAAATGACACGTCATATCAAAAACAGAATACTAAACACTTTTAGAACATTTCACATATCCAAGAATAATAAACACGAAACGTTTTCATTTAATCAAAGCAAAACTTTGGGGATCGTATATTCGTTCTTTTTCACAGTTTAGAAATAGAATGCTAAAATCAGTTCATGTCTACACCAGTCATGACAAAAATAATTTCTCTTATATAGAATTTATGCATATGCAGAACAAACATCCGAGGTCATTTTCAGATTTCTTTTCAAAGATAAAATGCATATTTTCAAAGTCAACCTCATTTCATTTCTTTTGTGCAAGACTAGTATAGGAACCCCGCTTACTTGACTTCAATGTATTATCTACGCCTTGAGTCGGAACTCTAGCAGTAACACCACCTAAACAAAACATATACCCAACATTTAATAAACCAAATTAGTAAGCTACTATTTATTAAGTAATAATCCAAAACAGCCCTTTTTTAACTCAACATCTATCATAAAAATAAACCCGAACAGTCCCCTCCTCAAACCATTAGCATTTAAAACCCAACACAGCCACTAAAATCTCCTCCCATCAGCCAGACTCAACCTAAATAGCTACCTTTTACCAACACCAAACCAACAATAAATACATCTCCAAAGCCAACAACGGCAACTCCTGCGACTAACACCTAACTCAAACAACCAGGTCAACTCCAACCTTCAATATAAAACTCAGCACAACCATCATATATTGTTAATCATCCAACACTTCAATCCCGGACATCTACGGCGCTTATAACACATCCAACACAACCAGCTCAAACACACATCGCACACACAGTCAATAAACCACTCTGAGTAACCACCAATCAAACTCCATTCACCGCACAGCAACCCAAATCACCAAATTTTAACATAAATAGTTAAAATAACTAAACTGAAAGAAAATCACATAAGATCCTCCTTTTACTAAGCGATGAGCAAAAGAGAAGAAGAGAGTAACGTGGGCTTATTGGCGTTGGGCTCTTTGACGAAAAATGACAAACACGAGGGAGGCACTGCTCGATGGAGGGGAAACACATTATGAAAATAAACTGAATGTGTGGTTAAAGTGTGTGTGAGACTGGGTAAAAATAGAGAGATTATGAGAGCTTGAGTGTGTACGTGTGAGTGAGTAAGGTTCTGTGTGTGAAAAGGCATTGTTGTGGGTGTGTGGGTGAAAACAAACAGAGGAGAAGAAAAAAAAATAAGAAATCTGTGTGTGCATGAACAGAGGGAAAAAGAGAGTGAAAGTGAGATCAAAGAATGAGATGAGAGAGTTACCGACGGTGGTACTTCTGGGGAGAGGGCTCTACGGCAGTACAAAATCATGTGGAGGAGGTCGACGATGATTGCTCCAAATCCAGTGGTTAAACGCATGGTTAAGGGAGAGAGGTTGAGAGGAAAATAAATGGAAGAGTATCTACTGGAAGGTGATGATTTTTTATGTGAGAAGAGATCAATGCAACTACAAGATCATGGGTTAGGTGCGTACGGGATGGAGAAATGTGCAGAACTGAAGCAATTGAGGGAAACCGTGGAGAAGAAATCAAAAAAGGAAGAAGGAAACTTACCAAAGGATGCCATTCCAGGATTTCTTCAAGTGTTAGCTTGCCGTGGGCCGAGCTTCATCAATTTTGGGCTGGGCTTTAGCCTAGGTGCTACAGTTCTTCTTCTTCTTCTCCCCTCTGTCCGATATCATCATCAGGCACCTTCACCATTTCATTATTTTTAAAAACTCATGAACATAACTAACCACTCTGGAATCTGATTTTTTGGAAACAATGTAACATCATAATCATAGAGTCCCTGTTAAACCAATATCATCATCATCAATTTATATTAAGCGAGACATGCATACTATTAAACATGAGACATACATACATACCTTCCACAATAAAGGATTTTGCACTTTATTCCATATATTCACATGCATTTGTAGCAGTTGGTCAAATCAGTACTTCCTAGCAATCTGATGTGGCTTCCATTGAATTGCAATATTTTTTATACTTCTCCAAATCTTTCTAATGATTTGCAACCCTAAACATCTACACTTATATTTGGTGGAAGCTGTAGTATTTCTTCGAGTTTCTTACAATGGCATAAGCAAAGATCAACTAGTGTAACGAATCCTTTGATGCTCGTGGGAAGGCTAACAATTTCAGTCCTTGATAGATCTAATGAATGCAAACTAGCAGAGGAGTTAAACATGGTAAATAAAATATATATTGGAAAGAAATTTGTTTATGATTGGAAACAACTTTGAAGATTCAATACTTGTAATGCAGTACTCCCATTGCTTGAATTCGTTGGAGGCGCCAATTCATGCAGTTGTTCTTCTCGTAATGATATCTCCTCTTAAATTGTAAAAGATTACTCTTAACTTGTTGGAGAGATAATTGGGTCCACAATAAAAACGTACATTACGATTTATAAACACTCTAAATCTTTTCATCTGTCCAAATGCTTCAGGATAAAAGCTTCATTGCCTTCAGGTAAACCTACTACTATGCCTTCAATTTTGTTTGGCTCTTGATATAAGAGAATGCATACGAGATTCAGCAAAATTATTGCATAAAGTTGTTTAAGATATTTTACGAAAAATAGTACTATGTACTTATCAATTAATATCACACACTATTTTTCTTTAAGATATTTTAAAAATAAGTAGTATTTATCAATTGTTGAAATCTCCTATACTTTCAATAAAAAAACCGCTAGTTTGAGGAGACAGTAGACATGAAATTAGAAAATATAGGATATTTGAAATGAAAAAGGTACATCTAGATTTGGTACTTTTATTGATTCATTTTAATTATTAATAAACGAATTATATATATACCTACAAATTCATATTGATAATTTAAAGGATATATATATTCATTTTTGTATAAATTCATACGATCCATATTATCTCAAAAAGGAAAAAACCAACTTTTGGAAAAGGAAATAAATATAAAATCAAATATATTATTTTTTCCACTTATGGTACTTTCCTCCAACACTTCACGGATTTCCTCGTGAAACCACGATCTACTACGTTTGCTAGGTTCTTTGAGTGATTCTAGTCGAACAATCTCTGGACCCATTTCTTGCGGCAAGTCATGCTGTAACGCCGTTCTCGGGGTGGACCTTTTGCAAAATATTCTATAAAATATGAAGGGAATTACTGTCCAATTTAAAAACCTTTTACAGTCCTTCCCAGGGTGCAAGACTCTACGTTATAACATAAAAAGTGCTTTTATAATAAAAGAGTTTTGGAGTGGAAAATAAAATTCTTTAATATAAAAAGACCCTTTTTGTACGTTTAAAACCTTCATTCCTAAACCTCTGTGCTCTTTCCCTTTGGTTGTGTCCCTCCTGGGCGTACTAACCATTTAGCTTCCTATGGAGGGAGGGGCACACATAAAAACTAAAATGAGTCGAATACTCAGTAAGTGTTACTTCATACCGTTAAAATATAGCAACGTAGGTTTTCATTCATGCATTCATCATTCATACATACTATACGTACATGCATACATGCTTTCATTAAAAACATCAGTGAACGGGGCCTTTCATTCTTTAAACATGCTTTTCTTTTCTTTAAAAACGTTTCCCCCGTCACTAGCTTCATTTCTTGAAGAATGCAGTGCATTCATGCATACAATTACTTTACTTTTCTTTTCACTTTCAAAGGCCGGTGCACGTCGTTACGCCCCGCGTGCTGGGGTTAGCGGCCTTTTGGGCAGATGGATTTGCTCGTGGCCACGGGTTGGAATCCCTTTCCATTAGGGTGCAGCACTGGGTGCACGGGCCTCGAAGCTTCCTTTCTTTTCTTTAGAAAATACGTACAATAGGTACATCGTATAGTCATCCATTCACATGCATACAATTAATACTTTTGCGTGCGTAAAAAGGGGCTTTCATAGAGGGGTCGTACATACGTATACTTTCAATACTTAGCATGCTTTCTTTAAAAACATCTTTCTGTCCTTTCATAAAGCATCTTTCATGGAAAAGCATTTCATCTTTCTTTTTCTCATACTTTAGAAAACTCTAGAAGAGCATGAAGGTAACACTTACCTGGACTCCATGCTACTTTCATACCATGCAGTCCATAGTGTCAGATGGCACCTGCATGCATACATAACCTTACATCATTCTCTATCTAGTGCATAAATAGTTGAACTAGAAATATAACTATGCTTTACTAAGAACACTATCCTTCTATCCCGTGCTCTTTCACGTTTCTTAATATGGTAAAACCCTTGGAGACCCATTACGGTCTCTACTTCCTTCAACCTTACATTCTACCTCGAGTGCTTACTCGCTAAGGTGAATCCATGATTCCCCTTAGGATTAAGACACTAGGACCTCTGTCTCATTCTTCTCATTTACCACATTCCGACGCATGACATAGACTAACTAAGTCACGCATCCCATTCTTAGACAGTACTCTCATCATTACCCTCATGTATCTCAGCTCACTCTACTTCTCATGACCATCCATCTGCACTACACGGCTCCAAGCACTCTGAGGCTCTAGCACCGTGTAACCATACTTAGGACAGATCACCCATTACATATGGTGAATCCGTCCGGCACGTGTGTCTAACCAGACAACACACGTACCTTACTCCTTTATCCCTTAAGACCATCATTTAATACATTGGTCACAGACTCGTATGGCGAACGCCATACTCCATTACCAACCTTCTCATACCTGGCTAGCACGACCCTTCATGCTAGCCGTGCCTCATGAAAGTTCATCCCAACACTTAGCACGATGGGACTTCGTTCATGAACACACCTTACGTCACGCCACATAGCTCGAGACTAAATCCCAAGCTATACCATGACCCTATCACGTCACCTCACATACATCCTAACCCATCACAGCACAGTTTCATGATTGACCATGTCACTTTATGACGTTGCCCAATCATGTTTCCGCTGCACTGCTCTGATACTTCTTGGCCACTTAGCACATACTCCTGGCCATAAGCTGACTACACGGCGACGCTCATCGCCATAGACTACAGCCATATCACTACTACGGCACATGCCACAACACTTTACGTCACTCCATATAACTCAAGACCATTCCCAAGCTACACCGTGACCTTGTCACATCACCTCTGACCTTCCGCTACGTCACCTATACGTCAACTTTCCACTCATCACGAGTACGGTTCCTCACGTACTCCCATCACATTGTGACACCTCGTCACATTCCTGCTACATCACTCTTATGCTAACTCTTCACCCACCGCAGGCACGACTTCTTAATCGACCACGTCACTTAGTGACGTTGCCCAGTCATGCTTTTGCTGCGCTACTCTGATACCTTTTTAGCCACTTCGCACTTACTCCCAGCTATAGGCCGACTACGAGGCGACACCCGTCGCCTTGGACTACAGCCATACTTCACACACTATTTCGGGACACTGTTCCACAGTTCTTGACACCATACATCAAGCCCTTCGCCCATCAACTAAGCAATCACCTTAATCTTTGCGACACGCCATACAGTGTATCGCTGCATCTCATGGAGTACACTCCTCATGTACTCCCTTCACGGACTACGCCACATCACCACTACGCCATATGATGCGTCACTCCACTACAATGGAGTACACTCCACTACAATGGAGTACACTCCACTACAATGGAGTACACTCCACGTGTACTCCCTTCACAGAACTACGCCACATCACCACTATGGCACACGCCATATGGTGTATCGCTCTGCCACATAGAGTACACTCCACGTGTACTCCCTTCACGGTACTACGCCACATCATCGATATGGCATACACGCCATACGGTGCGTCGTCTCTCCATATGGAGTACACTTCTCATGTACTCTATTCGCAACACTACTTCACATCACCGCTATGGCATACAAGCCATACGGTGTATCACTCCACTACATGGGGTATACTCTGCGTATACTCCATTCACGACGCTCCGCCATATCACTAATACGGCACACATGCCGTACTGTGCATCGTTTCCCAACATGGAGTACACTCCACGTGTGCTCCATTTACAACATTCCGCCAAGTCACCGCTATGGCATACATGCCATACGATGCACCATCTCACCACATGGAGTACACTCCTCACGTACTCCATTCACGGCACTACGCCACGTCACCTCTATGGCATACATGCCATACGGTGCATCGTCTCTCCACATGGAATACACTCCTTGCGTACTCCATTCACGGCACTACGCCACGTCACCGCTATGGCACACACGCCATACGGTGCATCGCTCACCACATGGAGTACACTCCTCGCGTACTCCATTCATGGCACTACTCCACGTCACCGCTATGGCATACACGCCATACGGTGCATCGTCTCTCAACACGGAGTACACTCCACGTGTACTACCTACACGGCACTAGGCCACGCCACTACTACTGCACATACGCTACCACCACACTTCACAGCACACTTCCCAACTATGCCCAATACTTCACCACAGCCCATCACATCACCATACCACACAGCGAACCCTATAATACTAGCAGCACAGTCCACAACCTATAATACTAACAGCACAATCCACAACCTAGTCAACTACCTAGCATCTAACATTTAATATAAATAGCGAGGGATAGATATTCATACCATCGAAGGGATAACCCTTGCGTTGCTCATTGATCGTCACCGTGGATAACGCCGAAGGAACATACAGCGTGGCTACACCGCGTACAGTGGCTGTTTAGGCGTTTGGATAGCTAGGTGTGGTCTTGGAAAGGCCTAAGGTGGCCTTGATGATGCTAGAAGGGAGCATATCGGGTGGATCTCGCCGTGTACAGTGGCTGTCAATCACGCGCAGTGACTGTCCATCACGAGCAGTGATTACCCACTACATAAAGTGGTAGTTTAAGCTTAGGGCTTGGCTAAGGGAACTATCGGAGGAGCCGTGCAGGCTCGATAATGGTCGGCACGATGGCCTACGGTGGCTGGCCGTGCATTGTGAGGGAGGAGAAGCCGTGGGAGAGTGAGAGAGAGTGTGGGGCCGTGGGTGGCAGATCGGGGCCGTGGGTGGTCCGGTTGGCTTTGTGGTGGCCTAAGGATGCCGGAGAGCGTGGTCACACGCAGTGGGTGGCGGCGTACGATAGCGGGGGAGCCTAAACCCGTGCGGTGGAGGGAGGAACACCGGGAGGTGGAGGAGGGGGCTACCGGTCATGGGTTCATGGGAGGAGGAAGGGGGAGACCTAAGGAGTCTCGTGGTGGTGGCCGGTGGCCTAGATGGCCGCTCACGGCAGCGCTAGGAGGCCGCATAGTGAACCCGTGCATGGGTTTGCTATGCTCATGCATGGTGGAGAGAGGTGGCTGCATGGAAGGGGCTGAGGCCGCTGGAGGGGACCGGTCGGTGGCAGGGGAGGCTGCCGAGGGAGTGGTGGCACCGAAGTATGGCGCACAGTGGCGTTGTGGCTACTAAGCCCGTTCGGGCTTGCACCACCGAGGGAGGAGGAGGAGAGAGCATGGGACGAAGAGGGCAGCATGGGTGAGCTCGCCGGAGGGAGAGGAGGCCGGTGGTGGTGGAGGTGAGGCACACCGGCGCACGGCGGCACCGGGCTGGGAGCTGGAGCCGTTCGGGTGAGAGTGAGGGCTGCACCGTGCAGTGCAAGCCGAGAGGGAGGAGAGAGAAAGGGGAGGGAAAAGTGAGGGAGAAGAGAGAGAGGGCTAGGGTTTATACTAAAACCCGTTCTCTGGGGGTCTATAAAATGGTCTACGATGACCCTTAAACACTACTTTAAAAACGAGTAAACGTTTATTTATTTAAAAGCATTGAGATGGATAAAGATAGAATATTATTTAAAATAATATTCCTTCATCATTTATAAAATGATGAAATCTTATTTAAAATATTTAAAAGAGTAAAACTATTAATTTAATTAAAGATTCCATCATTATTTAGATCACATAATATTTTAAATAACTGGAATCATTTATATAAAATGATTTCCACAATTATAATATTTTTGGAGCTCTTCAAAGATGTTATAATTGAGTTATTTAAAATATTTTTTAGTTAAATAATAATAGGAATCTTCCATTTAAAATACACATAACTTTAAAACACAAGATAACATTTAGAAATCACGTAGTATCTTTAAAAACACGCCATCGGGGATCTGGCACGCGTAACGGGGCTCTTAGACACTAGAGAGGAGGAGCGGGCTGTTAGGCTATCGCATCTGACGTAATGGTTTACGTCAGAAGAATGAAGGAAGGAGCAGGGTGTTACACATGCATCCAAACAAAGTCATTAATTGGACCTTCAATAGTAATAAGGCACTTGTCTATAAGCCTTTTGATTCCATGAACTTGAGAAAAACCACAACTATCAAATATTTTCATGACGTTAGCCAAAAGTTCTCATTTGAAGAAAAAAGAAATATCAAGGAACAATTCCCTCTCATTATGATCCAATCCTTCATAACTCATTAAGAGTACTTTCTGAATCTTACCATTGGAATAATGTTTATTCTTATCAAATGCACTTTCCCATTGAAATATACTTTGACCTTTTAGATCTGAAACTAGAACTATTAAAACTAATGGAAGACCTTGAGCATATTTTATTACTTGTTCAGAGAGTTCCACATAATCGTCAAGTGGTTCATCTTTCTTGAAAGCAAGCAAGCTAAAGAGCCGAAGAGCTTCATTATCATCCAAAATCTTCAACATGTATTTTGAATCAACTTCAAAACATTTTAATAATTGTTGATCTCTTGTTATTATGATGATTCTATTTCCTGAACCAAACCAAGCACGATCTCTAACTAATTTTTATAGGTTCACCAAGTCATCCACATAATCAAGAATTAGTAGAATCCTTTTAGATAGAAGTCTATCCCGAATCACATTGACTCCTTAGTCAACATCATTAATATCCATTTTTTTCCTAAGATGTCAAAAAGAAGTGTATTTTGTAGCTTAATCAGACCTCCCTCTTGTTTTGAAGTCTCTTTAACATCTTTCAAAAAATAACTTCTTTGAAATTGGGAAGAAATCTTGTTATAGATATCTTTTGAAATAGTTGTCTTTCCAATTCCAACAGTTTTGAATATCCCTACCACAAGTATAATATCATTCTTTCTGATGCTTAAATGATGATAAATGTCTCGTAAACGTGACTCTATCCCAATTGGATACTTGGCAACTTTTAAAGGTGTTTGGTTTACTATTCTTGAGTCCACCCACTGAATAATTTTTTGGATAAATTCCAACTCATCCCTATCAATAAAAAAGAGAACAAAAGTTTAGGCTTTGCACAAGTAAATAACATAGGAATATGATTAAGTTAAAGTATCTATTGTTTTTCCTTCCTTTTTTTTTCTCCATGACAACAGTATGTTACGATGTCAAAGAGTAGCCTTTCTCCTTCCATAATCTAAATGTTTCAATATTAGATTGTGCATTAATTTCTCGTGGCCTTGTGCCAGTGTTAGACTAACATTTTGATTCTTTTGTATGCCGTAACAAACTTTTTTAACTTATTTTTTTGTTCCATTCTTGAATCTAAAACTTATAGTTTAAAAGTGGTGTGTTGATGTCATATTTTGTATCCTAAGCTGCCAGATGCCTCGACCACACTGTACCTACAATATTCAGTGGAGATGGGCCTAGATGGTATGGGATACCTCCAATGCCTAAGTTAGGTTCCTCATATCCAATAGAGATGAATAGAAAATGTTAAAGGGGAAAGGGTTTGATAGAACGATCAGAGAGAGCAAACGCCCCCTCCATCCTTGGAGGGGATATATATACCTGGTGGGATGGTCCCTAATACCTATCATCTGTTGCATGTTGGTGTACAAGCCATGGCCTTGGCGGCAGACGCTCCCCTAGCTTATCGGTTGTGGTTGTGCAACTTCATAAGAGATTCTCTTTGTCAGGCACCAAGCAGGCCATGTCTAATCATGGCCATACTAACTGGCTAGCACTCACTCTTTTCGTGACTTGCACACCTCGCCGATCATTAAATGTTGTGTGGCTCTGCTCAGTCGTTCCCTCCCCTGTCCTTCCTGTCACTGATTATCTAAAGGTGGTAGTGCCATCTCTGACACTGCGTGTGGGACTTGTTGACCATTAAATGCCGCAAGCCTTCCCCTGCAGCGCTCAACCGCTCCTACATTTTGTATGCATAGCTCTCAGTTTCTCTTCCTGGGCCTCCTGGGCCTCCAGGGCCAAGTCCATTCTTAGCTCCTTTATTGCCAGGCCATCCTGAGGCCCATCTCCACCTTGTGGGTGACAGGGGCCCCAAGGGACTTGAGAGCCCACTGTAGATTGGGCCTTAACTGGGCCCGTTATGGGGGCGGCCCCTTCACAGTACCCCTTGAATTCCTACCGCATGTGTGGGGTGGGGATTCAAAAAGTTTATGTTGTCTCCATTCGGCTACCATCTTCTCACATATGCTTGACTCCCCACAACAGTTGATCATCCTCATAATGGCTTCCTAGGGTTTCAGGATTCTCTTCGTCTTCTTGCCCTTGATGGTTCTAGGTGGGTGATGGTTTGTCCATGCACTTGCCTTCGAGTTGGTTTGTGTTTCTCAGGTGCCGGATGCCCACTTTTGTTCGCTCACAAACTCACGACAGTTGGGTTCCCCATAATCCCAATCTCTGTTGTGTCCTTTCAATCTCTATTTACTTGTCCTTTCTGTCCCTCAGGCACATCATCCGTCACTCTTCTTCCTCTATTTAAGCCACAGTTCCTTCAATATTTTCCTTCTCCTCATATATGCTTCCTTCCATTCTTGTTTCTTCTGATCTATGCCTCACTCCTTCTAGTCTCTCCTTCGTTTTCTCTACCTGTCGTTGTTTCTTCCCTTTCTCTCCTTCATTTGTCATGAATGGCTTCTAAGGACGCTTTGAAACCCTTTGACGCTAAACCCTTTTACTTTTCAGGATGGGGTAGGGACTCGTCAATCTCTGCCGCCAATCTCCACACGTTGAGGAAGGCCTATGATATCCTAGAATCGACGGTTCTGAAAATCCCTGGATGTTGCGTCATTGCGGTGGATTCGGATGGGATGGCCTCCCAAGTTGCGCTCTATCCCCTTATGTTTCCAAATGGGTTGTGCCTCCCCTTTTGCCGCCCCATCTATGACGACCTCGACTTCTTAGGGTTGGCACAGCACAGCTTCATCTGAATGCCTCGCAACTCTTGGTTGCTAGTTGCGTATACTACCTGACAGCTTGGGAGTTTCTATCTGTGTACAGGCTGCTTCACCTCAATGGCAGCTTCTGCAGCTTCTAGGAGCGTTCCTCTGAGAAGCGCATTGCTAGCCTAGAGAAACATCATTCCCACATCAAGGACTGGGCTTAGTGTTTCTTTATTGTGACTGGCTTGGGATAGAAGTACCCCGAGGGGGAGAAGGACCATCAAGAGTTCCCTGCAATCTGTTCATAGGTCCCCAACAGCAAGAGCTTGTCCATTGTCTTGTCGTGGTGGGAGGAAGCCAGGTTGGTGACCGTGCAAGCTTGGATGGTAGGTCATCCCCTCAACACCGAAACCGACGTGGTGTTGACTGAGGCTAACATCTCGTGGTTCCTCACCACACCCAACCATTCATATGTATTAGGGCGAACATTCCTGGGAGACTTTCCCTCAACCCAAGTCCGGAAACAGTACTCCAAGCCTTCTGCGACCCACAGTGAAGAGAAACGGCCCCATGTTGTCTGCGAGGCAACAAGTGGAGTCCCAAAAGTTGAGGCTGCAACCTCTCGCACTCATGCCATTCCGAGAAGTGAAGGGAGAGCCCCTCGTTTTGAGGTTCCCATGCAGTCCCCGAGGGAGTCGAGTAGAGGTTAGGCTTTCAGCGCTTCCTCCAGCCTCGATGCGGGGGGTTCCATTCATCCTCCCCCCCCCCCCCGAAAGGGCCATTGCTCAGGAGCCACCGTGCCTTTACACCGCAACAACAATGGCTTTGTCGACCTCAGGACTTGCAGTCTTCTTAGAAGCAGATGATGATGGCCTTCAAATGGCCTTTTTCAATGCTTTCCTTAATCCCGCACCCCACAGGCCTCTTGGGGGGAGCCGTTCCCAAACTCCAAGGAGATGCCTCCTATGACACAACCTGAGCCTCTGCCTACGGTCTGTGAAGTCCCGATTCCCATTGTTGATCCCGGATTATTCAGCCAAAAATGGATTGACTCAAATTTTCCTCCTCTCATTCTGGACTTAAGCAACAAGCGCGTGTCCATCCCATCGCCCTCACTCAGCCAGTCTTCCGAGCCAGAGATCGGCTCGTACTTAATCTTGAAGGAGGCTGCATTGCATGCCTCCCTCACGGGAGAGTCTGCCACCTCGAGAGCCAAAGCACCCATCAAGACTGGAGTGACCCTCGTTCAAGCTGAGGTTCCCGCAACAACCGAGTTTCCCCCCAAGCCGAAGTGAGGGGCTGACACTCTTGGGGAGTCAATGGTTAAGCAAGAGGGGCCTGATGTCAAGAGCTAGCAGCTGGAAGTTACTGGTGCTAGTGTTCTGGTCCCTTCTCTAGCATTCATCCTGGACTCGTCTGGGTCTCCCTAGAAATTGGTGGGGTGTCAAGTCATCCTCTTACCCCAGAGTGGATGGCCCCAAGGAGGCTGGTCCGTGCTTCGAGAGAGCTTAGGCCTAGGCGATTGATCGTGAGGCCCAGAAGCTAAGACTACTCTTCGTGCAGGTATTTTCCTTTGCATTTCATTTTTCTCCTTTTTGGCTCTTTCTCCTCCTAACATCACTTGTGTTGCAGGGCACGGATTAACTGGTCGCCTTGATTGTGGGGTAGAGATGGGAGCTTGAGGAGGAGAACCAAGCCCTTCATTCCCTGGCACTACTAGCCCAGTCTGAGGTTCGCAAGGCAAACCGAGAGGTCGAGGAGGTGACATGCGAACATGACATCCTAGAGAGGACTTGGACGCTTTGAGGGCTTGTCACAAGTGCTTGCGAGAGAAGCGCGAGGAGCTTTTGGTGGATAAGGCCCTTGTGGAGGATGATTTGGGCAAGGTGAGGGAAGAGCTTTCTAGGGTGCATACAGAGTCTAAGCGTTGTGCAGACAAGCATGAAAGGCTTCAGTGGGAATTGGAGAAGAGAGGGGGAGTTGGAGCTAAAAGGGGGCTCATGGAGCTCTTGGCTGAGAGGGAGTAGTTGATCAAGTAGCGTATCTCGAAATCTAGGTGGCACTCACAATTTCTATCCAAGTACTTAAAGTTGACTCGGTCTGTTCGGTGCAAGAAAGACCTAGTTTAGAAGGGTGAAGCCCAAGTTCACTCCCTAGAATTAAAGCTGTTCCTAGCGACCAACACGATCCTAACCCGCGACGCCCATATCACAGCCATGGAGTCCTACTTTGGTGCAATTCACAATCACTCGAAGGCCATTATGTCCCAAGTGAGGAGTGCCAAAACCATTCGAGAGAAGGCCTGGGCTAAGGTTACAAAGAGGGTCTTAGAACGGTTAAGAGACCACTTGCTCCATAACCCTGCGTCCGACTTAACGACTCTGAACCTGGCTTCCCTCGAATTTGATTCTCAAACCTTTGAGTTTGCCCAATCTATCAAGAAGGACCTGATGCCTCTCACCTTTCCTAACACCACGTCCTTGCCTTGAGGCTCGTTTGTTGTAGTTGTATTTCCCCTCTTTTTTCTTGCGCCCGATGGGGATATGCTTGTAATGTATATATATAGACTTTGCCCTATGCATATTTTTCTAGCTCCTCCATGATTGGCTCTTGTCTTTGTGTATCTCTTTTTCTTTCTCTTTGCATGTTTGTGAATTCAGCGAGTTTGGGGACATGGCTTGATAGGCACGAAGGTCGGGAGTCAAAGGACTCGTGTCTGATTGGTCATTTAGGCGAGCTCTCAGGGCTCAAGCCCAATCAATGCATTGCGGTGAGTCTAGGAACTCAGCTTGATGGGCACGAAGATCGGCAAGTCAAGGAACTTGTATCTAATTGGCTATGTGGGAGAGCTCTGGGGACTCATCTTGATGGGCACGAAGGTTGGAAAGTCGAGACTTGTGCCCGACTAGCGGTGTGGGGGAGCACTGGGGGCTCGACTTGATGAGCATGAAGGTCAGCAAGTTAAGGAACTCGTGTCCTATTGAATGTGTGGGCGAGCTCTGGGGCTCTAGCCCGGCCAATGCATTATGACGAGTCTAGGGACTCAACTTGAAAGTTCTTGGGCTTAACAAAGTCGAATTGAGGTTAATTTATCTTTTTATTCATTGAACGTGACCATTACATTTCTATAGGCAAAATTACAATCTCTAAGGGAAGTACTTTTTTAGATGCCCGACGTTCCTTGGATGAGGGAGTTCGTTGCCCCTATTGTTTTTTAGGTGATATGACCCAAGCTTGCCACTGGTAGTTACCACATACGGTCCTTCCCTCCATGAGCCCAGCTTGCCTTCCTCTTGGGTAGTAACCCTGGTCTACTTTAACACCAAGTCTCCTAGTTTGAAGGAACGGGGCCTGACACATTTGTTGAAGTATCGCTCTGCCTTCCTTTTGTTATTTTTTGTCTGTACTTCTGTAACACCCTGCTACTTCCTTCCTTCTTCTGACGTAAGCCATTACGTCAGATGCGATAGACAGCCCGCTCCTCCCCTCTAGTGCCTAAGAGCTCCGTTACGCGTGCCAGATCCCGATGGCGTGTTTTTAAAGATACTACGTGATTTCTAAAGTTAGCTTTGTGTTTTAAAGTTGTGTATTTTAAATGGAAGATTCCTATTATTATTTAACTAAAGAATATTTTAAATAACTAAATTATAATATCTTTGAAGAGCTCCAAAAATATTATAATTGTAAAAATTATTTTATATAAATGATTCCAGTTATTTAAAATATTATGTGATCTAAATAATGATGGAATCTTTAATTAATTTAATAGTTTTATTCTTTTAAATATTTAAGTAAGACTTCATCATTTTATAAATGATGAAAGAATATTATTTTAAATAATATTCTAGCTTTATTCCTCTCGATGCTTTTAAATAACTAAACGTTTACTTGTTTTTAAATCAGTGTTTAAGGGTCATCGTAGACCATTTTATAGACCCCCAGAAGTCGGGTTTTAGTATAAAACCCCAGCCCTCTCTCTGTTCTCCCTCACTTTTCCCTCCCATTTCTCTCTCCTCCCTCTCGGCTTGCACTGCACGGTGCAGCCCTCTTTCTTGCCCAAACGGCTCCAGCTCCCAGCCCGGCGCCGTGCGCCGGTCTCCCTCGCCCATGCTCTCTCCTCCTCCTCCCTCGATGGTGCAAGCCCGAACAGGCTTGGTGCTTCCAGCACTGCCGTGCGCCATTCTCCGGCGCCACCACTCCCTCGGCAGCCTCCCCTGCCACCGACCGGCCCCCTCCAGCGGCATCAGCCCCTCCCATGCAGCCACCTCCCTCCACCATGCTCGAGAACAGCAAACCCATGCACGGGTTCACTGTGCAAGTCCATAGCGCCGCTGTGCGCGGCCATCGGACACCACCATGAGACTCCTCAGGTCTCCCCCTTCCTCCTCCCATGAACCCACGGCCAGTAGGCCTCTCCTCCACCTCCCGGTGTTCCCCTATCCACCGTACGGGTTTAGGCTCCCCCGTCGCCGTACGCCGCCACCCACGGCAAGTGACCGCCACCTTCAGCCTCCTCAGGCCACCACGAAGCTAACCCAACCTCCCACGGCTCCGATCTGCCACCCACGGCCCCACACTCTCTCTCACAATCCCACGGCACCTATCCCCCTCACAGTGCACGGCAGCCCCTCTTCCACCACCACGGACCGCCTCACGACCACCACTGAGCCTCCACGGCTCCTCTGGCAGTTTCCCTTAGCCAAGCCTTAGGCCCAAACCACCACTTTACGTGGTGGGTAATCACTGCACGTGATGGACAGTCACTGCGCGTGACTGACCGCCATTGTACATGGCGAGATCCGCCGCGATATGCTCCCTTTCTAGCATCATCAAGGCCACCTTAGGCCTTTCGAAGACCACACCTAGCTATCCAAATGCCTAAACAGCCACTGTACGCGGTGTAGCTACCCCGTACTTTCCTCCGGCCTTATCGCTGTGACGGCTAGAGAGCGACGCACAGGTTATCCTGTCGATGGTATAAATATCTATCTCTCACTTTTTATATTAAATGTTAAATGCATGCTAGTTGACTAGGTTGTGGACTGTGCTGCTAGTATTATAGGGTTCGCCGTATAGTGGCGATGTGACGTGATGTAGTGAAGTGTTGGGCGTAGTTAGAAAGTGTGCAGTGAAGTGTGGTGGTAGTGTATGTGCAGTTGTAGTGGCGTGGCCTAGTGCCGTTGGGAAACGATGCACAGTACGGCATGTGTGCCGTATTAGTGATATGGTGGAGCATCGTGAATGGAGTATACGCAGAGTATACTCCATGTAGTGGAGCGATACACCGTATGGCTTGTATGCCATAGCAGTGACGTGGAGTAGTGTTGTGAAGGGAGTACACGTGGAGTGTACTCCATTGTAGTGGAGTGACGCACCAAATGGCCTGTGTCATAGTGGTGATGTGGCGTAGTTCTGTGAAGGGAGTACACATGGAGTGTACTCCATTGTAATGGAGCGATGCACCGTATGGCGTGTGTGCCATAGAGGTGACGTGGCGTAGTGCCGTGTATGGAGTATGCGAGAAGTGTACTCCATATGGAGAGACGATGCACCGTATGGCGTGTATGCCATAGCGGTGACATGGAGTAGTCCTGTGAAGGGAGTACACGTGGAGTGTACTCTATGTGGTAGAGCGACGTACCATATGGCGTGTGTGCCATAGTGGTGATATAGCGTAGTTCTGTGAAGGGAGTACATGAGGAGTGTACTCCATGAGGTGCAATGATACACCGTATGGTGTGTCGCGAAGATAAAGGTGATTTCGTAGTTGATGGGCGAAGAGTTTGATGTAAGGTGTCGGGAACTGTGGAACAGTGTCCCGAACTGTGTGAGATATGGCCTGTAGTCCAAGGTGACGGGTGTCTCCATGTGATCGGCCTATAGCCAGGAATAAGTGCGAAGTGGCTAGAAGGTATCAGAGTAGTGCAACGAAAGCATGACTAGGCAACGTCACTAAGTGATGTGGTCGATTAAGAGGTCGTGCTTGCGACGGGTGAAGAGTTAGCGTAAGAGTGATGTAGCGGGAATGTGACGAGGTGTCACGTTGTGATGGGACTATGTGAGGAACCGTACTCATGACGAGTTGGAGATTGACGTATAGGTGACGTAGCGGAATGTCAGAAGTGACGTGACAAGGTCACGGTGTAGCTTGGGAATGGTCTCGAGCTATATGGCGTGACCTAAGGTGGTGCGGTATGTGCAGTCGTAGTGATATGGCTGTAGTCTACGGCGATGAGTGTCGCCGTGTAGTCGGTTTATGGCCAGGAATATGTGCTAAGTGGCCAGGAAGTATCAGAACTGTGCAGCGGAAGCATGATTGGGCAACATCATGGAGTGACGTGGTCAATCATGAAACTATGCTGTGATGGGTTAGGATGTATGTGAGGTGACGTGACAGGGTCACGGTATAGCTTGGGATTTAGTCTCGAGCTATGTGGCGTGACGTAAGGTGTATTCATGGACAGAGTCCCGTCGTGCTAAGTGTTGGGATGAACTGTCATGAGGTACGGCTAGCATGAAGGGTCGTGCTAGCAGAGTTATGAGAAGGTTGGTAACTGAGTATGGCGTTTGCCATACGAGTCCGTAACCAATGTATTAAATGATGGTCTTAGGACAAAAGGGTAAGGTACGTGTGTTATCTGGTTAAACGCACGTGCCAGACGAATTCACCATATGTAATGGGTAATCTGTCCTAAGCATGGTTACACGGTGCTTAAGCCTCAGAGTGGCTTGGAGCTTTGTGATGTAAATGGATGATCATGAGAAGTAGAGTGAGCTAAGATACAAGAGGGAAATGATGAGGGTACTGTCTAAGAATGGGATGCATGACTTAGTTAGTCTAAGTCATGCGTCGGGATGAGGTTAATGAGAAGAACGAGACAGAGGTCCTAGTGTCTTAATCCTAAGGGGAATCATGGACTCACCTTAGCGAGTAACCACTCGAGGTAGAACGTAAGGTTGAAGGAAGTAGAGACCGTAATGGGTCTCCAAGGGTTTTATCATAGTAAGGAATGTGAAAGAGCACGGGATAGAAGGAGAGTGTTCTAAGTAAAGTATAGCTCTATTTCTAGTTCAGCTATTTATGCACTAGATTGAGAATGACGTAAGGTTATGTATGCATGTAGGTGCCATCTGACACGCGCATGAATGGACTGCATGGTATGAAAGTAGCATGGAGTCCAGGTAAGTGTTACGTTCATGCTCTTCTAGAGTTTTTCTAAAGTATAAGAAAAAGAAAGAGAAACGTTTTCCCATGAAAGATGCATTAAGAAATGACAGGAAAGATGTTTTTAAAGAAAGCATGCTAAGTATTGAGAGTATACATATGTACGGCCCCTCTATGAAAGCCCCTTTTTACGCACCCAAAAGTATTACTTGTATGCATGTGAATGGATGAATATACGTTGTAGATATTATACGTATTTTCTAAAGAAAAGAAAGGAAGCTTCAAGGGTCGTGCCCCGAGCTTCAGACCGATGCTTTAAGAGACGCGAAGAAAGTGTTTTAACACTGGTCCCTGAGAACTGATGTTAAAATGTCCCTACGAACTGATGTTTTAAACGATGACATGAAAGACGACGTTTAAGCCCATGCTTTTAAACAAAAAGAATGTTTTCTCATGAAAAGATGTTTTTCCATGAAAGCATGAAATGAAAAGAAAAGAAAGGAATGAATGCACATGCCCATGCAATGAAATGAATGAAAGCCTCAGCTCTTTAGAGCTGACATGAATGAATGGCATGTGGCATAAATGAATGTATGAAAACACGTAACGGCCATATGAATGAATGGAAAGGGGTACCCAATGAATGAATGGGCAGATTGCAATGCCGGGCAGTAGTATCTGGTAGTGCACCCAGTGCTGCACCCTAACGGAAAGGGATTCCAACCCGTGGCCACGGGCGAATCCATCGGCCCAAAAGGCCGCTAACCCCAGCACGCGGGGCGTAATGACGTGCACCGGCCTATGAAAGTGAAAAGAAAAGTAAAGTAATTGTATGTATGAATGCACGGAATTCTTTAAAAAATGAAGGCACTGACGGGAGAAACGTTTTAAAAGGAAAGAAAACCATGTTTAAAGAAGGAAAAACCCAGTCAGTGATGTTTCCAAATGAAAGCATGTACGTATAGTATGTATGGAATGATGAACGCATGAATGAAAACTTATGTTGCTATATTTTAACGGTATGAAGTAACGCTTACTGAGTATTCGACTCATTTTAGTTTTTATGTGTCCCCCTCCCCCCCACAGGAAGTGAAATGGGTAGTACGCCCAAGAGGGACACAGCCAAAGGGAAAGAGCACAAAGGTCTAGGCATGAAGGTTTTAAACATACGAAAAGGTCTTTTTATTTTAAAGAATTTTATTTTCCACTCCAAAACCGTTTTATTATAAAAGCACTTTTTATTTTATAACGTAGAGTCTTACACCCTGGCAAGGACTGTAAAAGGTTTTAAATTGGACGGTAATTCCCGTCGTATTTTCTAAAATATTTTCAAAAAGGTCCACCCCAAGGATGGGCATTACAACTTCGGCCTTTTGTTGCTTTTCCTTCAAGTGGTCTAGGTTTTCCTTTAATTTCTCGTCAATAAGGTCCAGGTTGAAATGCTGGACTCGGTAGGTTGGCATTCCTACCTCCAACAGTATCGTCGCTTCACTACCATAGGTGAAGGCGAACGGTGTATCCCCCATGGGGGTCTTGACAATTGTTCAGTAGGCCCACAGCACTACCGGGAGTCCTTCCACCCATCTTTCACAGTACACCCATTGTGTGAAGGGCCACGGGGACACAATTGATATTAGCTCCTCGGGCGGGCAATAAGGTGTGGGTGATGTTCTTGACACTTTGGGCATCTCTTCACGAAACATTACGCTTCCCAAAGACAATGTGGCCAATAGTATCCTGCCTGATTACCTTCGCAGCTAATGCCCTTTCTCCCAAATGGTTTCCACTAGTTCCCTCGTGTAACTCGGCCAGCACATACTAGATTTCTTCTGGAGAGATGCATCTTAGGAGCAACTCGGAGAACCCCCTGTATAGGATCCCTTCCACCAACATGAATCATGCAACCTTACTCCTGACCTTTCGTGCTTCGTCTTTGTTGCTCGGGACTTTGCCCATGTTAAGGACTTGGCCCACTCAGATGGCTCAGCGATGACGACCGATATTTCTGTGCCAATGGCTGGGATGTCAACTGTCTGGGTTGTAGTGTGCTCGAGCAAGTGGGAACCTTCTTGTCCTTAGGCAGCTCAGGCCAACTAGTAAGCTTTTGGTATCTGCTAGATGTAGTAGTAGCGAAAAAGGTCACGTTCTATGCCCACCTATTGAAGGTATTTCTTTAACTTCTCACCCTTTTTGGCGAACTCTCTGCGCACCTGGTTGACAACAACCTGGGAGTCTGCTTTGACTTCAACTTTGGTTGCTCCCATCAGCCTAGTTGCCGACATTCCTTCTAGTAGCACGTCATACTTAGCCTCATTGTTAGTTGTTTTGCAAGCGAGCTTGATTGCATAGTTATGTTCTTTGCCAGACTCAGTGACAACGTGCACCCCTATAGGCTACATGTAACACCCTGCTCCTTCCTTCCTTCTTCTGACGTAAGCAATTACGTCAGATGCGATGGCCAACCCGCTCCTCCCCTCTAGTGTCTAAGAGTCCCGTTACGCGTGTCAGACCTCGATGGCTTGTTTTTAAAGATACTACGTGATTTCTAAAGTTATCTTTGTGTTTTAAAGTTGTGTATTTTAAATGGAAGATTCCTATTATTATTTAACTAAAAAATATTTTAACTAACTCAATTATAATATCTTTGAAGAGCTCCAAAAATATTATAATTCTGGGAATCATTTTATATAAATGATTCCAGTTATTTAAAATATTATGTGATCTAAATAATGATGGAATTTTTAATTAATTTAATAGTTTTATTCTTTTAAATATTTTAAGTAAGATTTCATCATTTTATAAATGATGAAAGAATATTATTTTAAATAATATTCTATCTTTATCCCTCTCAGTGCTTTTAATTAAATAAACGTTTACTCATTTTTAAAGTAGTGTTTAAGGGTTATCGTAGACCATTTTATAGACCCCCAGAGAACGGGTTTTAGTATAAACCCCAGCCCTCTCTCTCTTCTCCTTCACTTTTCCCTCCCTTTCTCTCTCTTCCCTCTCGACTTGCACTGCACAGTGCAGCCCTCTCTCTCGCCCGAATGGCTCCAGCTCCCAGCCTGGCGCCGCCGTGCACCGGTGTGCCTCACCTCCACCACCACCGGCCTCCTCTCCCTCCGGCGAGCCTCCCCATGCCGACCTCTTCCTCCCACGCTTGCCCCTCCTCTCCCTCAGCCATGCACAGCCCGAACGGGCTTGATGGCTCCTCCACCTCTGTGTGCCATCCTCCGGCACCACCACCTCTAGGGTAGCTTCTCCAGCCACCGACCGGCCTCCTCCAGTGACCCCGGCCTCCCTCTCCCCGCCGGTAGCCTCCCATGCACGAGCACAGGTGCACCCACGCACGGGTTCACTGTACGCTCCTTTCTAGCATCATCAAGGCCATCTTAGGCCTTTCCAAGACCACACCTAGCTATCCAAATGCCTAAACAGCCACTGTACGCGGTGTAGCCACCCCGTACGTTCCTCTGGTGTTATCCACGGTGACGATCAATGAGCGACACATGGGTTATCCCGTCGATGGTATAACTCTCTATCCCTTGCTATTTATATTAGATGTTAAATGCATGCTAGTTGACTAGGTTGTGGACTGTGCTGCTAGTATTATAGGGTTCGCCGTATAGTGGCGATGTGACGTGATGTAGTGAAGTGTTAGGCGTAGTTGGGAAGTGTGCTGTGAAGTGTGGTGGTAGCATATGTGCAGTAGTAGTGGCGTGGCCTAGTGTCGTGTAGGGAGTACACGTGGAATGTACTCCGTGTTGAGAGACGACGCACCGTATGGCGTGTATGCCATAGCGGTGACGTGGAGTAGTGCCATGAATGGAGTACGCGAGCAGTGTACTCCATGTGGTGAGCGATGCACCGTATGGCGTGTGTGTCATAGCGGTGACGTGGCGTAGTACCATGAATGGAGTACGCGAGGAGTGTACTCCATGTGGAGAGACAATGCACCGTATGGCGTGTATGTCATAGTGATGACGTGGCGTAGTGCCGTGAATGGAGTACGCGAGGAGTGTACTCCATGTGGTGAGATGGTGCATCGTATGGCGTGTATGCCATAGCGGTGACGTGGCGGAGTGTTGTAAATGGAGTACACGTGGAGTGTACTCCATGTTGGGAAACGATTCACAGTACGGCATGTGTGCCGTATTAGTGATATGGCGAAGCGTCGTGAATGGAGGATACACGGAGTATACTCAATGTAGTGGAGCGACACACCGTATGGCATGAATGCCATATCGGTGATGTGGCGTAATACCGTGAAGGGAGTACACGTGGAGTGTACTCTATGTGGCAGAGCGATACACCATATGGCGTGTGCCATAGTGGTGATGTGGCGTAGTTCTGTGAAGGGAGTACACATGGAGTGTACTCCATTGTAATGGAGTGATGCACCGTATGGCGTGTATGCCATAGCGGTGACGTAGCATAGTTCTGTGAAGGGAGTATACTTGGAGTGTACTCCATTGTAGTGGAGCGACGCACCATATGGCGTGTGCCATAGTGGTGATGTGGCATAGTCCGTGAAGGGAGTACATGAGGAGTGTACTCCATGAGGTGCAGCGATACACCATATGGCATGTCACGAAGATTAAGATGATTGCGTAGTTGATGGGCGAAGGGCTTGATGTATGGTATCGGGAACTGTGGAACAGTGTCCCAAAATAGGGTGCGAAGTATGGCTATAGTCTAAGGCGATGGGTGTCGCGTCGTAGTCGGCCTATAGCCAGGAGTAAGTGCGAAGTGGCTAAGAAGGTATCAGAGTAGCGCAGCGAAAGCATGACTGGGCAACGTCACTAAGTGACGTGGTCAATTAAGAAGTCGTGCCTGCGGTGGGTGAAGAGTTAGCATAAGAGTGATGTAGGGGGAATGTGACGAGGTGTCACGTTGTGATGGGAGTATGTGAGGAACCGTACTCGTGATGAGTGGGAAGTTGACGTATAGGTGATGTAGCGGAATGTCAGAAGTGACGTGACAAGGTCACGGTGTAGCTTGGGAATGGTCTCGAGCTATATGGCGTGACGTAAGGTGGTGCGGTATGTGCAGTAGTAGTGATATGGTTGTAGTCTACGGCGATGAACGTAGCCGTGTAGTCGGTTTATGGCCAGGAATATGTGCTAAGAGGCCAAGAAGTATCAGAGCAGTGCAGCGAAAGCATGATTGGGCAACATCATGAAGTGACGTGGTCAATCATGAAATTGTGCTGTGATGGGTTAGGATGCATGTGAGGTGACGTGACAGGGTCACGATATAGCTTGGGATTTAGTCTCTAGCTATGTGGCGTGACGTAAGGTGTGTTCATGGACAGAATCCCATCATGCTAAGTGTTGAGATGAACTGTCATGAGGTACGGCTAGCATGAAAGGTCATGCTAGCCGGGTCATGAGAAGGTTGGTAACGGAGTATGGCGTTCGCCATACGAGCCCATGATCAATGTATTAAATGACGGTCTTAAGGGATAAAGGAGTAAGGTATGTGTGTTATCTGGTTAGCGCATGTGCCGGACGGATTCAACATATGTAATGGGTAATCTGTCC
Source organism: Cyclocarya paliurus (assembly GCA_029856935.1). Lineage (NCBI taxonomy): Eukaryota > Viridiplantae > Streptophyta > Magnoliopsida > Fagales > Juglandaceae > Cyclocarya > Cyclocarya paliurus. The sequence continues at coordinate 37,122,221 of CM056947.1, read as the reverse complement.
TAAGCATGGTTACACAGTGCTCGAGCCTCAGAGTGGCTTGGACCCATGTAGTGCAGATGGATCGTCACGAGAAGTAGAGTGAGCTAAGATACATGAGGGTAATGATGAGAGTACTATCTAAGAATGGAATGCATGACTTAATTAGTATAAGTCATGCGTCGGAAAGTGCTTAATGAAAAGAACGAGACATAGGTCTTGGTGCCTTAATCCTAAGGTGAATCATGGATTCACCCTAGCGAGTAAGCACTCGAAGTAGAATGTCAAGGTTGAAAGAAGTAGAGACCGTAATGGGTCTCCAAGGGTTTTATCATAGTAAGGGACGTGAAAGAGTACAGGATAGAAGGATAGTATTCTAAGTATAGCTCTATTTCTAGTTCAGCTATTTATGCACTAGATAGAGAATAACGTAAGGTTATGTATGCATGTAGGTGCCATCTAACACGCGCATGAATGGACTGCATGGTATGAAAGTAGCATGGAGTCCAGGTAAGTGTTACGTTCATGCTCTTCTAGAGTTTTCTAAAGTATGTAAGAAAAAGAAAGATGAACGCTTTTCTCCATGAAAGATGCTTTATGAAAGGACACGAAAGACTTTTTTAAAGAAAGCATGCTAAGTATTGAAAGTATACGTATGTACTGCTCCTCTATGAAAGCCCCTTTTTACGCACCCAAAAGTATTAATTGTATGCATGTGAATGGATGACTATACGACGTATCTAATGTACGTATTTTCTAAAGGAAAGAAAGGAAGCTTCGAGGCCCGTTCCCCGAGCTTCAGATCGATGCTTTAAGCGACGCGAAGAAAGCGTTTTAAAACATCCCTGAGAACCGATGTTAAAACGTCCCTACGAACTGATGCTTTTAAGGATGCCATGAAAAGATGATGTTTAAGCCCATGCTTTTAAAAGATGTTTTTCCATGAAAGAACTGTTAAATGAAATGAAAAGATGATGATCACATTTCTGCTCAAAGAAAGAAAGAGCAGAAATGAAATGAAATGAAAGCCTCAGCTCTTTAGAGCTGACATGCAATGAGTGAATGAAAGCATGAATGTATGAAACTACGTAACGACCATATGAAATGAACGGAAAGGGGTACCCAATGAATGAATGGGTAGATTGAAATGCCGGGCAGTAGTATCTAGTAGTGCACCCAGTGCTGCACCCTAAAGGAAAGGGATTCCAACCCGTGGCCACGAACGAATCCATCGGCCCAAAAGGCCACTAACCCCAGCACGCGGGGCGTAACAACGTGCACCGGCCTATGAAAGTGAAAATAAAAGTAAAGTAATTGTATGTATGAATGCACGGCATTCTTTAAGAAATGAAGGCACTGACGGGAGAAACGTTTTAAAAGAAAAGAAAACCATGTTTAAAGAAGGAAAAACCCCGTCAGTGATGTTTCCAAATGAAAGCATGTATGCATGTACGTATAGTATGTATGGAATGATGAACGCATGAATGAAAACCTATGTTGCTATATTTTAATGGTATGAAGTAACGCTTACTGAGTATTCGACTCATTTTAGTTTTTATGTGTGCCCCTCCCCCCACAGGAAGCTAAATGGGCAGTACGCCCAGGAGGGACACAGCCAAATGGAAAGAGCACGAAGGTCTAGGCATGAAGGTTTTAAACGTACGAAAAGGTCTTTTTATTTTAAAGAATTTTATTTCCCACTCCAAAACCCTTTTATTATAAAAGCACTTTTTATTTTATAACGTAGAGTCTTACACCCTGACAAGGACTGTAAAAGGTTTTAAATTGGACGGTAATTCCCGTCGTATTTTCTAAAATATTTTCAAAAAGGTCCACCCCAAGGACGGGCGTTACACTACACCCCCTCTAGCCCGGCAGGACAAGCCATCAATGTGGAACTACCAGGTCTTTCCCTAGGGTACGGCCAGTACCTCGTTTGGGAAGTCAGCAAACTCAACCACGAAGTCTGTCAATATTTGCCCCTTGATTGTTGTGTGGGAAAGATACTCTATGTCAAATTCACTTAGCTCGATCACCCAATTCATCAGCTAGCTTGAGGTGTCAGGTTTCTGCAAGGTCTTCTTGAGGGGCATGTCAGTGAACACCTTTATCAGGTAGGTTGAAGTATAGCCTCAGTCTCCTGGCTGCAACTACTAGTGCAAAGGCTAGCATATCTGCTCATGGGTATCTCGCCTTAGTTCCGCAGAACGCCCCGACTCGTGTAGTAGACTAACTACAGTCTACCTTCCCTATCTTAGACCAGGATTGTAGACATGACATGTGGTGATACTGCTAGGTACATGGTCCAGTCTTCGTTGGTTCTGTTTGGCTGAGGAGTATTGGTGGTGTAACATCCGAGCCCAGCACCAAGCCCGCTTTCTAAAAAAAATTGGGTTTATTTGTATGAAAAGCCCATTTAAGATTATTGAGTAATTTTTGGAATAGGCTACAAGCCCAAATTTTATTTTGGCGGATATCAATTCTTTATTAGGTTGCTAATTAAGTTAAAATCATTAAATATTTTTGGATTAGGTGGAATATTTTTATGGGCCGAGAAATTTGTGGGATAAGTTGGATTATTTTAAAGGTTGAATCGAGACCAAAACTAAGGGAAAAAGCCCAAACCTTGTGTGCCCAAGACCCAAGCCCGTGAGAACCAACAATCAGTTTCGGATCAGTGTACATGCCACACACGTCTCCATGCCATGCGCGTCTTCTTCCCACTAGGGTTCACGACTACACTATATATAGAACACGTACACGTTAGACCCCATACATCTTTATCTTCTTCCTCAAACTAGGGCTGCCACTGCAGTTCCATGGTTTCTCACCAGCAAGCATTTTTCCTTCATACCACAGCAAGCCTCTCTCCATAGTGTAGTGAAGCACATCAAAGCCAGCCATCAATGGAGAAAAAACAGCAGTATACCAGACGCCATTTTACCAACAACCCGACACCATCGATAGATCATGGCCAGCGTCACCACTAGTATGCAACAAAAACCATCCCTTGAGCTCCTCATGTTTTCCCCACATCCAATTGTAAACCACAACTCCTGCACTTGACGACATTGCACCAACGAAACCAACGAGCCACCCTTCCACACCGCTGCAACCATGCCACTAGTACCACCAAGTACCAACCTGCAAACCTCCACACACGACCAATGCACCCCAACACCTTTCCTCTGCTTTAACCCCATAGCAACAGAGCAATGTCACCATCCACCCTCCATGCACCTCCCTCCTCTGCTAGCACCTCCATAATCCAACGACCGAAAGCCTCTGTTTTAGCCACCCTTTGTCTAGCCCGAGCCAATATTTCCAGCGTGAACAACCAAACACCAGCCCCTATTTTTATACAATGCAAACAGAGCAAGTTTATTGCTCACCCCACCACCGTGCATGGCTGCAGTACCACTATCAGAAAGTTTCCACGTTGCCAGACGCTTTGTGCAGACACGGACAAGCCACCATGCCCAACCTCCACCTATCTCAGTTTCTCCCTCACGTTAGTTTCTCTCTCCAAGTTTTATCTCTTTTCCCCTTCATTATAACATAGACCTTTTAGTGTTATTAATAGGGTTATTTTTATTTAGGATGATTTTATATTTTAGTAATAAGAGATAATTGATGTTTGAGTGTTGAGATTTTTTTTTGGTTTAATCTTATAATTGATTGGAGAAATTATGTGCAAATCAATTATTTATAGAGTGACGATATTTTAGGGTTCCAAGGATTGGCAGACATTATGGAAAATATAGAATTTTATATCTCAGGTTTTAATTACAAAGTATGTGTTCAATCAAAAATTTATGCAGGTTACGTGATTATTTTATAAGTGATGATTCATATTTCCTTGGCACTGTTGTAAGAAAATTCAAAGAAAGTAAAGACTCCAGGTAAGCGGGATTCTTATGCTAGACTATGCATAAAAAGAAAATGGACTGAGGTTGATTATGAAAAATAACCCATGTTACGATTTTTTTTAAAAGAAATGTGAAAATAACCTCAGTTATTTGTTTTGCATTACTCATGAAATCCGTATAAGAATAAGGTACTTTCTATTATGATTGTTGTAGACATGAGCTTAATTTTGGACATTCTGTTTTTGAATTGTTCAAAAATAGCTAATATGAAAATTTGTGCATAATTACATGGCAATGATCTGATTCCAATGTTTTATGAAATATGTTCTATACTCTATTTTGATATGATGTGGCATCTAAAAACTTTGGCATGACTTTCTGATTTTGTACCTGATTTTGGTCTCTGCTCTGTTCTGTTAAAGCCCTGCTATGAGTGATAATAGTGGCATAAGGCCCTATTATAGGTGATAATAGTGACATACGGCCCTACCATGGGTAATAATAGTGGTATACAGCCCTGTCACGGGTGATAATAGTGACATACAACCCCGCCATGGGTATAATGGTAGTTTATAACCCTACCACGGGGGTTAAACATGGTATCCGTTCCATGTAATGTTCTGATATGATATGAAAATGATGTCTAATGTTATGATATGCCAAATTAATTTTGAATAAGAATATTTTTGAATTTTTGCTCTGATATTTTTTATAACATGTTCTAATTCTGCATTCTGAAAATATAAATATTTTGTTCTGTATTCTGAACTCTATAAATGCTCGTGTTTACATACTAGTATATGTTCTCTACTTACTGAGTTGATAACTCACCATTTATCTCCACAATATTTTTCAGATGATTTTGAATGTTTCAGCTAAAGTTCAGGAATAGGGAGCATGGGTAAGGCTATGTGAGCATAATGGATTAAGTACAAAGATGGTTCTTTGGTTATTGGAGAACTTTATTAAGTAGTTTTGTTTTGCTCTGTTGGTTGAGTATTTTGGAAGGTTGACATTTATTTTGAGACTTCGTGGTGTTCTTAGTTAATTATTTTGAGAATAGATTATTTAAAACAATGAGATCCATATGTTATTGAGAAATTGGAGTCTATATATGTACTGTGATATATGATTTTAAGTGACAAGAAGTAACTCTCTGAACCTCTGGGACTGAGGCGTTACAAGGGGGCAAACTAGGTACTCCTTTAGTACATCGAATGCTAGGTCGCAGTCGGCGTCCCAACTTCATGCTTTCTTTAGGACTTTAGAAAAGGGCAAGCTTTTGTCGGTTGAAAGGGCGATGAACCAGTTTAAGGCCGCTACAAGTCCCACAAGCCTCTATACTTCGATAATGTTTCTAGGGTAGGGCATACCTACTATTGCTTCGACCTTCTCCAAGTTGGCCTAAGCGCCCATTCAGAGACCATGAAACCCAAAAAGTTTCTCGACTCCAATTCGGAGGCGCACTTCAGCGGGTTAAGCTTCATCTTGTAATGCCATAATACTGTGAAAGCCTCTCGTAGATCAGCTAGGTGCTACCGACCCTCTTGCTCTTGACCAACAGGTCATCCACATATACTTCCATACTTCGACAGATCTGGTCTTTGAATATTCAGTTAACCAAACGTTGGTACGTGGCGCCATCATTCTTTAGCCCGAAGGACATGGCCCTGTAGTAGTAAAGTCCTCGGTCGATGATGAAGGCCATCTTTCCCTCGTCGTCCAAGCTCATGCAGATATGGTTGTAGCCCAAGTATGCATCCATGAAGCTAAGGAGCTAATGGCCTGTAGTAAAGTCAACGATCAAATCGATGCGTGGCAAAGGGAAGTTATCCTTTGGGCAGGCCTCGTTTGGATTGGTGAAGTCAACCCACATCCTCCATTTTTCGCTTGCTTTCCTAACCCACATTCGATAGCCACTCAGGATAGTGGGTTTTCAAGATGAAACCCGTTGCAAGGAGGCAATCTACTTCCTTGGCTATGGCGGCGTACTTCTTTGCAATTTTGCTTGACTTTCTGTGGCGCACCCAGCCCCTACTTAGGATTGGACGGAGACTGAAACGCCGGGGCAAGCAATACAAGGCTACACACCCCTCGTACATGATAGATAACATGCTATGCACCTAAGTACACTAACAGTATGCAATATAACATTGCAGCGGAAATGAATAAAAGATCAGAAATTCTAAGCAATGCCAAAATAGCAATTGCAGAGTACATGGTACCTCTATAAAAAAACATTAACACTTTGTCTATGTCCATAGAAATTCAGCATAAACAAAACATCCCAAAGTATCAAGTGTTAAAGTTTGTTTTCCCAAAACATTCGAGACCATATCAAAATATAAAGTATCTTCAAAAGTCGAGGCCTAAAACCATGAGCCCCATTTTTTTTCTCTTATCAACAGCTACTTTTCTATTTCCTTCAAAGTTAAGGTCCCATCTAGAGCCAGACACCACAAAACTCCACGAGACTTCCGTCGTCTAGGCAGAGAAGATTCAAAACCCATAGCTACATCCTTTGGGCATGCAATTGCCCAAGGTAAGCGAACATCTGATCTACTAATTTATCGAACCTCAAAAAGTCAGAACGAGCCTATAAGGTATACTTTTCCTCCGTAGTAGAATTATCAACATTCATAATTCTTGAGTATCTAGAGTACCTGTAACAACTTCTACCCTTCCGGTTTGGGGAATGGTAGTGTAAACTACCATAGTGAGATTTCGAGAAATCTCAGCAAGTAATCACACAACATACATTAATTAAAACAAGCATACGAGAGGTACATCATGAGATGCATGCATGAAACATGTACTTGACTTTAAACAGAAACTTAACACATGCATTGACCAATTTCGAAAGACTTTGACCTTTTTAGAAAACTTTCTTGACTTTCTTTTTATATTGATCTTGATTAGAAACTTTTCTTATCAGAAACATATCACAAGATTTGCATCAAGTGATTCTTATCACATGAACTCTTATTCTTATTCAGAGGGTGAACACGACACGACTCCCCTCCTTGAGCCGCGTGTTCCCACTAGTCATTGTACCATCATCGATCTATAGGCGGGAATCGTAGGCGGGATTCTTCCACCATCCCTACCACATGCACTATAAGCAGGAATTACAGGCGAGATTCTACCAACATCCCTGCTTACCACCATTCCTACCATATGCACCATAGGCGGGAATTACAGGCAGGATTCTACCACCATCCCTGCTTACCTCCATCCCTACCATTCGTGATAGAACTTTGACTATTTTCTTTTAAAAAGAACCATTTTCTTTTAGAAAACATTTCCCACATGCATGGGAACTTAGGAACTTCATACTTGTGCTTGACATGTGACATATGGGATGCCTTGCATGAATTAACCAAACATTACATGTTCAAATCATAGTATGATTACACGGAATACAAGAAATGTCCAAACTCATTCATGAAATCATGAAAGCATGCTTAGGCCAAAACATATAGGGGTAAAAGTCATGAGATTTATCACTTAAACATGTTCCAATCTTCAAGCATATAACATAGAAAATCAAAGCATGATGAAACAAACATGGAATCATGGCATTTAGCTAGGATCTGAAACATACAACACATGTTTTGGCCGAAACATCAAGGCACTTAGTTCTTCAATTTTAAAGATGTCAAAACCGAAACATTCACCTAGTTTTTCATAGCATTTTCATCACAAATTTCAAACATGAAATTCCTTCCATAGGTTGATATAAGATCAAATTAACATAATCAATAATCAAGCAAGAGATAAACCAATCAAAACAAACATGGAAATGAAAACAATCTACACAACCATATACAAGTGTTAACAAAAGTAGGTTGAGTGTATACTTACAAGAATCCACAAAATGAGACAAAAAGCAAGCTGTAAATCAGAGTATCCATATTAGAAAAACAACTAAAAACTTGATTTCATTCTTAGAATAAAACCTTTTTCATTTCATTCTTAGAATAAAGAAATCCCTAAAATGACCAAAGCTATGAGTGATGATCGAAAATCATAGTGAACAAAACTCTCTTTTACAATCAGCACCATAGATTTCACAAGAACCCTAAAACTATTTCTCAAGAAACCTAGAGAAAAGTGAGGTTTCTAGCTTCCACCTTGACCAAATGAGATTTGAGTCTCATTTTCGGTTTGAACAAGTAGTGTGTGTGTGTGTAACTCTAGAAGAAAAACCGATTCTTACCTTTGCTAGATCTAGTGTGCCAAAAATCCCTTCTTGGAATAGAACAATCCTCTTGTTTGGTTGAGGAGAAAATGGGAGAATCCTCAAGAAAGTATGAGAGAACTATGTGAGGAGAGCACAAGCTTATGGATTTTGAAATTTGCCAAAGGAAGAAGCCTTGGGCATGTGGTCTTCCTCCCTTTTATAGAAAACCCCTCACTCTCTCATTGGTAGTTAGAAACCCTTGCAAGTAGGACAAGTGGCAAGGTTCCTTGCTCTTCCTTTCACCTTGGCCGAGACACTCCTTGGAATTCACAATGTAGATTTGCATTGGGAAGGTGCAATTTGGGTTGGCATGTGGGCTCTCTCTCTCCTTGGCCGAACCCCTCTAGTTTTCCTTATATGCCCTTCCTTCCTTCAACTAATTGGATGTTTCTTCTAAGGGTAGTAAAGTAAAACAACATATGATTCTCCCTTTTTCCAAACAAGCACTCCCTTGCATGGATGACAAGTGGCAAAAAGCTCATACCATAGGCTTGCCATCCACCTCATCCTTCCTTCCCCAAGATGATCTTCCATTTTCTATTGGTCCAATTTTCTCTAGGTGACAAATGGCAAAGAAGCATAGCACTTGGAAGTGTGCTAGCCAAAATCTCAAAGGCATTCTAGTCCTTCCATCCAATTGTCTCCTTTCCCTTCTAGAACTCCTTGCATGCTTGACACTTGGCATTATCTGACTAAATTCGAAATCCAATAACCACCATTTGGATTTCCCTTGCAAAACTCTTAGAAAAGTCCCATTTTCACTTCCCTAAACTCATTTTCCCTAGATAACCTCATAGGAACTCGAAATGGGGCAAGACATAGGTCTAGCTGAAATTCCTTTGGCCTCCCCTAGGTTCCTTTTGTCTCTTGGGTCATCTAGAAAGTTTCTTACACAATGACAAGTGGCAATTCTCCAAGATAGGTGTGTAAGCCACCCTTTTGGCACGTAAGCCACCCTTTTGGCACTTTCTCCTACACTTCTCATTCTCCCTTATTCTATTATCAAGTCTAGGTTCATAATACCTTATTTTCATGCCACATGGCACTTGTGACAAAAATCTAGACCATGGGCCTAAAGCCAATGGGCCTAAGTTTTCTAAACAAGACCAAACTCACTTAGCATTCTAAGGCTAATTCTCCCTTGGGCTCGAATTATCTTTCAAGAATTCTACCGCTTTTATTTTTTAAATAACCAAAGCTCCCAAAGAAGTCACAGCTATTGAGCACAAAAAATCTATGGGCCATGCTTACGAAAAGTTTGGGTCATTACACTTTCTTGGCCTTGGGATCTATGCAAATCTGGTGCTCAATGATTGTGTTGTCGATCATCGGCATCTCCTCGTGACTCCACGCAAATATGTGCCAGTGCTCAATGAGGAGTTGTTTCATAGCCTACCTCAACTTGGGAGCCATCTTGGTCCTGACCCTTATCGTGCGCTCGAGTCTCTGCAGGTTCATGGGAACAAGCTCCAGGGGTTCGTTTGGCTCTACCTGCCAAAGGGTCTGTTCATCACGGACCTCCTCATCTCAGTCTGCCAGGGTCAGCGGTGGTGGTGGCTCCATGGTCGCACTTGCTTCTTCAACTGCTCTGACGTCCCTTCCCCCGTGCCTCAATTCTTGCGCATAAAATTCCTGAGCCAACACTTGTTCACCCCAAATCTTGCCAATTATCGAGTTCATGGGGAATTTTATCAAAAGGTGATATGTTAACGTTATTGCCCTCAGACTGTTCAAGGTCAGATGACCTAATATCGCGTTATACAAAGGCATCGTCATGGGGGTGGAGGACCCCATCTTCGTCTTCCTCACCAAACGTTACAACAGCGCCCTCTACAAGCCTTGTCGACTTGGCCACGATCTTCTCAACTGTGAAAACTTCCTCGTATTGGGCCTTGTGGGCATGAGCCTTTCTAGCCAATGAAGTGGGTCCCTCGCCTAAGTATCCCCCCACTACAGATCTCACCCACTGGGTTGTTAAGCCTAACTGGACACCGTCATTGCTAGCTCTTATGTGCCTCCCTTCTAGTTCTGCATCTCTTCTGGCTTTCACTTCGGTGGGGCCTCGGGTGCTAGTTTCCTCATCGTGCTGAATGCTCGCCTTCTTGGTGGCGTTGGTCCAGCAAGCTTCCAAGTTCTTCCATCCTCCATTTCAACGTGTAACAGTCTTCGATCCGGTGTCTATCAGTCAAGTGGTAGATGCAGTATCTTTGGTCTTCTCGAGTCTGCTGGGGCACTCCTCGTGGGGTAGGCGCACGCTCTCCTTCCATGACCAGGCTCATGTGTGCTCAGGTCCCACCGTGTGCTCTGGCTAACGCCTCATTTCCTTGTTTGGCCTCTTGTAGGCCCTTCTTAGTCTTCTCATGGTTAGTCTTGCTTCTCGACCCTCCAGCTTTCTTGTCTGCCAGCTCCAGCTCGGTCTTCTTGGGAGTCATCTGGGTTCAAAGGGTGTCTTCAGCATTGATAAAGCTGTCAGCACGGTCCATGAACTCTCTTAGAGTTGTGGGGGTTTTCCTTGCTAATTCGGCCATGAATGGGTTCCGTAGCCAGATTCCCCCCATCAGGACTGCCAATGTGATCTTCTCATCCTGGACGTCCGTAGTCATGCGCTCCTGGTTAAATCAGGAGAGGTATGCCTTGAGATTTTCTTTGTTGCGCTGTTTGACAGCAAGGAGATAGGTGGCCAGATGTCTCCTTTTCCTGCTCACAATAAGCTGTGTTAGAAATAGGCGAGCCAACTCACCAAAGCTATCAATGGATCTTGGTGGTAGGGACCCAAACCACTTCCTCGCCACTCTTCAATGTCAGTAGGAAGGCTCGACACGCGATCTCACTCGAGAACCCATGAAGGGTCATATGGGCCTTGAACATCTTTAAGTATTCTAGGGGTCCTTTGAGCCGTCATATATTTCCATCAGAGGAACCTTGAATTTAGCTCAAAGAGGGGCGGCCATGACTCCCCCGCTATATGGAAAATCATAGTTGTTGAGCAGTTGATCTATGGAGGATGACGTACCCATCCGTTTAGCCATCTCTGCATATTTGTCCCCAAGCTCTGGCAGCTCATGGTGCTTCTGCCATCTTTCTTCCTCTACTGCATTGACTTCTAGAGCACATCACAATTCAGCATGCTTGTTCTGGCTAGGCTCAACCCCTCCTGCCATCTCTTTATTAGCTCTTCGCAACTCCTCATTCTCCTACCAAAGAACTCCTACTTTTGCCGTCAACTTCTTTATCGTGTCTTCCTTTTCAGTGAGTCTCATTTCCATGATTCCGAGCTATTCTTCTTCCCTATATGTGGTCTGGGAGTGTATTGTTCCCGACATACAAAGGACACACTTTTATATTTATCCCACAAACGAGGCAATTGTTGATTTCGTGTTTCATGTCCTGAGTTGTCGGATGCCCTGACCACACTATATACCTGCAATATTCAATGGAGATGGGCATGGATGGTATGGGATACCTCCAATGCCTAAGTCAGGTTCCTCGTATCCAATGTAGATGAATAGAAAACGTTAAAGGGGAAAGAGTTTGAGAGAATGATCAAAAAGAGTGACCCCCCCCCAACCCGGCCGGTCCTTGGATGGGGATATATATACCTGGTGGGATGGCCCTTGGTACTTGTCGTCCTTGGTGTGTTGGTGTATAGGGGGTGGCTCTGGTGGCAGACGCTCCCCTGGCTTGACGGTTGTGGTCATGCAACTTCCTATGGGGGCTGCTTTGCCATCCTTCCCATTCTCTTTGTCAGGCAACAAGCTGACCATGCCTAATCATGGCCGTACTAACTGGCCAATACTCACTCTTGTCTTGACGTGCACACCTCGCCGATCATTAAATGTGGCGTGGCTCTGCTCAGTCATTCCCTCCCCTGTCCTTCCTGTCATGGATTACCTGGAGGTTGTAGTGTCGTCTCTGACATTGCATGCGGGACTTGTCGACCATTAAATGAGGCAAGCCTTCCCCTGTGGCGCTCCCACGTTCTGTATGTACAACTCTCACCTTTCTCCTCGCCTCTAGGACCTGGCCCATTCTTAGGTCCTTTACCGTTGGGCCATCCCGAGGCCTATCTCCACCTTGTGGGTGATAGAGGGCCTCAAGGGCTCGCTGCGGATTAGACCTTAAATGGGCCCATTAGAGGGAGCAACCCCCTTCACATAGTGAGTCTTTATATATAGAAACAAATTGAAACTAAAAACCACTATTTATTTAAACGATTCCCAAATCTTTTTCTTTATATAACCCTAATAATAAACAATTCCCACCCTTTTCTTGTTTTTTTTTCAACTATCATTGATCATGAGTTATTTAATGGACAAAATTTCATATACTCATCAAAAGACACAAATGGCAAAAAGAAATAAAAAAGATGTGTTTTTATTTATTTCATTTTCTTCTATTTCTCCAATAAGCTTCATGTGAAACTAACGTGGTAGTGGTAGTAGATACTAAATCCAGCCTGAATCAAAAAGGATTTCTAAAATTTGATCATGTTTTACATATAATTATTCAATGTCAAAAATAATCACAAATATCAAATAGTTTTCCTTTTGTATGGTATTTTATCTTCACCAATTCCTCCATGTTAGATCGTGGATTTGTCTCAATTTTCCCCACAAATATCTAAAATATAGCATCATATGCATATACACATACAAAAGTACATATAGGCAAAGCTTATATTATCGGAAGTTCGCTAATGGGAACCCGGACAAATCTGCTTCTTTTTTCAAAGCTACCTTCCATTTCTGCATCTTTGCATTATCCTTGTGCTTATCTCCAAGTTTATCAAAGGATTCTCCAATATCCCTTTTTGATATTGTACTTCTGATGGATCTACGTCGTAAAAAATTGGTAGAACAATTTGTTTCATTGTTTCCTTGCAATCAAGAATCTTCAATAGCTCATCTAAGCACCATCTAGATTCTGCATAGTTTTCTGAAAGTATAATGATTGAGATCCTTCAATAACTTTGAAAAGTGCTGGTGAAATATCTTCTCCTCTTTCGAGATTGTTGTCTATTTAAGTAATGATTCCACTTTGATCCAAAGCATGGTATAGATGCAAAATAAAGTTATGGCAAACATCTTCACCTTTAAAGCTCAAGAATACATCATGATTCCATAGAGGGTCGAAGGAGATGAATAGAATGAAGAAGAGGAAGAAGCTCCTAATTGAAAGGCCATGGAAGAAGTCATGCTCTCAGTATGCTCTTAGTATGCTAAATTAGTGATATAATTCTTAATTATGCTCTCGGGATGAAGAAGAGGAAGAAGTCATATATGGTCGGCAACAACGTCGACCAATGCATGCCAGCTAATTGTTTGGTTCTTCCCACTAGTGATGATAGCTAGGAAGGAAGTGGGGTACCCAAATATATACTAAAATAAAGCACATACTCGTTGTGAAGTACTTGGCTGCAGCATGTTTCTGAAAAAACAAGATGTAACGGTTCCTTTCTCTGATGGAATTCTGCCTTACCTTTAACTCAGGTATAGGCATTGTATTTATAATAGCTTCATACATTTAAGTTACAACAGAATGTGATAAGATAAATACAATTTGAATTTAAATAAACTTTATCATGTATCTAAACAATCTTATCACTGATCACTATGAACTGTTTGAATTGGTCTTCAAGCAGCTAGTTGTTCTGATTCATTTATTGCTAATGTAGATAAGTCTCTAACACGCTCCCTCAAGCTTAACGGTGAAGATGCAATGTTTAGCTTGTCACGAAGAAGAGGGAACCGAGAAGAGGATATCGGTTTGGACAAAATATCAGCTACCTAGTCTTTGCTAGAGATGAAGCGAATGTCCAATCTTCCATGAGCAACCATATCACAAACAAAATGAAAGTCGATTTCAACATGTTTGGTTCTAGTATGGAAAATTGGATTTTTTTTTTTTTTTAAAGAGAGAGTGATCACATGTGCATGAGTGATCCTTGCTCAAGTTTATTAATGAGTCCTTACTTATGGTTAAGGAAAATTGGATTTGAAGATAAATATTTTGCACCAAGGTTGTCACACCAAAGTATAGGAAGTGAAGAAGGAAATGATTCAAGTTCAGTAAGAAGGGAGCATATCCATGTGATCTTAGAGGCAGTATTTGCTAAAGCTTCATATTCTGCCTCCATGCTCAATCTTGCTACAGTAGCTTGTTTCTTACAACTCCAGGAAATTAGATTACCTCCGAGAAAGATACAGTAGCCACCAATGGAGCATCTATCATCACTACTACTAGCCCAATCCGCATCAGAGTAAGCTTGAAGTGAAAGAGAATGTGACCTGTGAAATTCAAGTCTGAAATCAATTGTTTGCTTGAGGTAGCGCAGCAAGCGTTTTGTAGATTTCCAATGAAGTGCAATTGACTTGTGAAGAAACTAGGATAGCTTGTTGACCGAGAAGGCAATATCTGGTCTGATGCAGAGATACTGAAGGGCACCGATGGTGCTTCTGTAAAGTGTAGGGTCTGAAAATTGTTCACCTTCATAGGCCGAAAGCTTTGTAGATGCAACCATTGGAGAGCTAACAGGCTTTACTTCTAGCATGTTGGTTGGTTTCAGTATATCCATGATGTATCGGTGTTGAGATAAAATGAATCCCTTGGAGTTTGGAAGTATTTCAACACCAAGAAAAAAATGCAGAGGACCCAGATTTTTAACAGCAAAATCATTGTGCAAGGCAGATAATAAATCATCAATTGCCGATTGTTTATTGCTTGTGATGAGAATACCGTCCACATATATAAGCATAAATATCCTGATTGTGGAAGATGTATAAATAAATAGGGAGGTATCCGACCGAGCACCCTTAAAACCAAGAGTAATAAGCTTGTTACTGAGTCTAGCAAACCAAGCCCTTGGAGCTTGTTTGAGCCCATACAAAACTTTTTGTAATTTACAGACATGGTTTGGGTACTGAGGATGAGAAAATCTAGGGGGTTGAGACATATATACTTCATCTGTTAAGTCTCCATGCAAGAATGCCTTTTGAATGTCGATTTGATGAATAGCCCAACCAGCAGAAATGGCTAAGGATAGAACAGTACGTACCGTTGTGGGCTTAACGACAGGGCTAAATGTCTCACCAAAATCAATGTCAAGTTGTTGATGGTATCCTTTTGCGACAAGGAATGCCTTGTATCGTTCTATAGTGCCATCCACATGTCGTTTGAGTCGAAACACCCACTTAGATCCAATAATGTTGGAAGAGAACGACAGTAGTGTGGCTTTCTGATGGGAGCTGGGAAGGCCATGAGGATTCAAAAGTTGGCCACTTTGGCTTTCTAATACCATGTAATAGTTCCTTTCTCTGATGGAATTATGCCTTACCTTTAACTCAGGTATAGGCATTGTATTTATAATAGCTTCATACATTTAAGTTACAACAGAACGTGATAAGATAAATACAATTTGAATTAAAATAAACTTTATCATGTATCTAAACAATCTTATCACTGATCACTATGAATTGTTTGAATTGGTCTTCGTGCAGCTGGTTGTTCTGATCCGTTTGTTGTTGATGTAGATAAGTCTCTAACACAAGAAAATAAAGTCCAAATGAACATCGACATTTTCAAGGAATGACCTTGATGATGATCATGATCTGAGCTTGTTAAATCAAGAACTCCTTGAAAAACAACACCATAACCAATGATTTCAACACCAATATCAGGAGCTGTATCTAAGGAGATCACAGACAAAGGTCCAATAACCACACATATGGTGATTCCTCTAATTTCAATCGAATAAAGGATCCCGTAAATGCCTATTTCAAATGAATTACTATTTGTGGTCTCTTTACAATGGCTAAACCAGTCTAGAATCCTATTTCCTGAAAATATAATGCCAACTAAAGCGACAAAAACATAGACAGAGACATACCTCATCCAATAAAGGATTTATCTCATGATCCCCTACACTCACATTCATTTTATAGCAATTAGACAAATCAAAATCACCACAAGAAAATGCCTTATAAACCATGGAACCCAATTGTGTTCAAAGTGGAAGTTGCAACCTTTGAATTTTTGAAAGACAAAATGAAACCTTGGAATATGCCTACTACGAGTTTCCAACATCAACATCATTTATCATTGGTGATGAATTTCTGCCTAGAATACTAAAACGTAGAAAAACTATAAAACAATATTCGCCCATCTTTATTCATCCTTTGGAACAAAAGGCAAAAGTACAATCCAACCTTTATTCCTCCAATACATTCATTGCTCTGATTCAATCTCCTCAAGCGCATGCGCCCCATCCACAGTTTGGTTGCTGAGAAAACAGGGGAATAGAAAGCAATAATTGAATATTCCACCTAAACAACCATCTTCATGCAGCACACCTGGATTATTTTTCAGCCTCTCTTCATGCTTTTGGATTATATGGATTCCGAAAGCTTTGAAGAATACCGATCTTGAAGTGCAAAAAAGTTTAACTCGAAGGTTGTCTCCCTCTATCTTCAAAGATTCTCCAACAAATTAGTCCAGCTAGACATGTTCTGAACACATTTCATGATCTGAACCGAAGGGATCAAATGTTTTTTCTGTAATAAACCTTTCGATATGCACACCATTGATCTCAACACCAATAGAGAAATTATCATTGACTTTCTGTGTAGAGGTTGAGTGAATGGGTCCGATAACAGCACAAAAAGAAATTCCTCTGTTCTCATCCAAATGCAGGGGTTCATTAATTTGAATATATATTTCCTCCTTACGATGGATGGCCCAATCTGGAACCCCACTTCCCACAAATTCAGTGGTAATTGATCGTCGCTAACTTTTTCAGCACTACAACCTATATCTGATAGCGTACCATGTGCAATCACCTTACGATGGTTAAACCAATTTGGAATCGTGTTTCCCACAAAGATTATGCCAAATCGGTGGTGCTTAAGATGACCATGTAAAATAAAAATTATAAATGTTTAACAAGGTAAGCTAGCTATAAATGTAGAGCCAACTCTCACCCTTGAGAGGCCCTCAAGTTTTGGCAAGAATGTAATGCCCTCAAGCTCCTAGAAAAAAGACAAAGAGAAGAGGGGCATACTTGTTCCCATAAAGAACTTGGCACATGATTTCCAGTATTTACAAGCATCTTGTTGCATCTAGACACGTCAATCCAATGTTGAGGTTCCGAGTCAGATGCAATATTGAGTTCACACTTTTTTTATACTTCTGGAAAACGTTCCAATGACATGCATCCAATAGTATACACCTCTAATATATTTGGTGGAAGGTCTAGAACTTCTTCAAGATTCTTGCAATCATTCAGCCAAAGGTACCTCAATCTAACAAATCCTATGATACATGCATGAAGACTAACAATATCACTCCCTGATAGATCTAAATTCTCCAAAGTGGATGAGCAGTTAAATGTCGTAAAGAAATTTGATTCTGACAGGATCCCATCTCAAAGACTTGCCTCTTTTTTCTTTTTCTTTTTTAAAAAATGACAGTATCCCAAGTTTATTGATTGCCTTCACTTGTGGCGAAGGAAAATCATGATTACAACCCAACACCTAGTGGTTACATAAAGTCCAGAACCCAGGTGTCAAAATCCAGTCTAAAGGACAAATTAATTGAAATAAAAACATTGTTTTCATAAAGTACATAAACACGCCAAGTACCTGGTAACCTGCAAGGGAAAACCAAAGCCAAAACAGAGAAACAAGAACATAACCAAGCCAAAAGTGACTTACCTGTCCCAAACTTTATAGCGCAAATGGGGCAGACCCAATTTGTCCATGCGAAGACCTCTTAACCAACTAGGCCAGGTATGGTTGTCAGGCCAATCGAGTTCAAACCCTCAACCCCACACTTTGCTAGGAAATCAATGTAAGAGGCAAGTCTTCTTTTCTATATCTACGAGTGCCAACATTAGTTGTGGCAAAAGAAAATTTCTGCTTTGCTAGGGTTTTGAAAAAACTTTCTATGGCCGCCGAGGCCCCCTTGTAGAGGGGGTCCCCTCGGCAGTCCCTGTTCTTTTGCATATCTAATTCAAGCATCCCCTAAGCCCCTCCCGGAAGTGGAGATAGCGATGAGACCCCCAAAAATCATTGAAGGAGAGTTTTGCTTCCTCTTCTCCCAGCAAGAAATTGACAGAGCTACTGCATCGTTTACGTTCTCCATAGTCATCAAGTTCCTGTGCAAGAGGCCTTCTTTAGACAGGACAAGAGCCGTCACCCGAGCAAGATGGGGCCTCTCTGGTACGTGTTTGGTCTCCTCATGAGGAGATTTCGAAATGTTTTTGTGAGAATGACAAACGAAGAAGATTTTAATAAGGCATTTTTGAGAGAATCTTGTGAAATGGAGGTGCTTTTCAATGAACTCCTAACTTCAATGAAGAGTCCAAACCTCCCTTGGTTCTTGTTTGGGTATTTTTACCAGGATTACTGCCACACCTCTACCATAAATCAATGCTCAAGATCCTCACGGCAGGGATCGGGAAATTTATCAAACGCGATAACTCTACTAAATTCGTCACACGCACTGACGGAGCTAGAATCTGTGTGGAAATGGATGCCTCCAAACCACCACTCAAATCCTTTTGGATTGGTCATCTAGGAAGACCTTCGAGCCTATTACAAGAAGTGGTCTATGAGACCTTGCCCGCTTATTGCACAACATGTAACCAGTAGGGCCATAATCACAACACTTGTAGGCAAAACGGGAAAAAATAGAACACAACAGAGGATGGGGAATCTCGAAAACTTGCCTCTTGCACTGATTGAAACCCTATAGTAGATTGTATGGAATGTGTAGAGTCCCACACCTACTTTAGAAACTTAAGTCCTGAAGATTCATCGAGATGAATAGACTTTAGATGTTGCAGCTGAAGAATGCTAGTAGGAAGGTTTTTGCAACCTGGTAGATTAAAGATCTCAAGCCTTGTAAGGTATTCAATGGATGAAGGTAGTTCTTTTATACTAGTGCCTTTCAGATTGAGGCGGCGTAAACCTTTAATTTCACACTCTATTTCGGGGAAGTTCTTAAGGCTTGAGCATCCTTCAAGATTAATAGATTCCAGTGATCTCAACTTGAGCCTTTTCGAAAAATTCCAGAGGTTAGAGCATCCATGAACACTAAAGGAAACCAACTTATCAAGGAACCCAATAGAATGATCGACCTCAACTAAATTTATACAAAAATCAAGAGTTAATTTCACTAAATTTTTATTGTTTGAAAGATCTGAAATTTTCACTAGGTATTTACACTTGGAGAAGTTCATGACTGTCAATTTCTATAAAAAAAAAACAAAACAAAACCAAAACCATATTAGCATAGGAATTAAGATTAGAGCATAACTTACCATAGAAATAAATATGAAAAGTGGTGTTGTACCTTGAATCCCTCCTTAAGTTCTTTGAAAAGGCTATTTTGCATTGAGCCGTGCTATATACAGTCCTCTGAGGAGGACTGTATTGTAGACCCATATATGAAAGGACCAAATTGTCCTATTTTTAGGCTTGAATTGACTACATTACCCCCTTTCTTCTACAACCTAAACCAAAACATTGAAACTAGGTCATTCTCGCTGCAGTAAGGTTTTTTTCTCTCTGCCTTGACAGAGAGCTCTGTCTTCCTAAGTGGTTAGTGGAGCTTGTAAGAATGTATGATAGTGATCTCTCTACTTTGTGGGAGGGACTTAAACTTACAGACAACGAAGATGACACCATAATTTTGTCAAACAAAACACTGGAGGCAGCAACTCAAAAAGGCAAAAACATTGAAACTGGAATATGGTTTTGGCCTCTGCGCACGCCCCCAACAGATTTCCACTATTTTCCTCAAGCTTTTCCTCAAGGTTTCTACAAGCTCCTTGGCCACCATTGACGCAAAGCACAGCTCCATTGTTCCATTGTTTTTCTCAAGTTTTTTTTTTTTTATTTATTCCCCTTTCATATTATTTTGATCACTTTTCGTTATTTTAATTTATTTCTTTGGAGCCTGATAGTGTGTTTGAAACATGGAGTTTGGGTTTTGCAAAACAATAGTGGGTTTGAAATGTGGAGTTTGGGTGATTAATTTAAACAATAGTGGCACTCGGTTGCTTAAATTGGAAACGTGGGGTGAGGGGGACTGCGTGGGTTAATTTCATCTGGGTATGGGGCGATTTCATCTGGGTGCAGGGGAAATTTCATCTGGGCGAATCACTGGTTTGTTCCTTCACTGGCCGAGTTCCTAGTCACTTTTCTTTCGAAAATTTGATTTCATTATGTCTAAGGAGGACTGGTTTGTTCGCTGTAATGAAACACTGCGTTTCATTAAGCTTGCAATGCAGTCCCTGTTCGGGGACTGCAATAAGAATAATTCTTTTGCATTTTGAAAACAACCAATTTTTCTCCACGAAAATTTGATGGCAGAGATTCTGAAGGATATTTAGGCCAATCAAGTAATCTTAACTCATTAGAAATGTAATTTGGCCCTCTAGAAAAGCGAACATTACGGTTTATAAACAGCCTAAGACTTTTCATCTTCTTGAACACCTTCGGACTCAGATGTATCAGTTCTTGTTCAGGCATATCTACCAATATACCTTCAATTTTGTTTGTTCCATGTTGAGACAATATTCCACGTTTTACCACTTACTCAATGAGAAACATCTTAAACTCCATGCATGTGCATGTGTACTGAATTATTCTGTTTACTACCATAATACTCATTTTAATACAATAATGTGTGTATATATATGTGTGTGTAGATATTTTCATACTCATTTTAATCAAAATATTTTTGTTTTTTTCTGAAGAAATTCTTACCATATTTTTTTCAAGTACATGACAAACATCTTCGTGAAACTATAATCTACTACGTTTACCAGGCTCTTCAGGTGATTCTTGTCGAACAATTTCTTTACCCACATCTTGTAGCATGTCATGCATCCATACTATATTATCGTTGCAAATAGTTATGAGCGACTTATCTGTAAGCACTTGGATACCAATATCTGGAGAGAAACCACAACCGACTAGTATTGGAATGATATAATCAATCTGATTTCCCTTAAAGAAACATGCGATGTCAAGAAAAATCTTCTTTTCATTATCATGCAATCCATCATAACTTGTCCTAAGTATCTTTTGAATATTTTTCTCAGAAATTCTTCTGTACTTTCTTATTGCATCACTCCAATGATATGTAGCTTTACTGAATAGATCTGAACCTAGCATTTTCAAAACTATTGGAAGGCCCCCAGCATAATGAAGTATTTCTTTTGTGATTTCCACAAAACCCTTATTCGGTCTATTTTCACCAAAAGCATGCTTACTAAAAAGCTAAAGAGCCTCATTGTGATCCAATTCCTTCATCTTGTATGTCAAATTGACTTTATGCACCGATAGCAAATGTCTATCTCTTGTTGTAATGATGATTCTACTTCCTAAACCAAACCAATCGCATTTTCCACATAATGTTTCTAATTGGACCAACTGATCCACATCATCAAGAACTAAAAGAATCTTTTTACAACTTAGTCTCTCCTTTATGGTATTTTTTGCTTGATCAACATTATAAACCTTCAAACTTGAATCTCCTAAGATATCATAAAGAATTTTGTTTTGCAATCGGATCAGCCCGCAGTAGTCTCATTGTGAATCTTCTCTCACATGTTCAAGAAAACAATTGTCTTCAAATTGATAAACAATCAAATTATAGATCACTTTGGCCATGGTTGTCTTACCAATTCCACCAAATCCAAAGATCCCTAACATGCAAATGTCATCTTTCTCAACACTTAGAAGCGCATTGATGTCTTCGATACAAGACTCTATTCCAACTATATATTCATCAACTTGAAAGTACTCACAATTTATTATTCTCGTGATTACTTGAACAATTCCTTGAATAAATACCCTTTCGTTCCTACAAATGTAAAAAGCATTTGATTAGGAAAAAAAAATCTTGCATAAAAAATAAGAAATTTGATACTCATCATTCCCACACACCACACTTATTTTTATTTTTTTTATTTTATTCTTTCTAAACTAATTGATTTCTTCTACTTTTCATCTATACACCACACATTTAGTAATAGAAAAAAATAATAATAAATAATCAATTATATATTGTGTGTGATGTGTGCATGATGAGTAGAATTTTTCAAAAACTAAAGGAGTGATTAGAAGTACCTGTTCTCTTCTAAATGCCACCCGGCCAAATTACCTAGTTTTTGTAAGGCTGTCTTCCACCTATGCACCTTCATGTCGTTCTTGAATTTATTTTCATGTATAATAAAAGCTTCTCCAAAACTCCCTTCATGTTTTCGTACCTATGATGGATCTACGTGATAAAATATTGGTAGAACCAATTGTTGCTTTGTTGTTCCACACTCGATGATCTTGGCCAACTCCTCCAAACACCATGTGGATGATGTATAGTTTTTGGATAATATGACGATTGAAATCCTTGACTTTTCAATAGCTTCAAGAAGTGCCGGTGAAATCTCTTCTCCCCTTCTAAGCTTGTTGTCTATGTAAGTATTTATTCCCTTTCGATTCAAAACATCGTATAGATTAGCAATAAAACCGTTTCGAGTATCTTCACCTCTAAAGCTACAGAATACATGGTACGCCCATAGAGGGGTTGAGAAAGAAGAAGAAGAGGAAGAGGAAGAGACTCCTTGGAAGGCCATGGAAGAAGTTCTGATTACTATCTATGGGAAATAATTGCAGAACAACGTGTATCTCATGAAGTAGAGAGGTCGATGCCGATAATGAGTCATAAAAAAGCTCAAATAATTAGCTGAGCTAGAATAGTGGTAGGCATATTCTTCAGGAAGTATGCCCCACAACTTCAACAGGGAAACGAGAGTTGAATATTGAAGTCAATATGTTCCCACATTTGCGTGTGAAAATTGAATATCAATAGGTTCCAGCAACATCTCTGGCGCATTAGGCGATGTGCATGGAAGTTGACTTTCCAGATCTCAAAACAGCTGCAAAAGGCTGTAATGTCTCCCTGGATACGAAATCGGCTCTGCAGACACTTTGAAGTTTGAATGAAAGTATAATTTATCATTTGTCATTAATAATTATAGTAGAAGCAGGAAAAGACCCTAATTTCTAAAGTAATCTCATCTGCAAAAGGCTGTAATGTCATTAATCATTAATCATTAATCTTAGTTTCTTTTAAATTCAAACTAAGATCGCATCCTTATTTCTTTTTTTCTTTTTTTTTTATAGAAGCATCCTTATTTCTGAAGTAATCTCATCTATTGTTTTTTTTTTTTAATGTCTTCCCTCTCTTCTCATTTTCTTCTCTATTTTTCCCAGGTTTCTCTTCTCTTCTCTTTTCTTTTTTCTTTCATTCATTCT
This sequence comes from Cyclocarya paliurus, assembly GCA_029856935.1. NCBI lineage: Eukaryota > Viridiplantae > Streptophyta > Magnoliopsida > Fagales > Juglandaceae > Cyclocarya > Cyclocarya paliurus. The sequence continues at coordinate 37,098,813 of CM056947.1, read as the reverse complement.
TTTTTCTCTCCATTTTCCCTATTCTTCTCATCACTCCCCTCATTTCTTTCTGATTTTGTCTTCTCTCTTCTCCTTTATAATATATCTCATTTAATTAAATATTTCTCGTGTTAGACCTATTTATTGAGAGAGAGTCTAGCTCACACATGTGATAAGTGTTAAGCATATAAATAAAAATAATTATATTTTTCTTTTACCATCAGCATAAACTTTTGAAATAAATGATAATTTCACATATATATATAGTTAGAAAATTTTCTATATTTTTTTTTAAATCAAACATGGTTACTTCTTCAAATAATTATATCTTACTCACTTGTACAAAAGGGAAAATATTTAATGGTAGGGTCCATAAAAATCTCTGGTTTATTTTGGTTTATTATGATTGTCCCCTTTTTTAAAAAAATAAATCATATCTTACTTTCTCATATTACAATTCTTTAATTAATTAGAGCATGATTTCTAAACTACTATCTGCTAGCATTTATAATATATATATATATGATTTTTAATTAAAAATAAGTTATAATTTATCATCTTGTTATGACCCCCATCATTAATATCATATATTTAGATATAACCATGATCTATATATAGTTAAGTTAAAAAAAAAACAAATTGTAGCGAATCCAGCCGGGTCATTAATTGTTAAATAATTTTAATTTTGTTTAATTTTATTGACAAATATGTCAGAAAATTGAGATCGAATTTTCTCTAAAATTGAGAGTGATCAGATGTTGAATGAAAAGGAAGTCTAGTACTTCATGTATATATAATCATTAATAGATATTATACATACAAATTACAATCCTGCTTTTGCTAGTAAATTAGGATTAATCTGTAAAACAAAACAAAACAAAACAAAACAAAAAAAGGAAAAAGTAAGAAACTTGTTCAGAAAAAAATAAAATAAAATAAAAAAATTATGTATGGTGTGTGGTGTGAGGATGATGAGAAAATTTTTTTATATTATGCACTTATTTTTTCATTAACCAATTTTTTTTTTCATATTTTTCATATTAAAGAGCTCATCATTTTTCGTAAATTTTAAAGTTCCTTTTAATTAAATAAATTTATTAGTTCATGCATACTAAGGTCATGTTTGGATACAGAAACACACTCAACTATTCTCATCTTATTATTACAATTTTTCTAGATTTCCATACAAAATATAATAAATAATCCAACTTTTTCAAATCTTAAAATAATAATAATATTAAAAAATAATATTCTAACAATATTTTATTCAACTTATCTAATACCATCTCATCTCACTATCCAAACCAGCTTTAAAAGTTTATAGAATACGAATTTATCAAACTAATATAACTGATCATTAGATAACTTTTATCAACATATGCATGGATGCTAAAATAATCACATCACAATATCATGGAAAGTAAATGCTAATCCTCTCGGAGTGTACTTAATTACCTTGTTCACTTTAATTTCTTATTATCCTCATTAAAAATGTCTCTGCAAAGATTTTATTATATTTTGTAGGTCGATATATTTTCTAATTAAATTCAACTTTTACAAATCCCCAAATTTCAATCTTCACTAAAATTAATAGGAGTAGAGAATTAAGGCCTCATTTGCAACTTGTATTGAACTCAGTTCAGTCTAATTTTAAGTTGTATCTAACATCCAAACACTCAACTCAAAACCCCTTTACACGTAAGATACAAAACTTTTTTTAACTCAACACCTCTTTATATACGGGACCCACAACTATTTTCAACTTCCCATAAATATATCTAAATTCATCTTAACATTCAAATATATCTAAACTCATTTTAGGTAGGTTCCACAAAATTTATTCTACCATCTCAACTCACTACTATTCATAAAGAATTCAATTTATCTCAACTCAGCTAAACATCTAAACGGGATCATGAGGTTTATAAAGAGATATCATAAGCTCACAAATTTATATGGTTAGATATAATAAATAAAAGCTGAGAAAAATTTGCGATATAATGCACCACAATAAAAAAAATATCAATTTGGAAAACTTTAATGAAAACACACTTAAAAGTTAGGTGGACTTGATTCTCGGTTTGCCATATATGTTAACAAAAAGATGAGGACAGAGAGACCATTCTCTTCCTTCTTCTTAATTCCCACTTTTTACAGAGAAAAATTAGGCTTTCTTTTTTAAGGCCTCAAAAAAATGGGTCAACGGCCCGTGCCGTAGACGTTGGGACATGAGGATGAGCAGCTAGCTGGATGCCTGATGGTAAATGCCCATGTTCATAACATATAGTATATAAGACAGACACTAATCTTAACAATGCCAGGCCCATAACAGATTAATGTTTATATAAATAAATATATATATATATATATATATACTAGCAGTGGGGCCCGAGGCACGTTTGCCCGGTTGAAAGAAATATATATATACATATATATATGGATCAAAAATATGGATTTCTTCGAGTAATAAATATTTTCTAATCAAAATAGATTGATCATATTTAGAGTTAGTTTACAGACAATCAGCCTGATGGGCCAACATATAGACACCACTAACTACTTCTAATGAACAACCAAATCATATACGCTGGGGTGCCACATGCAACAAGAACATCATACAAAACATTATATGAAGATAATCAAGTAAGCCACAGTTCAGTAGCTTCGATTATTACATTGCTGATAAATAGAACTTTTGAAGACACCACAGTTATCATTTGCACATGAGTTAACGAAAAAACCACTTATGTATTGTTATGATAATAGTCGAATCTATACAGTTTTTGTCTCCCATTTTAGATTTCTAAAAAAAAAAATGAATAATATAATCTCTTCATACCTTAAAAGATGAAGGTAAAGTAGATGAATAGCATAATAAATGAGAAATGCCAAAAAAAAAAATTAGAGGCTAGCTATAAACCAATTACCAGTTATTCTCATAAACTGATCACTAATAGTCACTTCCTTAACTATCAAATAAAATGAAAACTTAAAAAAAGAATAGTAAATAGATGATAGGAGAGTAGTAAGCCTATCATTATTCTTAACAAAACATAAGTTAACGAAGAAACCACTTATATATTGTTATAATAATATTCGAATCTATATGGTTTTTGTCTCCCATAAGGCCATAAGTTTAATTATCATTATTACTGTTTTAGATTTCTCAAAAAAAGGACGAATAATATAATCTCTTCATACCTTAAAAGATGAAGGTAAAGTAGATGAAGAACATACTAAATGAAAAATGTTAAAAGAAAAAAATTTAAAGGCCAGCTAGAAACCGATCACTAATAGTAACTTTCTTAAATATTAAATAAAACAAAAAAAAATAGTAAATAGATAATAAGAGAGTAGTAAATCTATCATTATTCTTAACAAATTATTTGGTCATATAAACGTACTTGCAGGTTTTGTTTTGCTGCCAGGTGACAACAAATGCTTTTTTTTTTTGAAACGTTACAACAAATACATTGCTAAAATTACAGGTGTGGACAGAAGCATTTTATGAAAACAGTAATGCATCATAGCTTGGGGAGACATTAACAGAGTTAATAATATATCATAAATACTTTATTTGTGTCAGTTCTTTTTTCTTTTTTTTTAGTCTTTGTCGAGATTTTGTGTATTAATTATAAAAAGATTCATAATGCATTGTATGACTACTGTTCTAGTACTACCAGCCCAGTCCAACCAACCCATCTCTTTTTTTTTTCTTCTCCATTTCCGTCCCTTCCCGAACCTTCTTCCCCTCGGCTGATTCTCTCTCTCTCTCATCTTGAAATTTCACAAACCGGTCCCTCACCATCTGCTCTCTCTCTTTCTACTCTCGCACCTCAAACCCACTCTCTCACATGTTTATCTTTCGTAATGTTTCCTCTCTCTCTCTTTCTCTGCATTCATTGGAACCGGACCTCTCTCTCTCACGGTTCCTCTTCTTCTCTCTCTGTGTCTCTTTCTTTATCATGCATCGGTAGCGAAATCAAAGTGCCGATTTTTCTATTGCTTTGGCAACTTATCATTAAAAGAAGTGGCCATTCCCAAGATCGGCAAGAAACCCACATACAACTTAGCCTCCACATGCGTGCATAAAAAAGATTCACACCATCATGCACAATATAAATTACAGAGAAAATTGAAATTAGATAAGACAAAGGAGGAGAGTTTCTTTCGAAATTTCTGGGTTCCTCTAAGAAATGGGTCTCACACGGTTTCTCCACTATAGTGCCTCCATACTCCGTCCCCACACCACCGCATCACCACCACAGAGCTTCTCTCCCTCTGACGACCACTCCCATGGACTCAAGCCACCGTCGAAACCCCCACATCAGCCCTCTTCTCCCCGCAACCTCCTCTCCCGATTGGGTTTCATATAATGTTTTGAATACCATACCAGATGTTGTACCGGTCAAAATACTGAAACGAAATATTTCGATACCGGTACCGTTTCGTATACCATTTCGAAATAGTCGATATATGAATAAATTATATATATAAATGTATATATATAAATTATATTTCAAAATAATAATCTATATATGAATAATTTATATATAAATACATAGATATATAAATTATAAATAGTTTCGTCTGAATTGGGAGTCAAAAAATGAGTTTGTAGTTTGAAAAAATAAAAAAAATAAAAAATTATAAGTCGAAATATCAACAGGTACAGGCCGGTATACAGGTCAAAATATCGGCCGATACGACCGGTACAAACATATACCATACCTGTACCGGACCAGTGGCCAGTACAGAAAATACCGATCAGTACGATACGATATTTAAAACCATGTTCTCATACGGTTTCTCTATCATTCCGTGGTCATACGCCTTCTCCACGCCACCGCACCACCACCACCATCGAATTCCCTTTCCTCCAGCGACTATTCCATACTCTTCCAGCCACCCATAGCTCCTCCCCCTTCCCCCACGCAAGATCGGCAACTCCCTCTCTCTACCCCCCAAAAAAAAAAATCAAAAGAGAGACCTTTTGGATTTGGTAAAGTGCGGGAAAATGCTGTGAAAGAAACCAGAAAGCAGAACACAAGAAGACAACCGTAATTATAGCAAGTCACACAAGGGCATAAGCAGCACAGAAAGTGTCAAACAAAAAGACTATTCATTCCTGTTCATTTGTGTATAGCCGCTTTTAAGTTTAAGAGGATATATATTGCATCTCTTTCTGTGTACATTAAGAACATTGAGCATGACGGCAACATGATTTGAATGGCATGCATGCATGCAACATTAATTAAGAACAATATTGCTCATTATTATAAATATTTTCAACTCTTTTTTTTGTTTAGAATAATAAAGAAAGATCAAGAAGAAGCTTCGGCCTGCAGGACAGGGATGACGTTCCTCATGATCATGATCATGTTACGGATGATCTAGATCAGATATTTCTGCAAGCTTGCATCCGCATGCAAGCATGCATGAGCTAGCTAGCTAACTTCGAGCAATGCATATATGGGAAAGAAAAATGCTATTTTAGTCATTGATCAATTTGTTCCTTATTTTGACATCTCATGTATTTTAATTTTTTTTAAATTTTTTTAATTAATAATTAAGAAAATGATTATTAGTGTATTAATATTTTTTTTATATTTTTTAAAAATGTTTTAAAATGAAAAAAAAAAATTGAAAAAATAACTAATTTGGCCTAAAGATCATTTGGAGCTGTGCAGCACTGCTCTATGGGAAATACAAACAAAAACGAAACAAAATTTAAAAAAGGGATTCATGCAATAATAATAATAATAATAATAATAATATTGTATTGTTTCGGAAATCATGGGGGAGAGATCTCATTCACGATTTATTATAATATATAATAGGACTTAGAGTAATTTTACAAAAACAAGCTGCAAAGTTTTATAATTAATTATAATATTAATGGAGTACTATGCACATATATAAATATATCACTAAAAGAAAATTATTTATTTGCGGTCAGTTATTTCTTATGAAAATGATGAGTTCTTACTAAAATGAGTCTCTTTTCTTCACAAGTAATCCATCACAAGTATTCATTTTTCTTGTAGTTTATATGGTTTAATTGCTTTTAAAGCAATATTATTGGATCCTCATTAATTTTTAATTGTCGGTGCATGATCATGTGGTACTGTTCAAGCGGATATAATATTGGCATTTATATATATATTGGTCAGCAGCTGCGGCTGCTTTATTTTATGGGTCTCAATCCAGAATTTATGTATACATTTTATGTGATTTGTTTTTTATGAGATACCAAATGAGCATTTTTTTTTTGTATTTTCTTTTTTGAGATATTATTATTGATTGATCTGCTAGGCGGTCACCAGGAAGTACTTATAATTATTGAGACCTCTAATTTGATCAATATTATAATATGTACTAACTTGCCAACAAAAAAATAAAAAGGAAGAGTTAGCTAGGGAGGGTCATGCATTAGGTCATAATATATAGGAGATCATGAGGGAGAATCTTGTCAATTTTGAATTGTTGACTAAATTAGATTTAATAACTTATCAGCATCTATATTGTCACTAATTAATGATATGACATCAATCATCATGAGGATATATACATATAGAAAAAGTCTACTCATCTTTATACCACACATCATACATAATTTTTTAATTTTTAATTTTTTTCTTTTATCAAATGTGTTATGTATAGATGATGAGTAGAAGAATTTAATTAATTTAGGAAAAATAAAACCAAAAAAAAATTAAAGAATTAAAAAAAAAGTGTGATGTATGGGATGATAAGTAACAAAACTCATATATATATATATATATATATATATATAAATACATTCCTATAGTTATAGTATCCTATGTTTTAATTTTTTTTTCTCTTTTTTATATTTTTTTATTGGCACCAGGTGTTCGAGAACAGCGTCCTGACTAATTCTGGAGATGCATAAGCCCTCTGCAAAGAGTTTTCCACAAGTGCATCTCGGGTAATTCAAGAGAAAAATCTCTCAATCTGATGACCCTTAAAAATTGTTTGTACCTAAGAGAATTTGAATCTTAAACCTGAGGGAAATATACCCTCGAGTCTAAGACCTTTACCACTTGAGCCAACTCTTGAAGTTTTTTAACATTTGCTAAGCTTATAAAAATAATTGTAAAACAACTTATATAATGAATACGTCATTTATATTTTACAAGTATATTGTGTATCAAATTACGTCAATTTAAAAAAAAAATTATTTATTTTGGATAAGTACGTTGATATTTCTGAGGTAATAATTCAAGGTCTACTCTTTTTTTCTCTCCTCCATTAATTGAGGTTACTGAATATTAGTCATTTACTCATTTACAAAAATGGCAGGCTTCTTCTAATTTTTAACAATGCAAATTCTTTTTTTTTTCCTTCTCTTTTTCTCTTAGCCAAATTCCTTTGCACCTAAGACCAATCTTCTTAAGTTCCAACCCTATATACTTGCTTTTATTTTATTTTTTCTCCCTGCTGAACAAATTATGGCCAATCATATATAATAATTCCTAAAAGTGCATGCATGCATTATCAGGTTTTGAAGTGTATACATATGCATACACGTCATTCTTCTGGTTTTTTTTTAAGAGAGAGATGCAAGCAGTAGTAGTACTACTATTGATCATGAAATAATTGCACTGAAATTAAGAAACATCTTCTTGTTGTTTTTGTTTGATGTGAAATAAAAAAAACATTTCTTTGAGATAGGTCTGATAATTCAATTTGATCGATCAAATTTGGTGAACCACTTTGATTGCGCGCATGAAGTCCATGCATGCATTAAGAAAAGAATCTGGTAAATCTCATGTGTAGAAGGATGACCAACCCTACAGTATTACTGGACCAGATCCCTATCCACTATTTTAGACTAATTTTTCTTTGAACAACCCACACCACATGGGAGATCAACCCATGTCAAGCAGTTTGAAGAGTCTTACTACTTTGGCTTGGTTGTTGAAATCCGAACAACCTTTTAAAGAAACCCTATGGATTTTAGACTGTGCCAGATATATATATATATATATATATATATATATATATATATATGTATGTATATATTTCATTATGTTAATAGGAACTCTTTGGTCAGAGCCTCCAAGGTCGCGTGTCTCACTCCTTTATCCAAAGCTGGAAAGACGGTTTAGTGCCCGAGATGTGGTCACAAGAGCTGCAGCCCCACATCAAATTCACCTATTGTAGCTAACCTTTCTCTGATCTCACTCTTTATGCTTAGGAACACGAGAGAGAGAGAGAGAGAGGAGAGATAAGCTTTGGTTGACCAAATCTCAAGCCAAACTCAACTAGATAGGTAAGTTTGACACAACCTCTCTGATTAATGAGTTTCTGTCATGCTCAAATGTTTTTCTTTATTTTCCCTGTTTCGAGAAATAATCTTGGGAAATTCAAGGTTTTGACATAAAAGGTGAACCTAGCTCTCTCATTTTTCCTCGATAGCTGACATTACCGCGAGTCAAAGCTCAAGGCTATGTACATTGTATTTGTAAGTTGTAACCCTTGTGATGCGTTTATGATGCTGCTTCTGTGTTATTAATAAGCTCTGATCCAGGTATCAATTGCATGCCTAGCTTGTAGGACCAGCTACTCTCTCTCTCTCCCTCAATCCCGAGAGAGAGTGAGAAGGTCCACCGAGCAGCCCAACTTGCAGTTGTGTAGTAATGCAGCAACATCAGAATGGAAGGCCAACCCTACTAACCTATAATTGAGGCATCAATATATTCACCCAGTTCTATGAACTAGTTACTTAGATATATAGAAACTCTCTGTCTCTGAACTTATCTCACTTTAAGAAGATCAGAGAGAGATAGAGAGAGCGCTACACACATTATGGAGGGTCCAATGACATTCCCAAGTGTAGCCCTTCTCTTCATGTCCTTATTCTTCTTCTCCTCAACCACGTCCATTGCTGCTCATGTCCCAAAACAACAAGAGCTAGATCGAATTTCAGCACTGCCTGGACAACCACCGGTGACATTTTCTCAATTTTCTGGATACGTTACCGTCAACGAGGAACACGGCCGAGCTCTCTTCTACTGGTTGACAGAAGCCACAGCTTCTCACGAGAAGAAACCCCTTGTTCTTTGGCTCAACGGAGGTAAAACTTTAGCTTCTATCTCCCATTGTTTTTCCACCTTCTAATCCTTCTTCTCCAAGTAATATTTGACCTTGATCTTGAACTTGGTTGAATTACCACTCTTTTAGGAATGAAAACAATATCCATTTGGTAGTAATAGTCAAAACTAAAAATTACATACCATCGTCCAGTTGGAATTGAGAAATACTTTCAATCCATCTCATCTCATCTAATCATTATTATAATTTTATCAAATTTTTAATTAATTTTGAGAAATTTGTAGAATTCCAATACACTCTCCATTCGAAGCTTGAGGCCGGAAACCCTTCATTAAAGGCAGTTAGGAGTACTCTTTTGCAAAATAAATGAAAAGTGGAAAAGTCGTAGGGAATGCTAGGACAGTAGTATTTATTGGGAATCAATGAAATTAGTTAAGTAATTAGTTCCCACCAGGAAATTAGTTGAGTAAACCAATGAACTGCCCTTGACCATACGATTATCAATAATTTTAGCATCAACTCATGAAAAGTAAAAACAAATTTCATATTGGTTTCGGTTTTGATGCCAAAATGATTGACCAAAGTAATTATTTCCGGCCCCAATAATTAAATGTACCATTAACAGTTGATCTTAACCCAGGTCCCCCTATCTTGCACGTGTCACAACCCCACGTGTCCCGCCGGCTGCCGTCATTACACAACTTGTTCACACTGTAGTAATAGGGTAGTCCTATCCATTACTTACGTGAATTTCAAATTTTTTTTATTTTTTTATCATTTTTTTAAAATATATTTTTCATATATTTAATCATTAAAAAAATATATAACATTACTAATACTCACTTTTTAATCATTAAATAAAAAAAATTAAAATAATAATAATAATAAATAAATAATAATAGAATAATAACACTGTCATTATATTCACGCACCGGTCTTTCACTAGAGTCCTTATAAGAGTAATACACCCCTTTTACAACCAGAGCACATTAGCAAACAATCTCTAAACAAGGCTAATATGCACCAGCAATGCATCACTATCAAGTGGGTAAGTATGTGAGAACAACTGGCTGGGTAGGGTCCCAATGTACGAGCAGGAAGAAAAATGCAGCCACATGGGTCCTCGTGATCTCCCTGTGTCTGTATATATAGGGTTTATTCCTTCAAAACCTGACTTTTATTCTCTCTTTCTAGCTAGCAGTTCCTTTACCTCAGTTATTTTTCCCTCACTTTGTTTTGTTTCTGTGAATATAGTTTGTGGTTGTGAGGAAAGAAAACACCAAACTCCACTACAAAGTGAACCAACTTTTTCACTTAAAAAGTGCTCTGATTTTTCCTTTTCCATATTGTCCCAGCAAAAGATGCATGCCTCTCTCTCTCTCTCTCTCTCTCTCTCATGCATATTCATGACACACCATGTACTTCCATCTTTGAAGCACGCGCATTCAGAAGTCACGAACGGTGATGATGATGATGTGGGGTTATTAAGCATCTTTTCTCTTTTTTTGGGACCCTAAGAAACAGAAAGAACAAAAAGTTACACTTAAGTTTCGAAAGCATAAGATCGAGAATAGAGAAAGACCAGCAAAAGGGTACTATATATGTGAGGATCACTTATAATTAACTGTGCATAAAGAATAGAAGCAGATATCACATAGTATATACAATAGCCATATTTATTAAATGGGTAGGTTTATCTAATGTTTATTATTTTACAGATACTATATATATATATATATATATATGCAGTCAAATTCATACCTAATCTTTCCGTGAACTTGGCTATTGACCTGCATGCATGCTTTTTGTTTTTTTCTGCTGGTGTTGCGTTGGTTATCTATTTACGCACACCTAGCAAATTGTTTTTAGACGGGATATATATTAATCATTGTATAACTTAGATCGAGAACAGCACCTTGAACTTATTTAATTCTACCTCGTTCAACGCCATCTGCACCAAAAAGAAAAGGCAGCATTAATGCTTGGTTTGGTGTCGTATGAAATCATTCAATCTCAATTTTTCTGATAAAATAACCCCTCGATCTACTATTTGCTTATCCTTTAAACAAATTCGATCTTCTAGTCACTGCCGAAAGAAGGATTAGAAAAGACAAAAACTTGGAAATTAAGATCAGACTTCAGATATATACAATTTAATTAAAGATATTAGATTTAAAGGTTTAGGCCCCACACTTGTGTTTGCTTTTCAATATGGGACTAATGTAACTTTCAGATAGCTTTTTCTCAATTCTCAAAAGATTAAGCAGAGAATGTACTCTGTGTAAATCTGCAGGGCCAGGTTGTTCATCAGTAGCATATGGAGCATCGGAGGAAATTGGGCCGTTTAGGATTAACAGAACCGGTTCATCTCTTTATCTCAACAAGTATTCATGGAATACAGGTAATTAGAACTACTATCTACAATGAAGATGGCTACCTCATACATAGCACTTCATGTATATATATATATATATATATATTTAACAACAATTTATACTCGCAGAAGCAAATATATTGTTTCTTGAATCGCCTGCTGGTGTTGGTTTCTCTTACTCAAATACAAGCTCCGACCTTAGAGATTCCGGAGACAAAAGGACAGGTACCAGAAATGATGATGATTATTATTACTGATGTTGTTTATTACCATGAAATTATTTCTTTATTGAATCTAAAGAGTTGCCCCAATTTCTGTCACACGTACAGCTCAGGATGCTCTAGTCTTTGTAATTAGATGGATGTCAAGATTTCCACAATACAGATATAGAGAATTCTACATTGCTGGGGAGAGCTATGCTGGTATATTTATATAAGAGTGCATTCTTATAAAGTCTAATTAGTCGTTAGAAGCTAATGTTAATTCTGTACTCTTTTCATAGGGCATTATGTTCCCCAGTTGGCAAAGAAGATCTTTGATTATAATAAAGCAAACTCACATCCCATCATCAACCTTAAAGGTTTCATTGTAAGTATATAACACAATTCACACAAATTATATAATCTTAATTACCCTGATGGATTCCAAGTTTAAATGAAACTATATGTGCAGGTGGGAAATGCAGTAACTGATAACTATTATGACAGCATTGGAACAGTTACGTTTTGGTGGAGCCATGCAATGATATCAGACACAAGCTACAAATCGATTCTCAGGTATTGCCATTTCAAGGAGGAAAAAGCGTCTCAGCAATGTGATGATGCAGTCAATTATGCCATGAATTATGAGTTTGGTGACATTGATCAATATAGTATATATACGCCATCTTGCATAGCTTTGCCTAAGAATACCACGAAGCATCTAAGGCTCAGAGATACCCTTTTACGTCGACGGATTTTTGGGTACGATCCATGTACTGAAAATTATGCTGAGAAATATTATAACCGACCAGAAGTGCAGAAGGCAATGCATGCAAATATTACAGGAATACCTTACAAATGGACTGCTTGCAGGTAATTTTCAACGCACTCTACTATTTTTTTTTGCAACTTTATACAGAAATCAAAAGAAAACTATGGATTTAGTATAAATTTGTTTTGTTCAGTGACGTTCTTATAAAAAACTGGAAGGACTCGGAAAATTCTGTGTTACCCACATACAAGGAACTGATTGCAGCTGGTCTAAGAATCTGGGTTTTCAGGTAAGATATCTTCATAGACAAATTATTATGTTGTCTCAATTCTTATTCATCCGATTCATGAGTTAGTCCAAAGGGTAGAAGCTCAAAAAGGGATTTTCTTAAGTTTTGTGCACTTGGAATGGGATTTCTGCAACTTTCGCATGCATAACTTTACTCGCTTTAGCAGAGCGTGGTTTTGTTTTGTTTTTTTTAATCCAAAACGCTTACACTGTTAATTATTTACGCAATGTTGAGGGGTCATTAGCCATCTCCTTAATCTGAATGTCTCATTTTGGAAGGTGTTGATCAATGATTATGGTTAAAGATTGTTCGGAGGATTTGATAAATCGAAAGTCGTGACTGCAAATTCCACTGTGATTAATATTAAAAATGACAACAACATCCACCTCCTGTAGCGAATTGATATGAAGGGTCGAGTGTTTGACTGTGATAGATAAGACTTAAATGTTGTCGATTACTGATATCCATCAACGTTCAACTCCATTTTCTTTTTGACCTGTGAGATCTACCGATGCAGTGATGGCAAAGGTAGTTCTGCAGTTGAAAGTCAGTGCTGATTTCGCTGTAGTTTTTAACTTTTTGTGTGTCGGTTCACTCCTGTTATTTCAGTCAGGCGCAGGTTAATATCCGTATGGATATGGTGTTTGTTTAAAGTTGTGGCCAGAGTTATTTAGGTAGAATTTATGTTTGTTTTTACCAACTTGATCTGAAATGTGAGTAATTTGCTTCTATTTTTTTATGCAGTGGAGACACGGATTCAGTGGTTCCTGTCACTGCCACTAGGTTCTCTCTTAGCCATCTCAATCTAACTATCAAATCAAGGTGGTACCCTTGGTACTCAGGTGGTCAGGTAAACAAAAAAAAATTCATAACAAAATTAATGGCCAACTTCCTCAAACAGATTGATATTCTCGAAGAAATGTTAAAAAAGCGACAATTTTGACTCTTTTGTAGGTAGGAGGATGGACAGAGGTCTACAAGGGGCTAACCTTTGCTACAGTAAGAGGGGCTGGCCATGAAGTTCCATTGTTTCAACCCAAGAGAGGATTCATTCTTTTCAGATCATTTTTGGCAGGGAAAGAACTACCAAAGTCTTGACAAGTTTGCTGGGAAAATACAACTAGTTGGTTATCTTTGAGAAAAGCTGCTAATTAATGTAATTGTTTAAATTAGCTTGAAATTCCACACAATGGTGGGAAAGTGGCTAGGATAGAAAACATTCATTCAAATCAGTATTGATGATTTCAAGACGCGTAGGCTGATGCAGGTTGTTGTTTAAGTTCAGGAATTGGATTGATATTGTCAAACCCATCAATAAGTTCTTTAATGCAAGCAAGAGATGAGATTGATATTTAGTTCTACAAAGAAATTCTTGTAAAAGGTCTAGAAAATCATGATCCTTCAGTTTGTAAACCATGACAAGGCAAGGCCTTTTGGACTCATCCGACTACTGCCATTAAGCCAATTTGGCAACCAATTTCAATTCTTAATGCCCAGAGGCGTACTTGAAAGCAAAATAAGAAAATGCTAGTTTTACATATCATGAAAAACTCATTGCTAGCTCCTGGAAACATGGATGATAACTTCAAGAGCAAATCTATGGTAATTGGTAAACCACATGAAGAAAAGCTGAATCCTTTACATTTTGTAGGAATTCATCTACTGCAAAATTAGCTGCACCACAGGTTTCAAAATATCTCTCTTCTCTTCAATTTGAAACGAACAATGTTAGTGTGAATGTCCTAGTACAAGGATTCCTGTTCTGTTCGTGTACCAAAATTGAAGTGCATTTCAAATACCAGTATGATAAGAAACTAATCTCACTTTAATCCCTCGCCAGCACCTGGAGGCATTCCCAAGCTCTGAGCAAGATCACTCATCCTCTCCTTCATGGCCTGAGAAAATCAAAATGGCTAAGACTTTCAATTCTATGGCTAAGATGGAAGAGCGTTCTCAATTCTGTATAGGAAATTCTCACCTGCACACTTTTCTGGTGAGCATCCTTGTATGCCTCGGTAACTAAAAGCGAAAGTTTCTGCACATAAAACAAGTATATAAGCATTAAATGGTAATGCCTAGCTCACATTAATCATCTGTGCAGTAATAAGTATCACTGAATCCGAACCAATTGGTTACTTAAAAACTATTTCCTACATTTTCAAAGATTATGCCCTGTTGGACTTAAATAGATTAAATCGTTTCCCTCATTTCTAATTATCTTTCCAAAATATCCACTTATAATGGATGGATTACTGAATAACAGGTTAGGCTGTTATTTCTTGGTTACTCCAACGCTAAACCCCTCCCCAAAAAAATAACAAGAAAAAAACTCTTTCTTCCATTTTTCACAAAATTCTCCATGACTTTTGGGTCAATATATTATTCAAATTTATTTTTTGATAGGTAAAATAAGCTTCAGTGTTTTTCTAAAGAAAAAAAAAGATATATGAGCTTAGATGACCATTCAACTTTCTCAAGAATCCCCCCCCCCCAAAGTTTTCACCAGTAAAAAGTACAACGTTTCCATCATGCACCCCCAAGTTTTCACCAGTAATCTCAAAATGCTAAATTTGTAAGAGTGAAACCATGAAATCGGTGACTGCAATCAACCTCCCCCCATGGTACAAGGACAGGATAACGAAAACGCAACCAGATTCCAACAAAAACTTTCTTCAAACAAAAACTTTTTTTTATTGGCACCTGGTGTTCAAGAACAAAGTTCAAACAAGCAAACGGGACAAATGAAGAATGGTAAGTTAATAATTATAAGTTTTTTTGTAATTACTGAAGTCACAAGTTCAACCCCAAGCTGGAGCCAATTTGTGTTTATCTATTTGTAATTTTTCATTCCTGAAAAAATCAACAGAAAAATTGATTTGAATAACTTGCCTCTGGCCCTAATTCCATTGCAGCCTCAGTGATCTCTGTGCGAACAGGTTGCTGGTTTCCAGTGAGTGTTACCTATAAACATAAGCTAAGAACTATTGTGATGTTCATTGAAGAAATAAATCAAGGCTAGTAATATACAAGGTAATCAAACAATTTGAGGCATTTTCATAACATCATTCAGATGGAAAGAGCAGTCCTTTAGTGAAATAGCAGCAAGCACATAGGGGCAACCAAACATCCATGACAAGCAAAGACTTCCATAGGGTAGACGAGAAATTTTGAATCATCACACTTTGGTCTCAATACATTGGAATATCAGGTACAGAATCATAACAAGGATATCAAATGGAGCTGATTACAACGTCCACATGATCTTATTATCTTCCACAATGGTCCTGATTTTGTTTTGTAATGATTCTACTCATGAAAGAGAGAAATTTGTCCTCAAATCTCATTGAAAACCATATACTACAAACAATTTTGTACTGTTTTGCAAGCTCTTTTTTTGGCATGTAGAGTTTTGGAAATACAATATATTGACCTTACTGAAATACGATGGGCACAAAGCCATTAGCATACATGTACAAGTGCTCATCATGTGTGAGCATGCATGTGGCACAAAACACTCTCAAAGAGAGAGAGAGAAAGCATACCTTGATTAGCTCACCTTCACAATAACCATCAAACTCTGCCCTGCAAAACAAACAATAATAAAAATAAAAAATGAGAAATTCAGAAGCTAAGCAGTAGAAATTCAGATGCAGTAGGTGTAAGACAAAAGCCCTACGCAGCGAGTTCCTTTTGCACCCGTACTGCCTCAACTTGGACAACCATTTGTGCCTTCTTCACAGTCTCAAACAGATTCTGCATGTTTCCAAGAATTCCTGCCTACAGTCAACTACCAAAGTAATATCAGTCTCAGTTCCCAGATGCATGTCCAACTCCATATCATCATGCAACAAAAATATACAACACCAAATAAAATTAATTGGCCTTGTAAGTTTGATTATAAGGCTGCAAGTAACTTCTTTTCCCACCCTATTTTTGCCAATTCCTCTCACTGTCAAGGGAACAATCATGGCGTACAAGCTATCATTCGAAACTTGTATTATGAAGGCACTTCTTCTTCTTTTTTATAAGTAAACAAAGGTCCTTATAAACTGCATCATCTAATAGTTTATACAACTCAATTTGAGTATTACTATATTATCAAACACTTTATCCCTCTGAGAAATATCACCAACAGAACTTGAGACTCCTCTGAGTCATTGCTTATGAATGAATACCATGATATAGAAACCATCACTTGCCAAAGTCCAAGATGCATGGCATGGTATAAGAAGTTCATGCTTAAAGAAACTCCTCACTCCAATATTTAAAGAAAGAAAATGAAATAGACTGTGGCGCATAAAGGTCTTGCGACTACAAAAAAAATCCAATTTTTAAACTCTCCGTCACAAAACTCACAAACTAAGAATAAGGTTCCAACCAGCTCTGTTTCAAACAAGTCTGTTTCATTTGGTTTCAGATCTCCTATATTATTGCCGAAAAATAAGTTTTTTCAGGTATGAAACTTCAAATCAGTGTCCTGGACAAAAATAACTGAAGATCAAGACTCAGGTCTGTTATATAAGCTCATGATTACAATTTTAAAACGAGCACGTCTTTTGTATGCTTACATGTATGTCTGGAAGTTTATATGCACATGTAAAAGTTAAGAGGGTAACATCGTAAAAGTTAGATGGTAACATTGTGATGAAATTTAGAATAAAAGGTTTATAATGTTATACTTCTCCAAAATCTTTCAGAAAATAAAGGTGGACATGTCACAAGTTCAAACAAGCTTCATCTCATCAAGCACCCAACATGCCAGTTTTTAAGGACTAACATCCTACATATCATAGCTTCAAATGAGGGTCAGGAAATGCTAATGTTATATCCTTTCTGAATTTCTCAAAGGCATGCACCAGCAAAACCTCTTACTACACTGAACAATTGTGTAATTTGGTTTGAGGTTTCTCGAGGACTTCACAAGGCCATAAAAGAAAGCCCTCAAATTTGCAACGATGATTTCACTTAATGTGGTCATTTTTTACAACCAACAGACTCTTGACCTAAAAGCAAAGTTCATTAACCTTTGAAGGCGCATCTTCACTCTTCTCATCCTTTCTCCCTCCAAATAGACCATAGACACGGAGGGATCTACCTTTATGCCCATATTTACCTTGACGAGCCTGAGATAACATCTGCAGATCCACTGAATTTGCATTTGAAGTCAGGTTACCTGTAAATGAGCAGAAAAAGGGTAAGTTACCAACTCTATTACTATCATCAATTATACAATTACATGGTTTGAAAAGCAAGTTCTTATATAAGTATAAAACAAACTGGAAGCCTCACAATTACAGATTGAATCAATACAGACAATATGAATACCAAAATTCCATTTGGCATGGCATTCTAGCCACATTCTATATAAAATAAAAATAAAAACAAGAAGTAAAAACTCAAGACAGCACCAATATTTTTCGCATAACGTTTTTATCATGAGCACATAAATTTTACTGAAGTTGCATAGGGGTGCAATTCAACTACATACAAAGTATACAAACGGATTCACCCAACTAGCAAAAAGGAGAAAATGAGCAAAAATCCTTAAAAAGTCCAATAGACTGGAAACTTGAAGCCGTTGTGAGTTTGCCTCCAAGCATAGAGATGAAAAATAAAATGAACAACATTTTCAATTGACCATAACATGAACAAGATACATTTTCTATTTGACAAATCCATCTCCTTTTATCTTTTTTCTATTCTCACTTTGTTGGCTTCTCTTTAGGAGGAGGGGGTGATTCATTGTAAATGTTAGGCAACCGTTAGCTCACATGTTGAATTAAGTTAGCCATGTTCTCTGGCAGTCAGTTCAGTATTGTTCCTTGGTGTTCCATATGTAGGGAAACCGTCACCAAAAATAAATAAATACCTCCACAGCTAATAGATTCTCTCTTCTCATTTTAAAGGTTTTTGGGTCTTCCTATTTTCTAGTTTTCTATTGTCAAAAACGCAATTTTGTAGAGACATCACTAGTGTGACAGCAGAACATTTCAAGAAACAATGAATTTCTGTCCAGCACTCTAATACAAAATCAAATAAAAAAGAAAAGTATTTAACTGCAAAAATGCACAAGTCCAGTGGTTCAAGTTGATACGATGCAGCAATCAAAATCGTAAGCGCGCGATATAAAAAAACCATTACATAAAACACACTCAGATGAGGAATGCATGATTTTCCCCAGATACACCACACTGCACAAGAGAATCACAAACCCAACCAATACTGGCATCTATATGCATATTCACATTTGGAAATATAGTTCCCTAATTTCCCAAGTTGCTCATCAGCCAAACGGGCAATAAGGAAGCCAGAGAGAGAGACAGAGAATTTACAGAGGGAGTGCGACGAAGTGAGAGGCTTTCTCCAGTCATTTACTCCTCGTAGGCTTGGCATCTGACCGGTCAGAGAAATCGTCGACGCCATAGATGAACGTTGTCGTTGTGAGAAAGTTTTGAGCTTTTTTGGGTTTTGTTCAAGAGGATAATGTAAGGTGTTTTGGGTTTTTGCCCTTTTCTTCTTCCACGTTAGTGGAAGTTGATACTGACTGTCACATATGGTTTAATACCCTAGAGAACAGACCAATTATAGATGAACACGTAGGGTTCTTCCAGAAACTTGGTTGGTTTGACTTTGACCTCTTGAAGTTCCGAATTGATACGCTTCTGATTAACTTCTCCTTTAAAGATAATTTTTTATTTTTATTTTTTGAAAAAAAGAAGATAATTTTGTTTCTTACTATGGTGGTGCCGTGGTGGCACGTCTTTCTGAACAGTAACTTTCATATGATCAGGTAGGATTATTATATGATAAAAATACTAACAACTGCTTTATATTATAAATAGTTGTATGATCCGAAGGTTGCTACCCCCTCCGCTTAGGCGGTGATGTGGGGTTTGGTCTCCATATTCTAATTAGTTGGATATGGAGTTTGGTTTTACTGTAATCTCTGTCGTAGATAGAGTTGTGATATCTCTCAGACTTAGGTCTTGAGAGATTTACCGCTGGACTAGACTATGTCAGTCATGAAAGTATATTGAGATTCTACTAACGTTTGTAATTAACTTATTTTATAAGTCAACTTTATATGTCCTCTTTATTGAATGGAAGTGATCCGTTATTATAAAAAAAAAAAATAGTTATATGATCAAGCATTCATCGGAAAGTAATTCTTTTTGGTTGTTATCTTCTCTGCATTCCATCTTTCTTTTTAAGGATAAAAACGAAGTCCACCTCTTTTTTTTATATATTACACTCACATGTCAATGTTTACACAACAATATATATTTATGTATGGAGCATTCGTAATGCTTATACATTTTTAGATTTATCTTCGTATTTACATAATGTCTCTTGAACATGGTCTATATTAAATTATACATCTTCAAAATTTTACATAATTATAAATAGTATTTCTTTATTATTATTATTATTATTATTTTATAACCATGAGTGTCCGGATCAGTTTGTGCGTACTTCGACTAATTCTATAGGCTATAAAGTTAATGACCAGATAAACCTCCAGTGACCCTAAAGAAACTCAACCTAGTGACCATTAGGATGTGTTTCTTTAAATTTAAAGAAATACTATTCACTCTTCAAATATTATTTTATTATTTTTTCTTTCTCCTATATATCTTCTCTCCTATATACTTTTTCTCTTCAAAAAAATACTAAATATTATCAATTTCATATATTAAAATGAGTAATTTTATCAATAAATATTAACATGTGCTAAAAATACTTTGTATCAACTTAATACAAATTTATAGTGGATGCTAATTGTAAAATATATAAAAATAATAATTTTAAAAAAAAGTAAAAAATAAAAATATTTTTTTATTATTTGATTAAAAAATATGTAATCGAATATGAGAAATTTTTTTTATATGTAAAATTAATTTTTAAAAAATGTAATTTTAAATATGCATATAAAAAAATCAATGTTAGTGAATAGTGCTCGAGTGGAAGGGAGGGGAGTTGCAGGACAGAAATATATTTTTTTTATCTCAGCAGCAGGACAACTGAAATCAAAGAGGCATTTATAGCTTCCCTCTCCTCTAAAATGGTAATACAGCCAACCGCAAACACAGACATTTGTGCATACGAATTTAATGGGGCGTTCACCGACAAAAGTGTTTACAGAATACAGAAGGGACCTAAATTTCTTTGGTAGAGTTGGAGACCCAGCTTCTTTTTTCTGTGTCTCAGCTTTGTGTAGAGGTTCTACCGAGAGAGTTCAGCCAAAAAGTACTTATTTTTTTCATGTTGAGTTCCATTTTTTTTTTTTTTTGGCGGAAGATTGCATGTATTTAGGATGTCAATAAGTAAGCTCATAAGTAAATTTGTTCTTTCCACAAACTCAACACAGTCGTGTCCACTACTCAAAGGCATTATTATTATGTATCAATACAGCACTTATTAGAGCTCCTCCTATGGTGGGAATCAACAATTTAACAGTGTGTACCACTAAAGTCAGTCGGGTAGATTGATTGGCTCTCAAATCTTCTGTGAGGAATATAAGCAAAGCTTCATGAAGTGGCAGAATCTCAGCTTGGTTGGCCCCAAGCATTAAGGACAACTTTAATAGTGGCTAGGTAGGCAGGCAGGAAGGGTATTGTCACAAGAAGTCCAGAAGGTAGGTCTGGATGAGAACTTCTATATTCAAAGGGAATAGGATGAGATGACGATGATGGTGGTACATGAACTTACCAATATACCCTTAGAAGGAAGTTAAATGTCTTTGACATACCCTGCCAAAACCATTCACGGAATTGGATAAAGACAACACTTTTTTGTTTCTGGCTGGAACGGGGAACCGGAATTTTGAGTATTGTTCCCACTTTAATCTGCCAAATGCTGGAAAGCTAATTGGGTGTGAAAAACAGGAAGGAGACACAGAAGGCACAAAACAGCATCTCTCTGAGCATCAGCATCAGCATCTTGAGCATAAAAACAAAAGGCCAAAATGGTTATAACAGTAAATTCACATTCAATTGACCTGGTATAATAATGTGAGAATGAAGGAAAAGCACCTTCCCAGTTCAGAAGAAACACCACCATCACAACAACCTTCACATACCCAACCCATCCCCAAAGCCTAAAGTTAAGGAAATACCAACAACAAAACTGCAACAGCACATCAGATCATTATAACAGGCTAACAGCACCATGTATCCAATTTAGCTACTACTGCTTTTTTTCGGCACCCCAGCCAACCCACCCTCCTCATCTCTCTCCCTTTCTCTCCTTTATCTCTATCTCTTCTCTCTCTCTCTAAATTTCCCCGTTCTCTCTCTAGCACAGATGCAACACTTCCCTCCCTATCAAAAAAACAAAGAAGAGTCCACACCACCCAACTCTCTCTTATGGCCCATCTGGACCAAAACTTACGCGGAAGAAAAACAAAAAAGAAAGAAAGAAAGAAAGAGAGAATAGGAAAGGAGAGAAAGAGAAGATGGATGTTTTCAAATGTCCTCCAACCGAACCTACTCACAGACTCTCTCTCTCTCTCTCTCATAAAAACATGTTGCCAACATTACCCTTCTGCAACCCCCCAAAAAATTCCCATCTTCATCACTGTCTCTCAAAAGAACATTATTTTTCACCGAGTTATGTGGGCTTTTTTGGGCTTCTTGTCTCGGTCAGAGTTTCACAGAGAAAACAGGGAAAGCAAGAACCTTCTTACCTCTTCCCCTCTATCTCTCCTTCTTATTTGTCTTTCCTTTTTCTTTCTCTCTATTCCGTCTCTCTAGCCTCCACTCTTTCATTATTTCTAACCCATCTCTTTCTTTCTTTTTATTGCCCATCTCTCTGTTTCTCTCTCCCCCTCTCCGCTCTTTCTGTATTTGTTGGTTCTTGGCTTTTGGGATCTGTTTTTGTGTGATCTGATGAAGAAAATGAAAGGGGCTGTTGTTATGGAGCCTTCTCCGTATGCTGTGTACGAGGACTCAAGGACGAGGTTCAAGCACCAGAGTCTTTTGCAGGACTTTGAAGAGCTACAGAAGGTAATTTCATTTGTGAATTCATGGATTTAAACTTTCTTTTGTACGTTTCATGGGATCTGATATTTTGTTTGATTTTCTGGTGGGTTTTGTTCATAGTTTTCTGGTTTCCTTTATTTGTGTGCTTTGTGATGTTTGGTCGTTTAGAAAACTGATTATATGGAAGAGAAATTAGTATTTCGGGTCTTATTTGATTTTCTCCTTTTTGTTTTCAGGAAAGCTAAGATCTTGAATAAACAAAGCCAAAAAGATTTCAATTTCTCCGTTTTCTTCTCTATTTTCTTTTTTTAATTTTCTTACCCTACCCTATGGTTGGTTGCTGAGAAAAAAGCTAATAGAGGATGAAATGGAAATTAAATTTTAAATACGATGTTTTCTTTGGTACTTTTTGTTTCAAATATAATGAATACCCATCAACGATGGCTAATACAATTAATGGTTTTTCTGTTTGAGGGGTGTAGGTGGTAGGGGGTTTATTCATATAGAGGAGATATTACCGGTGTCTAGTAATCATGAGTTTAATCGTATCTTTCCCTGGCTAGAAACTTTTGTCTATTGAACTTTACAAGTTCTCTTTATCATCTTCTTTTATGTCTTCCTGCTAGTCTGTGTGTTTGTTCGCAGAGTCATTTTTTCAAGTTATAAGCTTTATTTTCCTCTTAACTTATATGTAGAGGTTTCAATTATTATTTTGTAGGTTTTTCTTCCCAGTTCATCGGAAATTTCCGTTTAGTTTGGCCTTATTAAACTTTCTTCGATGCATTTATTTTCGTTTTGCTCTTGCTGATTATATTTACGTTGTTTGGTTTATGAGTTATTGGCTAGCCGTAATTTAGAGTCTTTATGTACGGCTTTGATTTTCTTCAATTTGCCCAGAGATGTATGCATAATATTAAAGTATATTTCAGGAAACAGAGGCCATGAAGAAGAAATTGCAGTTGATGAAACAAAAAAAGTTGACCCTTTCAGCCGAAGTCCGGTATAACATCTTCGAATTGTTGATGGATTTGGACAAATCTACTATGATGCAATTTGTAACTTGGCCATCTTGTATATCTTTAACTGCAGATTTTTGAGGAAACGATACAAATACTTGACTGCAAACCAGCATCCCAACCAACAGCCAAAGCAGGATTTTGTGCTACCACAGAAGTTTGATATCCGACATACTGGTGCTACAAAAGGAAAGAATAACAGTAAAAAGGAAGCTGCATTACGACCCCCGGTTCCAGCCCCTATTTTAAACCGAAAGGAAAGGATTTACAATGGAGCAGAAGCCACCTTGCGGAAACCTGCTCCTATCTTTGACTTAAACCAGAAGGCTAGAACTTTCAGTGGAAAGGAAGCTGCTTTGCAAGGTTCTGCACCAATATTTGACATGAACCAGAAGGAAAGGATCTACAGTGGAAAAGATGCTACCAAGCGACACAGTACTCCGGTTTTTGACTTGAACCAGATTTTGGTATTGTCTAATAACCAATGTCAACTATGAGCTTTAAGTTCTTGCATTTGCTCCCTTTTTATGAGCTAATATTTTTATTGATTTTTCTGTTTGCAGACAGACGAGGAATTGCAGTCAGATTCTGGGCCATCGGGAATGGACGAGCCAAAGAAAAGTTTACTTAGGGGTGGAAGTGATGAGCAGCTCAATGATACGAAGTTATCAATTTGTAGGAATATGGGAAATGGGTCCAATCGAGCCGGGAAAAGGAAGATTTCGTGGCAAGATCAGGTGGCTTTAAAAGTTTAAGGTCTTGATTCGATTTGCAATTCAAGATCCAGATCCTATGCATTGGTGGGGGTAAAAATGGTTGCCCTGCATTGTCATGTTCTTTTCTTTTGCAAGTTTTGAGGTTCTTTCCTCTCAGTGTAAAGTAAAAATAGTTTTATAGATAGAATATATAGATGAAACAATGGAATTGATGATCAGGAATCATATGTGTTTACATATAACTATTCTTTAGTTTATATAAAAGCTTTGGCGAAGTAAACTAGAAGTAAATTTGGAAGCTTGCCATAATTTTGGAATGCACGGGGCCGGCTTACACCCTTTGTTCATCAACTTGTATCGATTATGATACTCATTTTCTGTATGGCATGGAAGGAATTACAGGTGGAGTGGTGGTGGCTGTGTTTTTTTATTTTAAATTGTCACGCCTGTTTAGATAGTAAGATAAGATAATTTTAAATAAAAATTGAATAAAATATTATTAGAATATTATTTTTATAATATTATTCTTGTTTTGAAATTTAAAAAAGTTGAATTGTTTATTATATTTTATATCAAAATTTAAAAAAAATTATAATAATGAGATGAAACTATTTCTATATCTGAATAAGATCGATAGTTGACAAAAAATAACCTCTTACCCTCACTCAGAAACAAGGTCAAAATCTACATACTAGAATTTTGTCCCAAGGAATGTTACTTTTCATCTTAGATATATTATTCAAAGTCATATCGATTAATGTAGAGTATTTTAAATGGTTTCATTAGTCAATCACATTTAAAATGTGATAAATAAATAAATAAATAAAATAGCAATTTCCTTTCATCTATCCCGACTGGCTGATTATTTGTTTTGGTTTGGCTTTTAGCTTGTGTGGAATGAGCACATGTACAGAGCCGTTTGCTGTTCCTTCCAAGTTCCAACGATTGGAGAAGGTGGGAGAATACTGGCAAAGGAAGTCATTGTTGTACTTATTGTTACTTGGGAAGGTGGGAAGGCAAATGGCCAGCATTCAGCAAGCTGGTTATTGTTGTTTTCCTTGGTGGAGAAACAAGGTCGGTAGCAACGTTGTTTTCCTTCCTTTTTTTCTTGTAAATAATGATATTGCTTTTCAGCTTTGCGCGGAAGCTAAAGATTTTAGGATAGTTTGTTGTTAAAGGGTTGGAGATTGTGGAAGGTGGATGCCAGGAAATGAAACTGATGTTGTCCTTTTTTGACCCTTCGGGTAAGAAAGCAATGGCCACTAAGCAGTTTGTCTCTGCTTTCCCCATCTAATTTGCACACCCTTTGGGATAAAAGAAATGATAATTGCAATTTTGAGTATATAATCGTTTTGAAAAAAATAAATAAATACAAAACTCACATGAAAAACAAAAAAGTTAATTTTTTACTAGTAGACTATTTTTTTTCAAAACAACTGTACGAAACTTTTATATTTTACGACTATATATAACATTACTCATCATCTAGAGAACTTTTTTTTCTTTTTTTTTTTTTTTTTTTTTTATGTCGGGAAATCACTCCAAGGTAGGGCCCTTCAGACCCATTGTTGCAAAATAAACTCTAGTCTCGTGCACCGCATCTTTGAAAATTTTCTTACACGCAAGTGTTTAAATCGTTAGCTTTTCACCCAAAGGTGTGGCCCTAAAAGATTGTTTATATCCATGAAATGTTGAACCTTAAACTTTTATCGAAGTGATACCTTAAGACCAAAGCCTTTCAGCACTTGGCCAACCCCTCGGGATCAGGAAGAACAATCCTTTCACAACCATTAAAAGCTAAACTTATCTTTTAAATGAATGTTTATATGACAATGTCGTGTTGAACACGTCTCTAATCAACTCGTAGTGCGTCCAAGGCCCTGTGATAACTCAGATTAAAATTTCAGCTCCTTTTACTTGTGATTCTTCAATTTCCTTTTTCAGGCCTGTAAGCGGAGAAGCTATCAATCTTTTTATCATTGTGGAGTTTTCCAGCTTTTCAAATGATACCTGACCTTGACCAGATTAAACTTAGTATAGAAAATAGTCACGTTGTTCACTAGCTAAACAGAAATAGTGACCTAAATTTGGCATCCCCCCATCTCCACTAATTAAATTGCATTGGAGAGAGAACCTGAGTTTTTGCATCTGCATCAACAGTTTATGTGGTCTTCTCAATTTCTTCTTTGGTCATTACAACTGTCTTTTGAGTAGCATTTGACTTATTTGCTGCTTTGGCCACCAGATCTGTATCTACTGCCTTCTGAGTATCATCAGATGTCTTATCGATTGTGATTGCAACAACTCCATCTTTTTTACCAAGATTCTGAAGCTGAGCCCTGTGCTTTTTTCCCTTTTCGTGAGCCTCCATCACCACTTGAGAGTAGGCACCAATTTGACACATTGCACACCAAAACTTGAATTGCTTCTGCTTCTTATATTCTGTTGTTTTCTCAGCTCCCCCCGCTAGTGCAGTGCCCTTTCTCTTCTTAGAATTTTCTGCAATTCGTTTTTTCAGCACTGGAACCTGCTCATTTTTCTTCAAATTTTCTGTCATCTGGATTTTATGGTCTGAACCAGCCCCAATTTCATTCTGTTGAAGTGATTCCCCTTCTACTCTTGTTTCCAGTCCCAAGCTTCCAAAATCTGTGGTCTCTGTAAGCTGAGAAGGCTTTGAAGCTTCCTTTGGTGGTGGTATTGAGCTAGCAATCTTGCCCATTCTCTTAGCTCTAAGCCCTGTTTCTTTGGCCTTGTGCTTCTTTCCTTGAAGGTGATCGTTGAAACCTCTCTCGTTTGTGGCACTGACCTTACAGAGGGCGCAACTCCACTCCTCCTTGAGTCTTTTCTTCAAACCATATGGTTGGAGCTCACTAGAGCTCCCTGCTGGTGGGGTCACAGCTTTCAGCTTTGCTCCAGAAAGATTTGAGTTGGGCTTAGCCTGCAAGGAACTCGTGTATAACCCAATAATCATGTATATACAATATCAATAGCTATACACAATAATAAGTCGTGTATTCTACACCTTTGCGAGAAATAAAATAACTGGTACACGGAATCAGATTTGAACAGTGGAAAGAGAGGGCTAGAATTTATGGATGTGATACAGGGAATTCCTTCATTAGAGAGTTCGGGAACATTGCTAACTACGTGTTTTTACCGGGGGGAAAATTAAGTCTGCCTAAATGATAGAATATGGATTCAAATAACATGTCTTATTCTAACGATGGCTACATCAATACATCTCGCATATTTAACCACAAAATTCATTCTAATTTGTATTATTATATCTCGTCTATTTAATAGTTAATAGGTCATGCAGATTGGCATGTGGGTACTGCCCAAATTGCCAGTTTTCAATCAGGAGATCATGCATATAGGTTTTGTTTGACAGTACATTCAGAGTCCCAGTGCAGACAATTTGGGGCTTAATATTCACCTTTGCCCATATTAGGATTAAGGAAATGGAGAACTATGAACAAAAGATTAAACCAAGTTCATTACTATGATTAAGCCACACTTCAAAAGTTTTCAGATTTGAAATTGTCAGTTTTGGTAGAGTTGGGGATTCAAATCATAAATCAAAAGATCTTTGAGAAAATCGTGGAATTGTATCAGAAATTATTCATAACTAACATTCTAATAATTTGGCTAAGATTCAAGCAGTTCGTAGATCATTGGGCTTCAACAATTATGATTCTAATATCATATTTACAAAATCTTATGATTTTCAATAAGGATCCTTTGAACTTAGTCAGAAAGATTCAAATTGTGCATAAAGTAAATAAATGAAATGGAAGGATTTCTTCTGCCAAGGATTATGAATATATGTTTTTAATTATTCTGACTAACAATTTTTTAGTCTGTATATCACTATAACAAAACCATAGTTATGCCATGAATGAGGGGGAGAAGTACCTGCAGGAGGGGGATTGGAAGTTACGAATACTTCTTTTGGTTCTATAGGGCTACCCTTCAAGCAGTTGAGTTATTTACACACAAGGCAGCTTTCTCCAATTGAACCAACAGATGAAAAACCATACCCAAGGACCATCAGAGGCATCAATCTAGATTAAGTTTCTCCTACATAACTGCAGCATTTTTGTAACAAAATGTGTAACACCCCGTCCCAAGGCTTGTAAAGCAAGAAAAACTAGAAGTTACTAACCTTAAAATAGATATTCTTTGCACCAAGCATAAAAGATCCCATAATTAAAGTCCCCACTAGATATTTTAATAAAAGAAATTTCACAAAAATAAAAAAATCATTCAACAGCACTAGTTTAAAATATAGTAGTCTAACTTGTGGTAAGCATTGTGGAAACGTAAATACCATCACGTTTAAAATCCCTTCACGTTTCCGCAATGTTTAGCACAAGTTAGACCACTATATTTTAAATAAAGGCTATTGAACAAGACGTTTATTTTTGAGAGATTTCTTTTATTAAAATATCTAGTGAAGACTTTATTTATGAGATCTTTAATGCCAATGCAAATAATGTATGCTTTAAGGTTAGTAACATCTGGTTCCTCTAGCTTTACAAGCCTTAGAGGGACGGAGTGTTACAGAATTTTATAACAAACATTCATAGCTGCAGTGATCTAGGGAATTAATCTACCTAATTGATGACTGTGATACCCCTTTAGGACTGACTTTTGAAGTGCTGATACAAAAGTAGAATTGCTACCAGATGCATACACAGCAAGTAGGGCTGAGCAAAAATCTGAAAAAACTCCGAATCCGGCTCTAACTCCGACGAGACAAAGTCAGAGTCGGAATTTTTTTTTTTTTAATTTTTCAGTCAAAATCAGAGTTGAGTCGGAGGTGTCGCCTGACCAACTCCAACTTTATGCTCCGACTCTAACTTTGCCCCCTCCAACTCCAACTCCAACTCCGAATCCGACTTCAATATTGTACATATCTTATAAAAATATATATTTATCTATATATTGATCATATATATTAGTATAGTTATATAGTTATATAGTTATATAACAAGAACTTATATAGTTAAATTCAATAATATACTAGTATGATCTACTTATTATAAAATGATATACTTATACTACAATATAAATAGATTAATAATAGTTTAGTATATGGAAACATCGTATTATTACTACCATACATTCTCAAATATAGAAATAAGTTAGACACTGGTATTGAAATAAATCTATTATAATAAGTTAATAACACATGATACTAATTTACATATAATTAGACACTAGAAAGTCTAGTATATAATTAAGTTACGAATAAGTTAGGCACTAGTATAATAACATGTAATACTAATGTATAATAACATGTAATTAGACACTATATTATAAGTCTAGTATATAAATAAATTATACACTAGTATAGAAATAACTAATAAGTCTAGTATAATAAGTTAATAACATATAATACTAATTTACTAAAATATAATAACATGTGTAATTAAACACTAGAAATAAGTCTAGTATAGAAATAAGTTATAAATAAGTATAGAAATTTTTTTTTTTGATAAGTATCAAGCTATTGTATTCATATAAATAGGCAAAGCCCAGGTACACAGGAAGTATACTTGAAAAAACGCCTAACTAGTGGTTACAATAGAACAAAGAAGATCATGGACCCTAAGTCCATTACAAACTATAGCCCCCGCCCATAAGAACAAAGACTTAAAAAAAGAAAACTCTAATCTCCTCCAAAGTTCTCTCTTGGTCATCAAAACATCTGGCGTTTCTTTCACTCCAAATACACCAGCACAAGCATATTGGTACCAATCTCCAAATTGCTGCTACCTGAGATTCTCCATATAGTCCTCTCCAGCTCGCGAGGAAATCCACCAATCTACCAGGCATAACCCAGGACAAACCGGCTCTTGAGAAGAAATCATCCCATATAGCCTTAGCCACCTCGCAATGTAAAAGCAGGTGGTCAACTGACTCCCCATGCTTCTTACACATGTAACACCAATCTAGGATAATCACCCGTCGTTTCCTCAAATTATCTGTGGTAAGAATCTTTCCCAACGCTGCTGTCCATACAAAGAAAGCTGCTTTTGAAGGTGCTTTTGTCTTCCATATGCTCTTCCATGGGAACATAGACATTCTGGAATTTGAGAGTTCATGATAAAAGGAACTGACAGAGAAGATACCTTTCTTAGAGTGATTCCAAAACATCTTATCACCAAAGCCCCCAGGAATACTTGTGGAATATAACGTTGCAAAAAATTCCGTAATAGACTCCAACTCCCAATCATGAGCTGCCCTAGTGAAATCAATATTCCATTGAGAGGTACCATTAGAAAAGACCAAGAGATCAACAATCGATGCCTCTTTTACTCTAGCAAGTGCATAAATGGCAGGGAAGGTATCACGTAGGCACCGGCTGCCGCTCCATATATCACACCAGAAACGAATTCGCAACCCATCACCTACCACAAAATGTTCATTACCTCGAAAAGATCCCCAAAGGCTCCTAATGTTTTTCCACAAACCCACCCCATGAGTGCCTCGTACCTCATTCGAGCACCATCCTCTCCAGGCTACCCCAAACTGAGAATCTATGACTAACTTCCATAAAGCCTCCCTTTCATTTTGGTATCTCCACAACCACTTACCCAACAGAGCTTGGTTGAATTTCATTAAATGTCGAATCCCTAAGCCTCCCCCAAAAATTGGGGTACAAATAGTTGACCACTTAACCAAATGAAATTTAAACTCTTTTCCCAATCCACTCCATAAGAAATCCCTTTGTAGTTTCTCGATGCAGTTAGCCACCTTTAAGGGAAGCGGAAACAAGGACAAAAAATAGGTGGGTAGGTTAGAAAGAGTGCTTTTAATCAAAGTCAACCTACCACCTTTTGACAAATATAGCCTCTTCCACGCCGCCAATCTGCACTCCATCCTTTCTACTACCTCATTCCAAATCCTTTCAGATTTAAAAGAGGCACCCAATGGTAAGCCAAGATACTTCATAGAAAGTGAAGATATCTTGCAACCCAGGGTAGTAG
Organism: Cyclocarya paliurus; assembly: GCA_029856935.1. NCBI lineage: Eukaryota > Viridiplantae > Streptophyta > Magnoliopsida > Fagales > Juglandaceae > Cyclocarya > Cyclocarya paliurus. The sequence continues at coordinate 37,067,414 of CM056947.1, read as the reverse complement.
CTAAGAACTCCACATCATGGGCGGCCCCCACAGGCACTATTTCTGATTTTGCGAGATTGATACTCAGACCTGATACAACCGTAAAGCAAAGGAGAAGCGCCCTCAAATCTTGGACTTGTCTAAGGTGTGGCCCACAGAAAATAAGGGTGTCATCAGCAAATAACAAATGAGAAATATATAAGTCACCATTCCCCACTGAAAAGCCATGGAGTAAACCACCATCCACCAGACCCTCAATCATCTTGCTGAGAGTTTCCATAACAAATAAGAATAGTAAAGGTGATAGTGGATCTCCCTGTCTCAATCCACGGGTGGAGTTGAAAAAACCTACCGGAGAGCCGTTTACCAAGATCGAAAATCGAGCTGAAGAGATACAAAATTCAACCCATTTCTGCCATTTTTCCCCAAAACCACATCTCTCCAATAAGTAAAGAAGGAATTTCCAGTTGACATGGTCATATGCTTTCTCCATGTCTAACTTGCAGAGTAGCCCACGTTCTCTAGACTTCAAACGACCATCCAAGACTTCATTAGCTATGAGAACTGGGTCAAGAATTTGTCTACCTTTGACAAACGCATTTTGTGGCTTGGAAATTAGTTTTTCCACTACTGAGCTTAGTCTATTTGCTAATACTTTGGACAGAATCTTGTACATCCCATTCACTAGACTAATGGGGCGATAGTCTCTCACATCCCAAGACCCCACCTTTATAGAAATGAGAGTTAAGAATGTGGCATTGAGACTCTTTTCAAAGCAAGCATTAGAATGAAATTCATGAAAAACTTGCATAATATCTTCCTTGACCACCTCCCAGCAAACTTGAAAGAAACCCAAAGTAAAGCCATCCGAACCGGGAGCCTTGTCACTAGCCATGCCTCTAATAACATCGCCCACTTCCTCTTCTGTAAATGGCCTTTCTAACCCTCCTGCACTCTATTGGTCTAGAGTGGAAAACGACAACCCATCTACTCTCGGTCTCCAATTATGTTCTTCAGATAAGAGTTGTTGATAGTACTGTTCAATGTGGCTTTTGATAACCGTCTTATCCGAAGAAGCTACCCCATCCACCATCAGAGTATCAATGGCATTGTACCTCCTGTGCGAATTAGCCATCCTATGGAAGAATTTAGTACATTTGTCCCCCTCCTTAAGCCAGAGAACCCTAGATTTCTGTCTCCAAGAAATCTCCTCCATCAAAATAACCCTTTCAAGTTCAGCCACAACCTGACTCTTGCGGCTTTTCTCGGGTTCAGAAAGTGTTCTAACCTCCTCCTCACCTTCCAGACTTTGTAATTCCTCCATAAGGGACCGCTTCTGTTGAAACACATTGCCAAAAACTTATTCATTCCATTGCTTCAAATCCTGTTTCAACGCTTTCAACTTTTTAGCCATAATGAAACTTGGAGTGCCTTGGAAACTATATGAAGACCACCATTGTCTGACCCTGTCTACAAAACCCTCAGATTTAAGCCACATATGCTCAAATTTAAAATGCCTTCTACCCCCTTGGATGCCTCCGCAATCTAAAATGATGGGGAAGTGGTCGGAGCATAAACGGGGTAATCTTCTTTGGACTACCTCCGGGAAGTGAGCCTCCCAATCGGGGGTTAGCAGGAATCTATCGATCCTCGACCAAGCTGGAACCTCTCGATTATTAGACCAAGTAAATGTGCCTCCTGATAGTGGAATGTCCATGAGTTCTTGTTCGGAAATGAAATCAGAGAAATCTCTCATCGCAGAAGTGATGCGAGGAGATCCCGACCTTTCGCTCGTGAAGCGAGATATGTTAAAGTCCCCGCCAATACAACTTGGTAGCTCCCACATACTAATAATTTCAGCCAATTCTTCCCACAAAAATCTTCTCTCTAAATCAATATTTGGGCCATAAACACCAATGAAAGCCCATTTGAAGCCATCTTCTAGATTAACAAAGGAACAAGCAACCGATAAATCACCCACGCACTCCTCGATCCTTTCCACTACCCTTGTGTCAAACATAATGAGAACACCCCCAGAAGCTCCTTTTGAAGGTAAATAAGACCACCCAACATGTTGTCCTCTCCATAAGCTGCGAACTAGTTGTCTTGTAATCACTTCCAACTTAGTCTCTTGTAAGCATATGATGTCCCCTTTCCATTGGCGAAGTAAGTTTCTAACTTGGAGCCGCTTATTATGGTCATGTAACCCCCTCACATTCCAAAATATTATTTTTGGCTTTATTGGACCACCAATTTACCCCTCCCCTTACTACGGTCACGGGTCGAGCTCTTCTCACCTCTTTCCTCTATCATTGCCCAATCTAACCTTCTGAGTTCTCTTTCTTTTTTTTTGGCCAATGCCAATGCTTGATCGGACATAGATTGGACATTCACAGCCTCTACAGCTGTAAGAAGGGCCATAAATTCGGTTTCAAAATCTCCATACGAAATATCTACCATGTGCTTAATATCCATTGCTCTCTGGATGACCCAATCTGACACATTAGGATGAAATGAGTATATTGGAGTGGGATCATCTTCCCTTTCCCTGTTCGAAGTGAACAGTACCAAAGAACCAGCTTCTACTGCCATCTCCATTCCTGAAGCACCTAGCTAGTCCGTCTCCTTCGCCGCTAAGGGGACATCTGAAAAGAGCTCATCTTCCAACGGGTCAAAAGGCCCTTGATGTGTCACTGCCTTCACCTCTGGTAAGGACCTCACCCCTGTAGGGTTTAAACCGAGTCCAACAGACAAAGCATTCGGACTGTGCAGACCAACCACCAAGCCCGAAGGGTCAGCAGACCCTTGTCTCTTCTCTACCTCCACATTCGGTAAGCTCCTCACCTCCGGTGGGTTGGTACTAATGCCAGCAACGACCGGCGATGCTATCTGTGCCACCTCGAGAGGTGGCGGCCCAACCAAAGCCTCCCCGTGGCTCAACGAGTTTTGCATCATGCCGTTAGCTTCAGCCAAAATCTCTGTCGTTTGCAAACCTCTTCCACAAAACACCGTCGAAATCGACTCCGACGCAAGAGAGGTCTTTCTCTGTGTCGATACCTCTTCCGGCGACAATATCTCGGCACAACTCATCATCGTCTCGGCTTCACTGAGTCCCACCGAGACCCTCTCCGGCTCCCCTAACATCTCCGACGGAACCACCACGATCACCGGCGTCGACGTCGACGTCGGCTTCAACCCCTGACCCACCGCCACCTCCGACGGAGTCGGATGGATAGCCAAAGGGTTTTCACAGTCGGGTCGAACCCTGTTTCTCTGGTGGATGCCGTAAGCTTCCGGGTTTGACCCCTGGGCCGCTTGGCTGGCCTGCCCGCGCACGTGACCCGGCCCATGAAGGGCAGCTATTTCCATCCCCTTACTTCCCTGCCCAAGTTCAAAACCCGGCCCATGATGACCCTTCTCAATGATCGGCCCGAGCACATAATCCAGCCCATGAAGAGCTGCTGTTTCTTTCCCCTTACTACCCTGCCCAAGCTCATACCCCGGCCCATTAGGAATCTTTCCCTTCAACTTACGCCCAGCCTCTATATCCAGCCCCTTAGCTCCCTGGCTCTTATCCTTCTCCCTTCTCTGATCTTTCTCAACGCAGCGTTTAATAATCTCCAAATTAAAGACCAGAGCTCCCACTTGCTTCTCCATGTCTGTCACGGCCTGCTGTAAATTTGCCAAGGATGTCCCCGACATAAAGCTGCCTTCCCTTCCCTCATCACATGCCCGCACCATCTGCAGTGGGATCATGGTACCTGCTCCTTTTGCAGGTTTTGCAGGATTAGGCACTCTAGTGAGAACTTCCCTGTATGAAGCTTGAAGCCCCTGCGATGGAGGATGCGGCTTCCAAAGGTGATTACCTCTGTTCTTCCTTCCCGAAACAGAGGATGCGGCTTCAATGATGTCTTTCAACAGCTCACTAAAACTCCTCCACCCCGATCCTTCCTTCCCCTCCGGAATCATCAGTAATCCACGCCTTTTCTCTTGGCCAAACTCTGATAAGGAGAAAAAATTTCCTTGCGCATTCCGTTTCCTCTGTATTACCAGGACTTGTGAACCATTTCGACGAGATCTGATGAAAACCGAGTGGCTCTCATACACCACCCCTTCCTCCACCATAACAGCCAGCCAACCCAACGAATCTTGGTCAATGGAGATGTGGTTAACCATGCGACAGCTACTCTCAGTAATTCTCCACCACCTTGCCTTCATCTTCTTAAAATCAAAACATTTTTGTTCAATGATTACATTCCTATTCGACCCCATCACACTAATATGATAAAACTGGAAAATCTGGGCTAATCAACATAGATCTCACACTCAGATTGCTCACCGAAAACTAGACCCATCATTTTCTAGAGAGAATTCTAGAGAGAGGAAGGGGGAGCAGAGTATAGAAATTTGAAAGCCCACAAATAAGTCTAGTCTAGACTAGTCTATACAAATTAGTCTATCTATATTTCCCTTAATTTTTTTTTTTTTTTTTTTTTGCCTATCAAAAAAAGAAACAAGTATAGAAATTTGAAAGCCCATAAAAAAGTCTTGTTTAAAAATGGGATAAATATGAAGTTAAAAAAAAGCTAAAAAAGCCCAAATTTGACTCCGCTCCAACAAGTCGGAGTCGGATCAGACACTACACAAGTCGGAGTTGGATCAAACACTACACAAGTTGGAGTCGGAGTCGGAGTCGGATTTAGGGGATTCCGAACACCGACTGGGTCGGTGCTCACCCCTAATAGCAAGCCTAAATGGTAAATGCATGTAAATGTAAATGTCATCATTATTCAGTCAAAACCACCTATGCAAGACAAGCAAATATCATTGTTGAGCATACCTTAAAGCAAGGCCACTACTGCGGCCGGCTGCATATGCACAAGGCAGCTTTCCCCAATTGAACCAATACATGAAAAATCAATACCCAAGGACCATTAGAATCATCAATGTAGATTACGTTTCTCCTCCATAACTGCAGCATCTCTCTAACAAAATGTCATAGATAACCTCCATAGCTGCAGTGATCCAGGGATATAATCTACCTAATTGATGACTGTGATGCCCCTTTAGGACTGACTTTTGAAGTGCTGATCCAAAAGTAGAATGGCCACCAGATGCATACACAGCAAGCAAAAACAAAATGCAAAAGTGAAAGTGAAAGTGAAAAGAAAATACGGAATGGGTGAGTTAATGTTGAAAACAGGCCTGGTTGTTTTCCCGACCACTAGAGTTTAGATAACAAATGCGTGAAAGGAAACCATTAATATCTACATCCTCCCTCCATACAGTCCCTCCCCCCAACCAAAAAAACAAACAGAAACAATCTGGGTGGGGTTTCCTCAGACTGGTGGGGGAAAAGCTATACAAAGATGCATTCTTTATTTTGCCTTTCTTTTTTAAATAATGGTTAAAACACAAAGCACCAAAGCTGGTGTATAAAAATTGAAAAAACGTTTTCATTCTCCTCCAGCACTTTGATTTTTATTAGAATCCAGGTTTCAAATTCCTCTTGTCCCTCAAAGATAGAGATCTCTCCAACAATCTTCCCATTAAACAGTTCTCTCCAATCCTATATTTCCCCATAATCAATCCAAAATGGTGTTTTTCAGTATGGATTAGACCATCAATTTCAATTACTTTGCTATAATATCCATGCAGGGAATCAGGCTCTAGTCTCCCATAAGAAGAAGGTGGCAACAGAACTGGTAAGACCAATGCCTAATGAGTTTGAGCAGGCTTGTACTTGTAGCAAAAACATAATCATCAGTACAATGCGTAACCATTATGTCATAGACCAATATGCTTCCAAACCAAACCCAGAAGGGATAAAAAAAAAATCAGTATCTATGAAAAGCAAAATAGCGTCAAGAGAGAATTATGACACTCAAAAAACAACAGTAAGGTGATGTATAATTGATAACTGACCAGTACGATTAACTTATCCTTGTTAACCTCCAACGAATTCTTAATATCAGGAACCATAGCTTCCCGAGATGCTGGCATTGTAAACAAATCAAATCCGCTGCCATGACCAGGAAATGCCAAACCCTCAAAGGGATGCAGCGATGGCAGCCTCGGTTCAACTGACAAGCCTTCGGCCATGAGCCTCCGCATGACTATTTCTCGCTCCATCATCAGCTCCCTCCTCACCTCCGCTTCGAGCATCTGGCGCCGAGCGATCTCCGCCATGATTATCTCTTCTCTAATCCGCTCCTTTTCGAGCTCCCGCTGGATTGCTTCTCGAACGTTACTCGGGTTTCGCATTTGCTCCGGGATTGCATTCGGATCTGCGGTTGAAATACCAGCTGATAATAAAGGGTCACCGCAAAGATCAGTGAAAAAAGATATTTAAGAGAATGAGCGGAGTTTTTGGCTCCCGAGAAAATGTGGGAAACGAAATGGAACTACGGTCTTAAAAAGCCCTGTTTTTTTAGTACCTAGACCTCATCCAAATTAGCTACTGAACCAGAACAGTATAATAAATTACACTCGGAAGTTTTCCATTCGCCTATTTGATTTCTCAGCAACCAAACAGGAGCATATAATAGATAAATAATGTATATTAACGGACCTCTCAATGCTTGTTCGGTGAAGTATCCGACGCCGGAAGAAGAGGAAGGATATACTTGCGGTCGGCCATCAACGGCTCGAAACTTGAACTCCATGGAATTGAAAGAAAAAAGTACCGCAGAGAGAGGTATTGTGAGATTTTACAACTTTCCTTTGCGGTCTGGCTAGAAGGACTGGGTAGGAGGTACAGATGAAGTGCGAAATAAACGCGCTAAACATGCGCGTGGGTCAAGGAGTCGTAAAAGGTCTGGACTGAACATTTTGAGCCTTTGAGGTCCAACTTTCGGAAGGGCAAAGAGTTATTTACAATTATGTAATAAAATAATATTATTTTAAATCTTATTTTGATTTTTATTCATTTAAATATAATTAAAAAATATTATTATGGTGCGTTCGTTCGCAGGTTGTGAGCTTGTGTAGTCCAACCACACATTGCCGTGTGTTGTAAATTGAAGTATTTTCAAAAACAAAAAAAGCTTTTCTATTTTGAGTCAGTACGTAGAACATATTATTTACATCACTTAAATTGTATGATTTTTCTTTAAAAAAAATGACAGGATTTTATTTATATAATTTAAATTTTAAAATTTATCTTCTAAATTGAATTATGTTACATAAGCATTTTACTAAGTGTGTTATTTACGCCGATTTATAAATAGAATTTTTCAACGAAAAATGAAGGAAAACAAATATGTGGTTTGAACTTTTGCATTTCTTTCTCATTTTTTTTAGATCAAAGTTGTTTTATAGATAATCTCCTTTATACCAAGGAATGAATACAAAAGGGACTAGCTTCCATATCAACAATCTCACAAGAAATATGCAAGGCATTTTTTGCTAAAACATGAACTACATCATTAGCCTCTATTCTAACATGATTAGCTGACCAATGATCAAAACCTAAAAGTTTATGTTTGATATCATTGATAAGCATTCCAATGCAACATTTGATGTTCCTTAGACGCAATTCAACACCAAATATTGTTGCTTGAAGAGTATCAAAAGTTTCTACTAGTAAGGGTTCAGGAAAGAAATTCTGATTCATTCTCATTGTGGCCAATACCCTTCCCTCCCAATCACATGTAATGATCTCAATACCAATTTCTATCAATTATTGCATTCCAGTTTATCTTCGTGACATCCTGTGGAGGAGGTTCCCATCTCTGTATCTGATTTCTTGTTGTTCTCAAGTTGCTAGAATTATCAAAATGTATTGCCTTCAAGCCCTGCAGAATCTGTTTTGAATGTTGCACCACAATGTTTGGGTGGGTTAATTCTGCTTTGAAGGCAAAACCATTCCTTTTCTGCCATAATCTTCTTGCAAATACTTCTATCTCTTTCATATTCTCATTCTCAAACATTTCACTTATATTTTTTAGAATTTTCATAAATGTCTTTTTAGTGATCTACTCTTCTATATTTTCTTTGAACATTGACCCCAAACATCTTGTGTGGCAATACATCCCCGAAGAACATGATGTTCAGCAGATTTTCCTCCTCTAAACAAATGTGACGGTTTAAATGTTTCACTACTTTCTTCTTATAGAGATTCAAGTTTGTTGGAAGTGATTCTAGACATGCTCTCCATAAGAAAACTTTGTCTATATTTGGTATGTTTAGCTTCCATATTCTTGACCAAATTTCTTTCTATCTATTGCTGCTAGGAGACTACCCTTTAGCTTGGTCCTGCATTTCTTTTTGCATATGATAAACACCCCTCACTGAGAATTTTCCATTAGCAGTGCATCTCCATATTAACTTATATAGAGTATTGCAATGGCTGATAGGAATTTTCTTTATGATCTCAACTTCATCACTTGAGAAAATGTCTTCATTCAGTAAATACCTCCATTGTTTAGTATCTGAGTCAATGAGAGTTTGCACTTTTTCATCCTCATCGAGGAATTTTATTGCACTTTGAATCCTAAAAGTGGGATGGGGAATCCACTTTTCTTTTTCTTCAATTAAATGTCTTGATGCAAGTATATATACTTCTCCAAATAAATGAAGGTTTGCTACCAAGCTTTGCATGAGAAAATAAACCCTCAACAAAGTATTTCAACTTTTAGAACTTGTGAAGCTAAAGAATTAGCTTTGAACTTTGTAGTTTAGGACTTGAGAATTGTGATTGTCAATTGAGAAGCAAAACATTTAGTTCAAAGTTTTTAAGGTTTATGGATTTTGAATCTTAGTTTTTTAGGCTGTTTTCTTTTTTAAAAATGAAACATCAAAATCCCTTTTGGAGTGAGATGAGATGAAATAAGATAAGATGAGATAAGATAAGATGATTTTAGATGAAAGATAAAAGTTGAATAAAATATTATTAAAATATTATTTTTTTAATATTATTATTGTTTTGAGATTTAAAAAAGTTTAATTGTTTATTATATTTTGTGCGAGAATTTAAAAAAATTGTAATAATGAGATGAGTTGAGATCAGATAAAATGAAATATTTTTACTATTCAAACAGAACAAATCTTTGAGCAAGTTCAATTAGAAAAGGAACAATTTAATTAAAAATAATATATAGAAATAGACGTGTCTCGGACTTGCACTCCTAAGATTTATATATGTAAATTTACTAAAAGCAAAACTGCGTACTTGGGCATAAAAGAAATGACTTGCAAAAGAAAGTTTCTAGGATTAGTATAAATCTCGGAAAACATGAATTTCATTTTGTTACTAAAAATGTATTAAAGAATAGTTATATATATATATATATATATATATATATATATCTATATATATAATTTAACATAATAAGTTTTTTTGTTTTATACGGATGAAAGGCCCATTTGGAATTTAAAGAGTAATTTTAGAGTAGGCTACATGTCCAAAATTTATTTCAAAGGTATATGAATTTATATTGGGCTTGATCATTAGGTTAAAATTATTTAAGGGACCAAGTGAGATCTTTTTATTTTGAAATTGGCCTGGAAATTTACGAGCCGAGATTTGGGTAGGTTATGAGTTGAGACCCATTAATATTTATTAAATACTTGATTTAGAAAATTTCAGACAAACTAAAGAGACTTTTTTTTGGACTGGTCTAACTAGCCCAATTTATTAACTCATACAATATTCAAGATGAGGCCAAAAATTTTGAAAAGGGCCCAAGAAACCCAAGCCCGTGAGAATACAAGAATCAGTCACGTGCCCATGCACGTCTCCCATGCACGTTTCTTCCTCACATTTTCTCTAGGGTTTTACCATCACCTCTCTCTCTCTCTTTATATATATATATCAAAAATGTTACTTGCACACGGGAGGCGTACCTTCTGCATACCCATGGCCTACTGTAGCTCACTGAAACGGTGCGTTCGCAAGAGATTAAGACCTTTTCCTTTACCTTTTACAATATATACCTATATTTCCTACTTGACCATTGATTACTACTATTCCAATACATAATTAAGCCCTTTTTTACTTTAACCTGTAGCGTACAGATCTCAATCATGAAAACCCATTTCTCTATCTTTACATATACGCTAATCCAAAAACTGTAATTAACATAATGGTTGCGAATAAAATACGCATGCACAAAAAAAAAAAAAAAAAAAAGAGCAAAAAGCAAAAGAGCAAAAGCATTTTTCTGGGTTTCGTTCAAATTCAATCATACCTACTTTTCATTAGAGATTGGGTTGTCGGGGAGATTGCGTCTCCTAGAGCTCGTCGACCCGATTCGCTGCGACATCGATCCTTCGAACCTTTGAGACAACTGGTGCTGATGCAGAGCCATAGATAAAGCTTGCTTGTGCAAGAACTCCTCCTCAGCCAGCAGTTTCCTTTAAGACCGTCCCATTCTCTTGCTCCTGGAGTCATTTTCTTTGACCTCCTTTTTTGTCATGCAAATAAACCAATTACCCATTATTGCAAGACTCGTTCCAGACAATACCCAAAGATCTTTCGATCAACTTTAATCGGTAAAGTATCAAAAAACTATGGCATTTCCAGCGAAAAAAGACGCATCTTGAACATTGTATACACACGATAAGATTTGTTGAGAGAGAGATGTTGAAATCGAGTTCTCTTCTTTTCTTTCAGCTCTACTCTTTTTTTTTTTTTTTTATATTATCGGCTGAGCCGATTCCACAAAAGGTACCTGAGTCAGGTACCTGGAGCAGAACTGCTGCGTGGAGAAACTGCCCAAGCCCTTGTTACAGCCGCTAGCACACTCCAAAGCCAAGACACTCCCTGTCGTCGTCCCTGCACCACCAAAAACTGCAACCACCAAGCCACCATCCAATTTTAGTGCACGTTCTCACTATCGCAGAAGCTCAAACCATGTGCACCGCACGGAACCACCCAACCAACGGCCCACCTAGTTGCACCTCTGTAGCCCACCTCTCCTCCACACCGTGAGCCCTCCCTCCACTCAAAACCACCATGTAATAGCCATTGCCCAGCCACACTCAGCCTCTATATAACAGCACAACAACCCCAAATGGAAGCCACCTCAACGGGCACTCAAGCCTCCACCCTACACCACCACACAGCCACCGTGAGACCCTCCCTACAGACCACTACACCACCACAAAAAGGCTCTGTTTCTCCGCACAAAAATAGGGCACCCGTTTTCCTCCACAGTGAGCCACAACGCCACCGCTCATTGCTCAGCCTCAAGCGGGAACTACCAAGAAAAACCACAGAAACCGCCGCCTGTGCCACCTCTAGTTATCCTGTGTGGATCCTCCCCTACGGTCTCCTCTCTCTCTCTCTCTCTCTCTCTCTCTCTCTCTCTCTCTCTCTCATAGTGCTCCGCCGTCACGATCACCACCGTCCACTGCACCCAGCTCCGTCACGGCTCCCTCCTTCTCGATGAGTACGACTGCTCCTTTGTTACACGGTTGGAGTTGATTGTCTGATGAGTCATGGCTTTTAGAGCCCAAATTTCCCAAAGAGCCCTTGCGTGTGTTGGTCATTTTCTAAAACACCCCTTTCATTAGTCGGGTTGTATATTGGACCTGATATTGTTTGTATATTACACTTAGGATTTTCTTAAAATATAAGAACTTATAAATAAAATAAATAAATATTTAAATTATATTATATAGTATTACTATTTTTACAAATAAATTTCGGACGTAAATAATAAGTATGAAATTTATTTTTAACCTTTTAAAAAACTGATTGTCTATTTTTTTAAAATGAGATTTTGGATTTTACTTTAATATATTTTGTTATAATTATGTTAAGAGGATATTAAGTTGAAGAGGTCTTTTACATGGGCTTTGTTGTAATTGAGAACTTATGTTAGCCATACACTTTATTTTACCGTAAACAAGTTAGAGCTTAAATAGTCAAATATTTTTAAGTGAATATTGAGGAATCTGAGAATTTATGATATTTTAGGGTTTTAAAAAATTTAGATTCTTAAGAAAATAGGTTACTTAGAATTTCATATTTAAGTATTGAAAAAGGTGTTAATTTTCGAAACTTACGAAAATTATGTGGCAATCTTATAGGTGATGAGTAATTTTCATTCAGTACTGTTTTGAATAAATTCAAAAAGTTAAGAAATCCAGATAAACGGGATTCCTATGCTAGACTTTGCATAAAAGAAAATGAACTGAGATTGGTTTATGAAAATATGCATAATATGTTTTTGAAAAGAAATGTGAAAATAACCTCAATTATTTGTTCTGCATTATTCATGAGATTCGTAAGAAATATAAGAATATTTTTATCATGACTGGTGTAGAAATAAGCTAATATTATGCATTCTATTTTTCGAACTGAGAAAAAGGAGCAAATATGATAATATGATAATTTTTGCATATGATGTGAAAATGTTTTGAATCTGTTTTCAAGATGTGAAATGATCTGAATTTGTTTAGTACTCAGTTTTGATGTGTTGTGACATCTAAAAACCTTGGCATATTTTTTGAAGCTGTATTTTGATTAAAGTCTTATTATGATGTTTATGTTTATGTTCTGTTCTGATAATGCCCAGTCACGGGTGATAATAGTGACATACGGCTCAACCACAGGTGATAATAGTAGCATACCGTCTAGTCATGGGTCATAATAGTGACATACAACCATTCCACACGTTATAATAGTGGTTTATAACCTTACCACGGGGGTTAAACATGGTATCTGGCCTAGTCACGAGTAATAATAGTGGCATACGACCCTTCCACAGGTTATAATTAGGGTTTATAACCTACCACTAGGGTTAAACATAATATCTATCCCGATGTGATGTTCTGATATGATGAAGATGAGATTTCAAATTTTGATATGCCAAAAGCTTTTTGATGAAGAATGTTTTCTGAAAGTTTTGTTGTGATATTTTTTATAACATGTTTTGATTTTGCATTTTGAAAGCAAACGTTTCTGATTCTGCATTCTGTAAGTAAATATTTTTTTTCTGCATTCTGAATTCTGAAAATGTTCATGTTTGCATACTAGTATATGTTCTCTGCTTACTGAGTTATTGATAACTCACTCATTATCTCCACAATAGTTTTTCAGTCTAAGCAGCACAATGTACTCGAGGTAGAAAATTGGAAATAGAAGTAGAATTAAATCTAAATATTAATGATGATGATAATACTTCCAAATCATCACTAAAGGACTCTAAAATCGTACGAAAAATCATATCAACTCTTAACATGCACTGCAAATCCTTTGTCCAAGTATAACATCCATAAAAGACTTCATATAGAAGAGTATCATAACAAAATGCATTTGAAGCTCAGCACGATCCGTTTGGTTAAGTAGAGTAGATCCTATTTCCAGTCATCAAAATAAAAATGAATCATTGATCAGAAAATTTCTTTCCAAAAAGAACTATAATCCACTACATATCACTATTCAAATAGTAAAAACATTCGAAAAAAATCTGATTTGCAAGTTGAAGAAGCACAACTAAACTCATTAATAACTATACATGCGCACACAAATTTGATGATGGAAATAATGTGGATGCAAGTCTCCAGCTATCATCCTGTTGAGTCAAAATCCACCATATTGAGTGAAAGGAAGCTGATAATGTTATACTTAATACACAAATAAATATCACCAAATAATTTAAAACAAGTGATTGAAAGTAATATCTAATGCAAGAAGAATACCATATATATTGTTTGATATTGCATTCCACTTATGTTCAAAAAATCATGAGCACAACTTAGACAAACAGCCTCCAAAATCTACACAATCAGTGTTTATGTTCAAAAAAACTTGAGCACAACTTAGACAAACAACCTCCAATCAGTGTTTATGTTCAAAAAATCATGAGCACAACTTAACTAACTTGGCCCCCACAAGGACAGGTTAGAAACAAACAACTGAATGATATCTTTGCCAATGCACAGCATTTCTAAAGTGTTCTCCGTCGGACACAAAGAGCGAAATGCAACAATTCAAATAAAATGCAAACAAAAACAAAAACACATTAGCAAAACAAAATAGAGGAGGACAACTCAGTATATCCCCTAAACTCACCAAGAGGATTGATGTCTCCTCCATAGCCATGAACCCTGACCACCTCCTCGAATGCAACTGCGGTTTCCCTCAACACACCATACCACGTCTTTTTGGCCCCCATATGCAAGTAATTCAAGTTGTGAAGGTTGTGATCCTCCACGTGCCAAGCAAACCAGCTAAACATCATAGCCATGTACACCATCAGGGATGTAACCCCCGTAATCTCCTCCTTCATGAACCTAAACAATGACCCATTTGACTTGTTATGATCCCACATTGACTAAGTATGGGATTAGTTGGTGGTTTATAAGCCCCTAGGCACCCTTTTCTTGTAAGTCAGTTTTTAAGGGTGAGTTCTACCTAATGGTTTCATAACAAATGGCATTAGAGCCACCCCACTATGCAGTCCATGTTGGCACAATTGCAATCATGCGGCACGGGGGGTGATGCCTACATGGCAGTGTTCATCTAGGGCTAGGAAAGACCTAGCGCACAACCAGCCCGTGTGAGTGCAAGGACCATAGTGGATATCCACTACAGAGCGTGGTAGTTGTTATGATCCCACATCGACTAAGTATGGAATTGGTTGGTAGTTTATAAGCCCCTAGGCACCCTTCCCTTATAAACCGATTTTTAAGGGTGAGTTCTACCTAATGGATTCATCACATAACCTGGACACCCCTTCATATTCCACGCAGTCTTGCCGAGGGTCACACCTTCCCATCTTGCCTCCCTACTCTTCTTGGGACTAAAGGGCACGAACACCGAAACAAGCATATCATTCGCATACTCAACTGAGAAGGGCTTGTCTACTGTGGCTTTCCAATAAAGGGATTTCCATAGCAACATTTCTTCAGGGGTCTCTTCTCGAAGGCCTTGGCTTTGGCCTCGAACTTCTGAAACATGTAGTACTCGCCGCTCTCCTAGATGGGTGGTGAATGTGGGCGGGAATTTGGGGTCGAAGCAGGGTTAAGGGCCGTGAGGGAGCAGTTCAGATTTGCAATTACGGTCATCTTCGATGCAGAAGGTACTGAGGAACGATTTTGCATATTCTATACTTGGAAGCCTCCTTCTTGATCTTGAAAATGTAGGAAATAAGATCTTGGAACTCTACTAGAGTCGAGTGGTACTCTGGGGCCAAAGGTAGGGATATGAGCCATAAGAGGCTCCCATTAACAACAAACAGAACTGGGGTTGTACAACAACCAATGGTGGGGGAAGAGATGGGTTGAGGGAGAGAGGCGCTGGGCGAGAGAGAAGAAGAAGGGTTGAGGGAGAAGGATCTGGTTGGGCAAGGGAGAAGAGAGGGAGAGGATCGAGCCTAAAGGAAGGGTTTTGAGGGAAGAACATGTAGAAGGGAGAAAACCGGGTTTGCCACGTGGGTGTGTAGTGTGTGCTAGTGAATCGGGGGTTGAGTAGAGCATTCATATAAATATATATATATAGAAATAGACTTGTCTCAAACTTGCACTCGTAAAATTTTAGGGGTAGATTTACTAAAATATTAAAGAATAATTAAGTATATAATTTATATAATAAGTGAGACTTATTTAAGAATAAGAAATAAGGTCTCAATTTATAAGAATAATTATATATACAAGTTCTAAATGTACAAGCCCAGCACAGATATTTTATAAAAACTAAACTCCACTATCAAAAAGGATAAAAAATTCAATTTTAAACCATTGATATTGCAAATTTAATTTACGATGAAGGGCAAAATAATGTGTAAATTCTTAAATTAGATTATTATTATTTTACATATATTTTTGTAAGAAAATACCCTAGTTACAAAATGGTTATAAAAGTAATTCCACAAACTGATATGACTTAATGTAATTAGTTCTTCTAGGTACAAGCGGATTGGCGCACCAACCCGCGTACCAATTGTTATTTTAATATTTCGTTGGATGTTATTTTTATTAAAAAAGTGGAAAACATGATAGAAGAGAAAAAAGACATCAAAAAGAATAACTGAAACACAAAGAAGAAGACCCGATAGAAGAGAGTGGCACAGTTGTCCTCGGTCTTCTTCGTCAACTGTCTCTTCTGCGTGTGACAGTATCCTCTTCATTGACAACATTAACAAGTTGACAATGACATCCTATGTCATGCAGTAAGATTTAGCTATCTGAGTACTAGGAAACCATATTTCTAGTTTACTCATACGTTTTACCATCAGCAGCAATTTTTTGCAATGTGAATAATAATACTAAGAATGAATATATATATATATATATATATATATATATATATATATATATATAACTGCAATATGTTAAAAAAAAGGATATCCAACACTTTCATACATTTGAAACAAGAAGTTTAGCACACAAGAAAATTTTTGGAAAAGATGACCACCGATTTTGAATGAAGAAAACTGAATTTTCACATATGCATATATTTTAAGGTTAGAGAAAGCCCTAGACCATCGCTATAAACCCTTGTTTTTTTTTTTTGTTCTTGAAGACGTTGGATGAAGCACAACGAAGAGATAAGTGTTGTTTCAATTTTCACCAAAAAATAAAAACGTCTTATTTCAGTCAAGCACTTCAAATTTCATCTCCCCCGCCTCACAATAAGATGCACCGTTTTATTAAATTTGAGTCCACTTCAGCCATCAGTGCGCTTCGATGTGCAAAAGCGCTTGAGAGAATCATTTTTCTAACAATTCTTATATATACAGTCGTGATAGGCAACAGTGCGCAGTCATTGATGCCATGTCAGATTAAAAAAAAAAAAGATAATAGAAGCATAAGAGGAAAAAAAGCCCGCCAGAAATCGAAATAGGTAAGAAAGAAAGGAAAAACTCATTGAAATAGAGCTCGGCATCATCTAGGTCTTCATCTTCCCGCTCATATGGGGTCTGGGTTTTCTTTCGGTTGCGTGTAATGGTTTCCCAGTCGTCACCTTCATGTGTAATGGTTGCCCAGTCGTCGTCTTCCTGCTCATCTAATCTGGGGAATCGTTACCCACATTGCTTGAGTCATCATGTTTGTCTGGGACCGTGGATCTCCATTTTCGTAGGTATTTTCATGTGGGTCTCCATTGGTAAAGTTTTTTTCTTTTTCTTTTCTAAGTCTACATTTCGTCAACTGCTTCTTCTTATTGATGGAAATTCACTTTAGTCGGCCTCATACCTTTTCTTAGAAAAAAAAAAAAAAAACTGCTTTCATCTTTTCTAAACCTTAATTACATCTTCCTTGAGTTTTGGGTTCCCTTGATGCTTATAACCCTCTCTCTTTTTATAATTTGCTGCAAATAATCCCATTTCTTTTATTAGTATTTTCTTTTTCGTGTGTTCCTGAGACAAAACCCCTAACTTTTATGTGTAGTTTTGTAGGATTAGTTACTGGGTATTGTTTTCGTTCTTGCTTCTTCCCATTTTCTTGCCATTTTATTCATTTTCTCTTCTCTAAGTCTCTATTGTTGTTTTTGCATATTCTAAAGCCGATTTGCAAAACAGATTAAAATGGATCTTTTTTAGCAGTACAAAAGAGACTTTCATGGATGATCTATGGCCGATGTAAAGGTTTTGCAATGATTGGTTGTATGTAGGGTGATTATGGCTTAACCTTGACAAACATTGAATTTGATGATGTTCATGCCCTCCAGGCCAATTGATTTCAAGTTTTCAAGCTTGAAAACTCCCATCAACAATTATGAAGTCTTTCTTTTGCCCATTCTCATTGGTTTTATATGAATTATTATTCTTTTGAATATAATATGCAATGATTGTAGTGAAGCATTATTGAAGATCTTTTTTCTGGCTACATTATTAACTAATGTCATTATTTATCTTAACTTTGGTGGGACTTGATTGAAGTTGATGATTCTAAGTATAGAAACTCTCTCTCAAGTAGTGTAATCAGTGGACAAAAATTAAATCAAATCATGATAGCCTTTGTTTTAAGTTGAGTGTGCAGTTCAACATGACACAACGAATTTGAGAGACCAAAACTTTTTGCCTAAAACTTTAAAAATATAAAAAGAAGAGCACCAAATTAAATTTATTAGAAAAAAATTATAATTATAATTTATTGTGCCCCACCTAATAAGAGGAGCTAGCATTCATATCATTTCAACACCATTGCATAGATTGCAACTATAAGAGACCAGACAGTTGTAAGGCCTCGAGCATGTTGCTTGTCTAATTCATGTGCATTGAACAAGGACATATATATACATATATGTGTGAGGAGTGCCTGGTCCATGGATGGTCGATCACATGTCCTGCTCCTTGTATAGAGAAAAGCAACTTCAAGAACTAATTTGATCTCCTCTTGCATAGTGATGTTGGAATGAACTCCATTCTCATTGTAAATTTCTCCCAAAAGAAACTCCCTTGGCTTATTGTGGAAGTTTGCTTCTATATTTCTCGACTTGCAATTGGTATGATAGACATTATAATTCTGGTTGTCTATATGAAATTATTAGTTTAGAAGTAAATTAAATGTTTGAATTGTTGCATATAAAGTTTTTCAAAGCTGCTATTTTTCAAACATGTTGAATTCTCCGAACTATTTTGCTCCTATAAAAATGGTTGTACATTTTTTTTCCCATGCAATTTGTCAGCATGGGAAAAGGGGAAGAAAACCCATCTCCTATCTCCTACAAGACCATCTAGCTCAAATCCTCCAACCGCAATATGCTATATGATTTTTAACATTTGTTAGCATACATCAACCTCGTACTTGCTAATTATCATTATTATTTTTATGTTAGGACATCCCAACAACTGCTCCAAACTTTTCAAATTACATGCACGGTTACTATGGACCAGTGCCTGCATAGTCACCAGCTCTTATGTCATATCCAGATGGCAACCAATATCCAAGCAATATTCAGATGATGATACAACAAAGTGAAGAGGATAGGTCAGATTCATGGGAAACCTACGATGGCACTCCCGGAACACCTCATTTAGACCAAATAGATGGTGGTGATATGATTGAGGAGACAAAATCAGGGATGAAGTTTAATTCTTTTGAAGAATTAATGAACTATTATAAGCAATATGCTAAGAAATGCGAGTTTGGATCTATGACACAAAGGAGTGAGAGGGATGGCGATAGGAGTGTCAGATATGTCACCCTTGTTTGTGTCCGTGGGGAAAGGCTTAGAATAGGACGATGAATGTCGCCAAACCACGCCCGACAGAAAAGATTGAATGTAAGGCAAGGATTAATGCCTTAAAAGTTGAGGGAAAGATACAGTTGACCACAGTTCATAATATCCAGAATCACGGACTAAGTCCCCATAAATCCTACTTCTTTCAATGTAATCGTGAAGTTAGTGAGGCTGTAAAAAGAGTACTAGATACTAACGACCTGGTTGACATCCAAATGAACAAGAGTTTCAGATCTCTTGTCGTTGGCGCGGGTGGATTTGAGAACCTTCTATTTTTGAAAAATGATTGTCGCAATTATATTGATAAGGCAAGACATCTACGACTTAGAGTAAGTGGTGCTAGAGCACTTCGATATTATTTTTGTAGGATGTTATACAAGAATCTCGGATTCTTTACCTTGATAGATTTAGGTGATAATAGGAGGTTAAAGCATGTCCTTTGGGCAGATCCACCCAGTAGGGCAGCTTATCAAGATTTTGGTGATATGGTAACATTTAATACCACGTACTTGATGAACAGATACGGGATGCCCTTTGCACCCTTTGTTAGTGTAAACCATCATGACTAGTCGATTCTCTTGGGAGCAAGGTTAATTTCCAATAAGGACACAGAAACTTTTACATAGTTATTTCAGACCTGGTTGCAATGTATGAATGGTATAGCCCAGCTAGTTATTATCACTGATCAAGACAGAGCAATAAAAAATGTAATTGTTATTGTATTTTCAAAAAGTCGACATAGATTTTGCCTATAGCATATATTAAAAAAAGTCTCCGAGAAGCTTAGCTCTTATCGAACCTGCAAAAGTGGTTTAAAAAATCAGCTGATGAAATGTATGTATGACACTCAAACTATTGAAGAGTTTGAAAAATCATGGGAAGAGTTAATTAGCACGTACACCTTGCAAGAAAATATCTAGTTGCAAAGTTTGTACATTGAGCGTGAGCATAGAGTACCGATATTCCTAAAAAAGTACTTTTGGGCTAATATGAGTACAACACAGTGGAGCGAGAGCATGAATGCATTTTTTGATGGATATGTTCATGCGAAGACAAACTTGAAGGAGTTTGTCGACCAGTTTGACAATGCCTTGAGAAAGAAAATCGAGAATGAAACCAACTCGAACTTCCACTCATTTAGCGTTACAATTTTATGCATATCTAGATCTCCAATCAAAAAGAGATTTCAAGAGTTGTACACAAATGCAAAATTTAAGGAAGTTCAATAGCAAGTTATGGGTGTGCTCAATATGGATCCATCACTATTTAGACAAGATAGTGTGAAGAAAACCTATCTAGTAGAAGATGAAATTCATGTTGAGGAGTTCACTAAACATGTTACATATTATGTGGACTTTAATGAGGAAGACTGCAATGCTAAATGTCCATGTGGGTTATTTCAGATTAGGGAGATACTGTATAGGCATATCTTGGCCATATTCAAATGTAAAAGGATAAAATCTTTGTCAGATAGGTACATTTTAGATCGATAAAGGAAGGCCATCAAACAGAAATATATGTTAATCCATAGTACCTATGACACAGGGGATCAGCGGGAAGATACTAACAGATATTCAAGTCTATTGAATATTTGTTATCGGATAATTACTAATGCAGCAGGCTCCAAGTAAAAAGTTATATTCTATGATTGAGTTATATCATGACAACCAATAACACTCATCTCTGACCCAAACGGGTTCCAATGTTAGTTATACAACACAGGACACAACTACAGATGGTAGTTCGCAGCAAGTACTCAGTCCATGAGTTGTACGAGGAAAAGGCAGACCCTCATTTCTGAGGAGAGCATCCAGGATGGAGCAAGATATGCGAAAAGTTTAAGCGAAGACAAAGAAGGCACCTACAAAGGGAAAACATAAAGAGGTTCGATATTTTTAGTAACAAGATTATTTTAAATATACATGTTTATTTGGGCTGATTTATTTATGCAAATATTGTGATGACATAGAGTTTTTACTTGTTACTTGATTATTAGCGAGATGGAAGAGATACATTAGCCCGGGACTCAATATTGGGAATGATGCCATAATAAGTATGTGCATGAAAATCGTCTATTAGATATGACTTCTCATTAAATATTCTTAATTTAGCGAGATGTAGGAGTATTGTCTGTGGAGGCAGATGGTGCTACTTAGGACACTGTTGAAAGCTTGGAAGAAGAAAGCTTGGCAAGTGATAGTTTTTGTAATTATTTTTGTAAGAATAAAGCTTGGTAGGAGTATATTTCTAGTGATAGTTTTTGTAATTATTTTTGGACAATGATAGTTTTTGTAATTATTTTTGACAAGTAATAATTTTTGTAATTATTTTTAGAAAAAGAAAGATTGGCAAGAGTATATTCCTAGTGATAGTTTTGTAATTATTTTTGGAAGGAAAAAGCTTAGCAGACCTGGTAGATTGAGAAGAAAATTAGTAAATTGTATTGATTGCTAAATGACCAACTATCCGTTGTTTTTTTTACCTGGTTACTTGATTGTAGTATTTTATATTCTGTGAAGAGAGACCACCACCTATGGACTTATCATCATGATATGTTTCAAGTCTGCTAGGAAATTGATGTGTATTGGAATTTCCATATTTTTCATTATCGTTTCCATAACTTTATTAACAACTAATAAACTCTTTTTCAAACCACCAGATAATTTATTGCTTGTGCGATCAGAATCTATACCCAACTTTCCTTTTTTTTTTCCAAAAGTTGCTTCTCAAGTTCAAGAGCATGCAAAATATCATATTCTCGGCGTGCATATTTCTCTCTATTCTTTATATGCATGCTCTGGGAGGATTCAGCTTTTTCAATGCATTCATCAAACTCACCACATCTAAATGCCAATAAGCTAATTTTGATATTTTGAGATTCTGAAAAGCATCATTACGATAAGCATCATTCCAATTATTAGGGTGAAGCATCATTCCAACTCATATTGTATCTATTTCTCTATTTTTTTCTTTCATTCCATTTCTTTTCTTTTTTCACATCTATTTCATAACAATATATATAAACATTTTGAGATTCTGAGAGGATTAGAGTTGGACAATTCTTGTCATAGTTTGGTCAAGTAATCTGAAAGTTGATTCTACAAACATTTTAATTATTCAAATATGTCTTTACTATCTCATGTTGTTAACCAACTAAATGCCAAAAAAATGAGCAACCTAAAAATATTAACAAACCTCAAATGGCCAATTATTACATTGCACTCACTAAACAAACTTATAACACTTAAAACTACAAATTCATACTAAGATGTAACATAAACCACTACCATTTCACTAAGTAACAACAAAAGGAGAACTACAAAACCCCAATACATCCGGGCTAGCAAGCTTGAACACCTTAGGACGGCTTCTCTCTCAAGAAGCACCAACTCTCTATTCTCAATCTCATCCGCTCTCTTATAGTGCTCAATCTCTCTCTTTTCGACATCGCTAAATCTCTTCTCGAGCTCTTTCTCCTTCTTTAACAGTTCATTTTTTCTTTCTTGTATATCCAGCTCTATGTATTTATTACTATCTGCACACTTGAAATACTTGTAGTATGATAATCTCTAATATCTTGCCCACACATATAAAAAATGTTAGATGTACGTAATATTAATCAATATATTAAACATGTTACATTACAAATCATGTAGTTACTCACTATGTTGTACTTTAGACACTCAAATAAGGGTCTTTGGATTTTTTTTAGTATTTGAGTATCTCAATGTAGTTTCAACCTCACAGAAGTGTAATGGTTGACCCAAAGTATGTTTGGTAAAAGATGAAGAAGACAATGATGATGACGACATTATAACATGAACCAAATTACAATGGAAAGGCACACATATCAAAAGACACACATAACAATGGTATTTCCACATGAATCTATTCTACAATAAGGATATACAAATGACAGGCAATTCAAAAGACTCTAAGATTAAAATGGTTATCCAACTAGTAGTTTATACAACAAGCCCCTCTATTTAAAAGGTAATCTCTATCAAAAGAAAACTAGTGTAAATTTCACCACTATTGAGATTAAAATCAAATTATAATAAAAGATAGTTAAACAGACGAAGTTTCTTTTCCATGCTATCTTCAATACCAAATAGATTACGAAATAAAGACTAGAGCAAGAGTTTTTCTTTTTCTAATGTAATTCATCAATTTATAAATTGAGTACTATTTTTGTACGAGCTGTTAGTTCGGTTAGAAATTGGTGATACAAATTCTTTAATGGGTTCCCCACGCCGTTTTGATGAGACGTCAAAGCTTGATAGGTCAATGAATGAATGATCCTCCACTACCGTTTTTATCCGTTGTTTCCGCGCTCACAGAGAAGTCCGTACTCCGTAGTCCGTACAAGGTCGGAACCCTCTCTCTCTCTCTCTCTCTCTTCTATTTGACTCTTTTGTTCCCTTCTCCATTAAGATTCCTCACCGCTATTCTCTTATCTCAAAATCGCAACCAAACGAACTCTGTTTCTCTCTCGGTATTTACGGACACCAGTTGAAAATGCCGAGTCGCTGTGAGATCTTCTGCGAGATACTCATCGCGATCTTGCTCCCTCCTTTGGGCGTTTGTTTCCGCCACGGTTGTTGCAGCGTATCTTTCTCTCTCTCTCGCTGGCTCTCTGTTTCATAGAAACTAAAAAGACAACGAACAGAATACAATTTTATTTTATTTTTGTCTGGAATTCTGGAGTAATTGAAGCAATTCTTTTCTTTTTAGTGTCTTCTGAGCTCCATGATTACTATCTTTGTAAAAGTTTTAAGAAATTTTGCTATGTGCTAAGATCGACCGATGAAATCAATAAAATTTCTTGCTTGCCTATTAAAAAAGATATTATTGATGTTCGTGTTTTCTTGTATGCATTGTGATGAAACAGAGTTTGAATCTCTCCGTTTGTGATTTTCCAGGTTGAGTTCTGCATTTGCTTGCTCCTGACTATTCTAGGTTACATTCCCGGAATAATCTATGCTCTCTATGCCATCGTGTTTGTGGATCGCGATCAGTACTTCGACGAGTACAGGCGTCCCCTCTACGCCCCCGCCTAGTCCCTCTCGCTCGCATGCTCGCCCGTCGCCGCCTTTATGTATGAGTTGATGTCGTTTCTATCCAATTCATTCCTTATGTATTTTGAGGACCCGTGCTGTTTAAACTCGATTCAGTTGTGTGAAATGAAGATGTTGTTTGGTCACTTGGATGGAAGTATTTTAAGGGAGTGATTTAAATTTCAGTTTTAAGTTAAATATGGTTTGGATGAAGAAGGGAAAATGCGAGATTTGATGCAATTAATATTGTTTTAAGCTTTACGCGGATTAGATTTGAAATAATTAGATGTTCGATGTTCTTCATATTTCAGGTATTTGTACCTGGAGTAGCCCAAATCTATTGATCATGCGTTGTTAAAGTTGATGTCGAGCCATTTATAAACAATTGCCATTCAAAATTATTTGATTTCCAATGCTCAACTACTACTGCTGCTTGAAATTGCTAAATACGGTGAAGTTTTCAATGTTTTGTGGTTTTATCAAGACATGGTACAGGAGCATACCCTCTATCTCTCAATCGTTCCGTTTTTCTCTTGGCTTAGTTCTTTATTTGGTTCTTTAATATTACTTTCCCTTTTGCGTAAAGCAAATCAAAGTCCTTTCTGCTTGAGCTTTCTCCTTTTTCAGTCCATGGAGATGTGCTCCAATGTTATTGGATTACATTTTCTTTAAAACCCATGATTTCACCGATCAAAAAAAATAGTTCTTTATTTGGTTGAGACAATGGTGGAGAAGAAAAGAGAGCAAGAGCCCCTCCTATGTTCTCTTTTCTCTGTGTTCCTAACTATATATGTTTAGCATCCAAGTGTTCTCAAGGCTTAATAAATTTATTGCCCCAAAACCTGTTCGTTTTTATCTTTTCTTTTCCACCTTAAATGAATGTATAGAAATACCTTTGATTTTATGTTTCTTGCAGATGGAGTTCTGTATTGGCTTCCATCTGTGTCTGCTATGTTATATGTTCATGGACTAATTTGCCCTTTATATACCATTTTGTTTAACATCATGATCTCTACTGTCATAAAAACAACACCAACTCACGCCTAGTTGCTCTTCATCTCTTTGCCTCTCATCTTGTGTCCACTTTAAGTTGATGATATTCAATTCTTTTAACAAGTAAGCCTCTCTATTTGCACTGTTCCCACCTTTTTGCCGAGAAGAGCCTCTGCATACATACGGCCTGCATGTGTTTGCACACACATCTGCATTTGATTCAGATGTTACCAATTTATGTTTGATTTGTTTCATTTTGGGAAAATTTATTCAGATCACATCATGAAGCAGAACTATCAGATGGGATTTTTCAGGTGGATTGATTATATAAACAAACTAATGGAAACTTCAGCCAAGGACCAACCGGTTCTTGGTTGAGGCTACAGTTAAACTTGTGTATGGTGGCTCTGCAAGATGTAAATGATGGCAACCCATTAGCTTTTCTTCATAATTGTTCATTCATAAGAACAGGGCAATATTTTTTTAACACAAGAAGTTTTTTGTTAATTTCCATTCATATGTTCACCTAAGAAAAATCATACACTTGGGAACATTGTTTAAATCGATTCAAATTGCGCTCTCTCTCTCTCTCTCTCTCTCTCTCTCTCTATATATATATATATATATATATCTATTACTATATATAAAAGCGGAGTTATATAATTCCGACGTGGCATTCTATCCATAAAAGTAGGTATTCTATCCATTAAATTTGAAATGTTATGTTTATGAAGTGATAAACTTTTTAAAAGTAATGTTTTATTATGAACTATTGTAACTTTTAAGTTTCACTTATTTTTTTATATATAAAGATATAAACCGATTCAAGACTCTACCTAAGAGTACTAATTCAACATTTATATTATTTTGTATTTTAAGCGGAGTCATATAACTCCGATGTGGCATTCTACCTATAAAAGTAGGCATTTTACCCATTAAATTTAAAATGTTATGTTTATGAAGCGGTAATCTTTTTAAAAAAAATATTTCATTATGAACTGTTGTAATTTTTAAATTTCATTTCTCTTCTTACATATAAAGATAGAAACCGATTCAAGTCTTACTCAAAGGCATTATTTCAACCTTTATATTGTTTTGTCAAATAAACTGCTCTATAAACGTTTCAAATTTTTCCACTATAAAATCCAGTGTCTCTCTAAATCTCTTTCCCTCATACACAATATACACAACAATCCGGACATTGCGCAGTTATAGGCTCGTATATATTAACTTTAAAAATAATTGTGCAAGATTGAATCTAAGAGCCTTGGAGATTTTATTTACCTTGAAGAAGAAGACAGCACACAAAATCAGTTAGCAACAGAGATTGAGATGGAAATGCAATAAGATTCGCTTAACACTTTGAGCTGGTACTTGAATATGTTGCCTAGGCTGGTTCATACTATCTTCATTACAAGATTTGATATCGTGGAAATTGTATTGGCCTTGGTAGTTGTTACGAGAAAGAGAATGACAGTAACGGTCTTGAACAACATTGTTAGCTCAGAAGGACTTTGTTGTGAAATGGACAATTTTTTGAAGAGTAATGTTATGGAATGTGCATTGTCGAAAAGGGTGCAGTGATTTGCGAAAGATTTTCATCAATCTTGTTTCAATTAACTGGATATTGTCATGAAGGGAGTTCATGTAACGATGTCCTCCAAAAATGACATTATCATAGGTTGGGTAATGATTTGAAGGTAGAATCATTAGGAAACATAACCATCGACAAAATCCATTATTTGGAAATGATTTATACAATTTTAAAGTGTGTAAGTTCCGCATATTCATATTAAAAAGAATTTTTCTACTCATCATCCTTACACCGAACACCACACATGATTTTTTTTTTTTTTTACCAAATATGTGGTGTATTAATGATGAGTAGAAGAACTCAAGTAATTTAATAAGAATAAAATCAAAAAATCTAAGAAATATGAGATTCATATGATAAAATTAACTTTTTAATAATGAACCCTGCATTTTTTAAAAGTAATGTACAAAATTTACACACATGATATAGGATTCTACATTTTAGGGGTGAACAAGAACCGATAGAACCAGTCGACACCGACTGGAACCGATGGAGAACCGGTCGGGATGTGGTGGGAATTTGAAGAAATCGACACCAGTCTAGTTCGGTCCTAGTTAGAACCAGGTTCAAACTGGTAAACCGTTGTTTTATAGAAACCATGTAGAAAAAAAAAATTAAACTGAAGTCTGAAACGATGCCGTTTTGTTTAATTTAGTTTAGGTTTAATCCTCCCCCCCTCCGGTCTTCTCGTATTCTTCATTTTTGTTTCTCTCTCTCTCTCCTCTCTACAACGGCAGCGGTGCATCTTCTAGAGCCCTCCAAGTCCAACCTCTAGCCATCCCTCTCCAATGTTTCCAGTTTTGGCAAACGGCATAATTCTCTCTCCCTCTCTCTCTTTCTCTCTCAGATTCTCTGCTCCTATTATTTTGTTGATTTTATTGTTAATCAATCTTGTAAGATTTTCTAATTTTTTGTTATAAATCAATTTGTAAAATGTGAATCACTAAATCTATTTTTTTTTTTGCCTCCCTCGTTCCTCTCTCTCTCATCGTACCACCAATGATGCCGACGAATTGACCGAAAAAAAATCAGACTAACGTTTTGGTTTTCTTCCACTTCACCGGCCAATTTCGATCGAGAATATTGGTATTTTAAACAAATCGGTACTGTTTTAATTTTTTACCAAAACTGCATCGAGACGTTCCGTTTTAACCCTTACTACATTTCATATTCACAAACTATTCTTTAAAGAAGGCTTGAGGATGTTTACCGACTTGTAAAAAATTTTTGTTATTTTTTTCACACGTCTTAAACCAAGGAGAGAGAGAGAGAGCCAAAAACAGCAAACAGGAAATATGAACGAGCGACAGCGCCGACACGTGTGTTGCGAGATGGCTACTAAAGAAGCTCTATCCACAAGACAAGCAACTACCTAAGGGAGAGACACTTTCCAACCAACCACCCTCGAAATGGACACCGAGGACGTAGGAGCAGATACCGATTCAGGAACCGTACCCGGGCCCGACTGGGCGGAATTGACCCATGAGTGTCTCGCCAACATCCTCTCCCGGCTCACCCTGGAGCACCGATGGCGCGGAACCATGTTCGTCTGCAAGTCCTGGTTCCAAGCCTGCAAAGACCCTTGTCTCCACTCGTCTTTCGACCTTGAGCCTCACTTCGACTCGGCCGCCGATTCGGCCCGCTGGTGGACCCCAGATTTCGAGAGGAAGATGGATTCCATGCTCCAATCCGTCGTCGTTTGGAGCGACGAATCCCTCTCTGAGATCCGCACCCGTCACTGCTCTGATCTCTCTCTCTTATTCGTCGCTGAACGGTATGCTCATCAGCGCCCTCATATTCATATAAATATATATATATATATATATCTAAAAACATACGCGAACTTCAAGGTATGTTTCCTCTTTAATGGGCACCGGTTCGAGTCCCACAGTCCCACAGGTCACCGGAGGTTTATCTGATCGTTAATTTCAGGTCTATAAGATTAGTCGAGATACGCGCAAGCTGACCCAAATACTCACGGTTATCAAAAAAAAAATATACGCGAATATACGCTTTTATTGGTTCTCTTGTTATAGGACCCGTTGGGTTTTTGTTTTTGAATTTGTACTTGAATTATAGAAATTTTCTTTCCAAGTTTTGACCTTTGTTGTGATGCTATATAGCTTTTTTTCAATGGAAAAGTTACAGAGCAGGGAAAAAAACTACCTCTTTGTCTTTCTGTTAATGAAGTCATCTCTCTCATACAGAATTCAGATTTATCAGTTTTTCTGTTGTAGCTTCTTAGCATGGTTATAGATCGTTATCCCCATTGAGAAGTTTGTTCTTGTTGGATTGCTGTTGGTTAATTAGGATATAAATAAACAAATTGCATTTCGACATATATTTCATGTTCAGGTGCCCAAACCTTGAGGTTCTTTCAATCAAGAGCTGTCCGAACGTTACTGATAGATCAATGGCTAATATAGCTTCCCATTGCACCAAGCTTGGGGAACTGGATATCAGCTACTGCTACGAGATTTCTCATGAATCGTTGGTACTGATTGGAAGCAATTGCCCAAACCTTAAAGTTCTGAAGAGAAACCTTATGAATTGGTTGGATCCTTCCCAACATGTGGGAGTTGTCCCTAACGAGTATCTAAATGCATGTCCACAAGATGGGGACTCAGAAGCTGCCGCCATTGGAAAATCTTTGCCTTATTTGGAGCATCTTGAAATTCAGTTCTCCAAGTTGTCTGGTAGGGGCCTTGCTTTGATATGTGATGGGTGTCCAAACCTCAACTACTTGGATTTGTCTGGTTGTATGAACTTGACTGGTCGGGATATCGCCAATGCATCATTGGGTCTGAAGGATGTGGAGATTAAAAAGCCAAATTTCTATATTCCAAGGTCAGTCTTTCACACAGAAAGGTATGGTCATTGGAGATTGTATGATGAGAGGTTTCAAACAGATGTTTTCCGAATTTGATCAGGCAAAATTGTGATTTGATTGGTTTACAGAAAGCAGCTTCTCCATACTGGTCTATGGAGCTCTTGACAAAGATTCTGTAGTCTAAGTTACCATTTATGTCTATTTAACTTATGTCCAGTTGATTTCAGTAGTGATTGTTTTGTTCTGTTTAATTTGTAATGGATTTGTGTATCAAGGATCATACTTTCATCTACTCCTGTATGGTGAATCGATATTTACCAAAGATATGCCTATTAAATTTCCATAGACTTGCTACTTCTAATTTATCTTTTCAAAGCACTGCTGCTCAGCTTCTGTCAAGAGCAATCTAGAATATGAACATCTTTTGTTACCAAAGATATGCCTATTAGATTTCCATAGACTTACTACTTCTAATTTATCTTTTCAAAGCACTGCTGCTTAGCTTTTGCCAAGAGCAATCTAGAATCCGAACTCCTCCTTTTGTTCTTTTAAACGTGTCAGTGACCATTTAACATAATATGTGACAGCTTTTGAATTATGCATAATAGCGGATTTGTGCTACGCTACCAAATGGATGGGGAAGGATTCCATATTCCTTTTTATGGATAATTGGAGGCTTGCCTAAGCTGCCGACCAAGGAATTCTCCAATGTTTAATTTAGTAAGGGAACTAAGAGTAATATAAGAAGAAAGAGAGGAAGAAGGTGAGGTGTATTGAAATCTTGGCAATCGTTACTTGGTGTCACGTCTCATTTCCTGCTTGCGAAAAGTTGTTCTTTATTTTGGATTTTGTTAATCTTTGAGCTGATGGGGCCAATATTTTGTAAATCATCTCTGCATTATTTGATTGCTATTGGCATGTTGACAAAATTTAGATTATGCAGATATTGGGGCTAATGGGTGGGGAGTTGTAGTTTGGTTGAGCTAGGAAATCATTAGGTTTGGCTTCTATCCATGCAGTCCTTCATGTTTATAGAGCTCAAGGTCTGAACTTCTTATGACAGTGTTGAGTTCATTAGATTATCACCTTAAAGCTAATTTGGTGATAAACAGAGGTCTTTTGGACTGTAATATAATCTGAAGAATTGAGAAAGCTGGTCCTTTAACATTGGGAAAAAAAGTGGCACAAGTGAAGTTTAATGATCACATCCGTGGAGTTCGAAAGAAGAAAACAAGAAGGAGCAATCCAAGTACAACATGCCTAAGCAACACAGAAAACCCCAAACAGGGTCGAAATAAAATGGAGTTTGCTCCACTATGGGAATTACGAGGGTGCTTAAGGTCATTGGCACCACCATAAACTGCTTTTGCCTTCTGGGATACCCTTAGAGGACGTGCTGCTTGATCTACATCATTTCTTCTTTGATCACCTGCTTCTCTGTTCCTGTCATCCATGTCTGAATAGAAAGACAATATAATTACTGGCTAATTTTGGTCTTAATTGGTTACTTTATTACACAGATCAACCTAAAAAACAGAGATTATCAAGTGCTTACAGTTAAGTTGTTTTCCGGGATTCAAATACGGCTTATCTTCTGCTTTTGGGGTGAAAGTGCCTTGGCATGCTGAATAAGTAAGAAGTTTGAGGGATACAATGAAGAAAAGCCATACAAGTACTGCTATCTTCATGTGCTCTTGATTTTGTTGTTGCCAACTCTATCTTAGGTGCTGGGGGCTGTCAAGGAATGAGAAAGGAAGTTTAGGCTGCTGCTAATGAATGAGGACTAAGAAGCAGTAAGCTCATCATTTATGGTGTTCATGGCTGTCCTAGTCTGATGAGAAAAATGTCCCAAAAGACATGGTTTTGGGTTCTTTAACTTGAATGGGAATGCATTTTCTGATGAAGAAGAAAAGATTTGAGATTCTTTGCATTTTTTCTTTTTTCTATTCTTCTCATTTTTTGGGTGGCCATTGAGGGGCTTCTTTCTAGGAAATGAAAAGAATAAAGAGGTTTTTATTCCAAGGAATATTTAAAGTCTTCTTTCGGCTTAAAAAAAATAGTAATCGAATATGTTTTATGGAAAACAGTAGTATTCGAATCTCAAAGCAATTGCATGGCACTGTATCCCCATGTGCGTCATATTCGAACCTCTGCCATAAAAAAGAGATTTTTTTTTTTTTTCTTTTTACTTGAATTTTCTTTCATGTTTGGATCTGCCTTTTTAGACTCCCTAATAGATCAGCATATGATGCTCGAAAGTATTTGTATCTCTAAAATATACATGCAATTTGGTAAAATAATACTTATGCAATCCAAATTGAGTCATTTATCCTGAAATATCAATTTTTGTCACATTATACCGTTCATTTTGTTGATGCAATTTTTCAACATAGTAGGAGTCCAATAATATAGTTGAATGGCCCACAATGATGACTTAGGTGTTGATACAGTACTCAGATGCTCATTCATGAAATAAATAATAAATAAAACATAGAAAATGTAAATAAAGAGATATTTACGTGGTTCTACATAAAAAGGTATCTCTATGGTCGTTTGGATGTGAAATTCACTATATTTGATGATTATATAATCTCTCATGGCCTCTAACAGCCCTCAATACAATGGAAAAAATAGAGTTAAAGTATGGTTGAAGAAGATGTTTTCCTTCTGGAGAGGGATGATCCCACGAGTTGTAGACAAATTGTAGAGTGTAGATTTGTAGAGATTATTTCATTTTATAGAAATGTCCATTCTTTTTTAGACTATTCGAGTCCTACTTGTCTCACGTCACTTTTACATTTTTATACATCAATCAATCACTTTTAACTTTATCTCTTCCTTATCTTATCTTCTTTTTTATCTTCTTGACGATGGGATTCGAAAGGAGTGGACCCTAGTTCATGTTGTATGGGGCATTCAATCATAACAGCTAGGATCGATTAAGAAAGAGTGAGATAAGCAATTTGACCCTTCAATCTTTTTTTTTTTTTTAATGAAAACACCCTTCAATCTTAGTGGATAAATCACTTTGTAATTTTTTTTGGTGTTTAATGATGTATTGTCTCAGCAATATTAAAAATAATTGACTACCAAATTACGAGTCATATCACTCATTACATTATGATTTCACTCATTATGCATTGTCCATGTTGTTACATTACATATTTCGTCCACTTCTGTTGCTCTTTCTCAGTGGTCATTAGGGTCCTTTGCCAAAATTGTAAATCTGTTGGTATTCTGATTTGATTTTGTTAAGATCAACCATTGAAATAACAAAATAATTTATGAGCTTCATTGTATTTTGGAGACTGGCCTTGCTTACGCAGTTCAGATAAGATATTTTGTTAAAAGTTGAATAAAATATTATTAGATATTATTTTTATTTTAAGATTTGAAAAAGTTGAATTATTTATTATATTTTTTTGTGAATTTAAAAAAATTGTAATACTGAAATAAGATGGTTTTATGTATCCAAACCGAGCTAGACTTAGCACAGTGCACACCAATTCATTCAAAAGAGAAATGTTTTAATCACAAAAAGATTTTTCAAAAATAAATCCACAAATCGAGTGGTTTGATGTGATATGTTAGATTATAAAATAGATCTAACGTATTATATGAAACTTGCTAATTTATAAATTTACTTTTATGTTATCTCTGTATAGCTCGTACGTATCACTTCTCTTTCATTTCCTTTCATTTTTCCAACACATATTTATTGGTAAACTAGATTATTCAATAACTTGTAAGTGAGACTGATTCATTCTATACATTATTCATAGAAAGGACAGAAAACCACGTCTTCCGAAGGAAGAAAAACAAGCTTTGCTATATCACAAAATTGCATGTGCAAGTAGCCAATCGAGCTTTTGTTTATTAATTCATTGAAGAGATTCTGAGTTAATGGATAGGCATGAACTTGGCGTTCAACTTCAGGCCACCTACCAACTTTAATCAACCTTTATATTATGGCCATCTCTAAAGAATATTATACTCGAAAGTTAAAACACACACTATATTATCAAAGGAGTAATAATATGTATAAGTTTCAATAGATTTCAGTATGAAAAAAATTACTATTCTTTTTTAGTGAGATTTATTTTTTTACAATTTATATACTCTAAACTTGTTTATTTGAGACTTGTACCTCATATTATTCAAAGCTGAAAAAAAAAAATCTTGCAAGAGAAACCAGTACTTTAGATCTTATAACACAGCAGCAGCAAAGTTTACAAACTGAATTCAACTTTACACATTATGAAAAAGCAAAAAAAAAAAAAAGGTCTCAAATATAATTAACCTGACAAGAAAAAGAACATAAACAAGGAACACTTTATGTTAGCTTGCAATCAAATAAAGTAATTATGATCTTCTGTGTTTGAGAAAAGAGCTTAAAAGATGTTTGAAGAAGAAATAAAAACGAGTTGTTACATGAAGAAACCAAGGCAAAGGGAGAAGCAAAGAAGAGAGCCAACATGGAAAGAAGATAACTGGTTTCGAACTGCTGAAGATCCCTTGACACCAGGAGTACGTGTTCCGAATGACCCCTTTTTTCTAATGTAAACTCCAAGCTTCCGGTTGTAAAACGAATCATCTGTCAATGGCGTCTCTTCCTGTTGCAGATGCTGCCGGCCAACAGTTCTGCCAAGGGGATTCAAAGCCCTTTTCTCTTGATGAGCAGCCGAAGAACTTGGAAAAGTTTGACAGAACAAGAGAAGAGCAACTAGTACTGAGAGATGGAATATCCTTCTCATCTCAATCATGTCTGTCGAGAGAGAAAAAAAAGCAAAGCTTCTGGTGTACAAAAGATGCCTAATATTCAATGGAGAACTTGAACTTCGGTGCTAAAGGAAAAAGATAATGGAAGATGGGGGAAGGCTAAAGCAAACAATAGCTTGACAATGATATATATAGTATTTGGATTAAACAGTGGAAGATGGATACGACAAGATCTGGCGTTTCTTGTCCGTACGCTAACCGATGCTCTGACAAAGTCAAGCTGTCCAGACAGACCAAAAATGAACAAACGTGCTGCTTTCTCATCCTGATGGCTTCCTACGACATATTTCATCCTTATATTAATTAGTATTCAATCCGTATGTTGTGCGCCTTATTAGATTTGGAAAGATTTTTTTCTCCAGATTTGGGTTCATTTTTAGAAATGGTAAATGTCCATTGAGCATGTGTGATAAACAAGTTTTCTTTTTTTTTTTTGACCGTTCCAAATTAATAACTACGATAAAATATTACTTTGTTCTATGATTTTTCTCCATTATTTTGACCGTCGGTGTATTTTTTTTTTCTTAATAATTAAAGAAGTGACTATTAATATATTGATGTATTTTTTAAAAATTATTTAAAAAAATAAATAAATAAAATACTGAAAGGCATGCCCAACTGTACACTCTGGACAGTAGAATAGCATTGTCCATGATGAAAAGTCTTTTTATCTTTATTGAATTAGTAATCATAAATAGTAGGAAACATTTCATCTTTAATCTTTTATTAATCTTGTAAGAAAATCGAGTGGATTTATTGTGATAATAAAAATAATATAATAAAAAAATAAATGATATTTACAATTCTAATCTGTCCAAATCCCACCAGCTTCTGTTGAAAAATAAATAAAATCTAATAAAAACGAATCCGCAAAACTTACGTACCCTAATACTATACCTAGTATTGTTTAAAATAATAATAATAATAAAAAAAAAAAAAAAAAAGATATTCGGTCAATCTAACAAAGGGGCGATAGGGACAGAGGGTAGAAGTAGGTCATGAATTCCGGCACAGTGATTTCCGGAAGATAAATTTGAATTGGATTAAAAATTAACAAAATTAATAATATACTAAAAGAAAATGAGAGAGGAAATAAAAGACAACTTGGTCAAAAAAGTCAAGACTTCCGGTAAGAAGATATCTGAGAAGCTACCTTTATCCCAACAAAAAAAAAAAAATCTATGAGACAAAAATCTATCAGATATTTCAAAAAAATCTAAGAATATATTTTGAAATATCTCATCTTATCAAATCTTATTTTAATTTATTTTAAATATCGTTTAAATCTTTAATATTTTTTATCTAATTATTATCTAATTATTTTTCTAAATTTTCAAAAAAATTATAAAAATAATTAACCTTTTCAAATTTGAAAATAAAAATAATATTAAAAAATTATAATCTAACAATATTTCACTTTTATAATATTTTTATTTAATTTTTTCTTTCATTTCCCAACATTTCATAAAACATCATAACTCAAACATTTTTACTACTATACACAAACTATTTTACTACTATTTACATTTTTCACTACATCTCATTCTCTAAGTATCCTTATTTATGAGACCTTTTATCCGTACACCAAGAAATATATGAAGACGGAATCCACTCTTTCGACTTAAGTTACGTTTGGATAGTGAAGTATTCTGAAATATTTTGTAAATAATAAAAAAATAATAATAATAAAATAAAAAATAGTAATAAATACTAAATAATAAAATAATAATAAAATAATAAATAATAATTAGATATTCTTTCTTACCCAAACTAGGCCTAAGCTTATGTAATACAAATTTTAAAGAAAATTAAAAGATTTAAAATAAAAATAAAAATAAAAAAACCTATAATTTTTTTTTTTATAGGTATAATTTATTAAAAAACATACGAATATCGTGATAACAAGTCAAAACACCTTGACGAATAATAAGTCCCGATGCCAAATATAGACCGAATTGCACAAAATGTGAGAGAGCTGGAAACTTCCCTTGGTTTAAATCAGGATGGAACAAGCCAAGCAGGTTATCCACATCCAAAAATCATTCTTAGAGTAAATAATAATCCTAAGAGTGAGACAGGTTCTCAAGAATCTCCGGTTGGAGCTTCTGTAGAGATGAAGATTTTTGCCGACTTGTTTAGAACTCAAACTCACCATCCATGTAAAGCACATCAAGTCCATTTCTGATTTTCCAAAAGTTCTACGGCTTTTCTTGCAAGGAGAATTACATCCCAATAGCAGGCTATACATTACATAATACAGGGGGCATATACATGCCTTGCCGAGTTGCCAATGATAGACTGGCGGTTTATTTCCGACGATAAAATACCATTCATCCTCCTTTTATTCATCTCTGATATGGCATTAAATGATTGGTAGATAAAATCATTTCACTTGTTTAATACCACGTCAAGAGATGAATACAAGGAGGGTCAAAAGGATGATGAATGCTATATAATTGAATAAAACACCAACCCTGGAAACCTAGCCCACATGAAGAGTATAAAAAGCACCATGCCAACCAACAACAGAACCCCCCCACAGAAGTAAAAAGACGGTCAAATCGGTCAAATCTTAAGCAAGTATGGAGACCGAGAAATGATCGGTTTCCTCTGAAGTGAAAGGTTAAAAAGCGGCATTTATGATCTTATCAAGTTTAACAATAAACTAAAATTACTCAGTCAAGACAATAAAAAATTGATTGGAAAAAACTAATCGAATACAAAACAACTGGAACCCTTAAAGGGCCACTCTTCTCGAGCTATGTGGATTAGCCAAACTCGAGAACAAAATCCATGGCATTTATGGTTTGATTTCTTTCCTCAACAACACACTGCTATGACCTCGGGAAACAAAAAATATACAACTTGATAAAAATACCTGCTTTTGCAGCTCCACCTTATCACATATTGTAGTGCAAATTGCTCTCCTCATTCAGAAGTACGTCTAGTTCTATACTAGGCTTACTGGAACAAACTCTGGCAAGCCTCAATATCAGATGCTTGTGAGTCCAACACACTTTGCCCAGCCGAAGAGGAACTAACAACTTGGAAAGCTGCTTCAAAAATAGCCTTTTGAAACCGGTCATCTTCTACCTTCTTAAGAACCTCCTTCACCACCTTGAAATCCAATCCCCCAGCCAAAACTAAATTCCCCATAATTTCACCAAAATTATTTGGTGCTTTAGGTAAGTCGATGCCAATATCATCCAACATTAAGCCATAGTGCAAACATCCAGTCCCTATATCTCTAGCTGTGATAACCTTCCTAGCAAGCAAATACTCCAGAAGCTTGGTGACTGCTTCAACACATGGAGGGCTTTTCTCTAGTCCGAGGGAGATGGCTTCCTTGACAACTTCAGGATGGTACACTGGAGACTTTAGTTCCTCCACACATTGTAATGCTTCATCCAAAAGCCGGATGCTGAAATATTCCTCCAGAAGAGAAATAGTTTTTCTCCGAAGATCATCCACATTCAACCTTGCAGCTGGAGCCTGTGGCTTCTCAGCAAGCGGAAGTGTAGATGCAGCAGGAATAGGTTTAGCAGGTACAGGGACCTGGGGTGCAGGCTCAGCACCCAAACCAAAGTTGGAAGGACGAGCAGGAAGGGGCCCACTGCCCTGCAATAGGGCACTGGTCTTCCCACTTATAACACCGCCACTACCCTGAGGTAACAGCCTTGTGTTCAGTGACGTCGGCTTGCCAATTAGTGGTGACTGACCACGTCCAGCAGGCTGCACAACTGAACCATCACCCCTCGACATTGAACGGTTGCGAGGTACCTCCCAATTGTCATTATCAAGTCCGGGCATCCCAGGCATCTTCCTGGTTCCTGGCATTCCAGGCATCAAACCCCCAGAACCAGGTCGGGCTATAGGGAAACCCCCAGGGCTGGTATTCCCTTGAGCACCAGAAGTAATACCACGACTATTCCGAATGCTTGCAGTAGCACCAGGACGCAATCCAAGATTTTTCTCTGCTTCGGAATGTATTTCGGTGATGGTTTTCGCTGTTACCTGCAAAAGACAAGGTAGTAAAGAAATGATTAGAAGTTACAATCCAACACAAAATTACATTCATATTCATACCAGCTGATTATCTTTTTTCTTTTATAAGTAATACTAGCTGATTATCTATATATAAAATAATGATGATAATAAGATGTCAACCTCTTCACGCCTGGGGACCCAATTGTTTGCTCGCAAATCAATAACATCACGAAGCATGAACCTCAGGCGTGGGACCAGCTGTGGGTTTGTGCTCAGTTCCTTCAATCGGCTCATGTACATGTCATTAATGCGCCGTGATCTTGGACCCTCATCAAGCTGCTTACCAATGGTGTTGAAGAACTGACATATGGCTTCCACATTTTCCTCAGCAGGACAGGACTTGCTATCAGGTGGTCCTAGAAGCTCCTGTTTCACATATGTAAGCGACCAAAAGCAATATTAATGACAGTAAAGATATTTCAAAGTATCAAAAGTTGAAAGCACATTTAAAAATTTAGAGATCAAGCAACAAAGATGGGTAATTGAGAACCTGAACAATGTGGTGGACAATCTTTTCAGGAACCATCTTCTGCTTCAGGAGCTCTCCAATTAAACGGATGTTTCCAAGAGTCCGAAGTTTGATCAATCTCTCTTTATCCCTCCGTTCCATCTCTTGCTCAGGTGCAGTCATCTGCCTCACTTCTTCCCTCATTTTGCCAGCATTTTCAAAAGCCTCCTGGCAATTATCCAAGAGGACTCTCTTGAACGTAATTTCTTTACCACCAGGCTCATTCGATGGGAATGGTGGAAGCTTTTCATTAAGATCAGAACACAGAAGTGCATACATAGGACAAAATGTGGGTTCCAGCACAGCTTTTTCAAATATTAGCCAAATGACATCCTGAGCAGCAAGTTAATTGTGAGTGGAATTTAAGACACAGGTAGAAGTAAACAATAACACTACTTGGGTGGAGGCTATAAATATGTGATTAAATTTCAAAACCTGCAAGATATCAGCTGACGTAATGCCGGAGTCAATGAGCTGACCCTTAAGCAGATCAAACTTCTCTGGGGTAAGTTTGTTCAAAATTCTGCATATGAATTGAAATTAATCCCGGTCAACCTCAAAAGCTTTTAAACCAAGGCTATGCAATGGAGAAAAAAAAGGGGAGAGGTACAGAGGTTATTACATCTAATATGTCACCAATAAAGAGGAGAGGTACAAAGTTTTTAAGAGCTTTTCTTTTTTCTTTTTTCTTTTTTCTTTTTTCTTTTTTCTTTTTTCTTTTTTCTTTTTTCTTTTTTCTTTTTTCTTTTTTAAGACAAGACAGCCGATGGTTTGACATATATGTTTACTGATTTGTTATGATAAGTAATAAAAGTTCATTTATACACGTCTTATCTTGGGCCAAGACAGCTGATGGTTTGACATGTATGTTTACTGATTTATCTGCCAAGTAATAAAGGTTTATTTATCCTCGTCTTAGCTTGGATTATGTCTTCTTATCTTAGGCAAATATTAATCATTGTGCAGGGATAGAATTCATGCATCAGATTGCATAATTGGAAATTTCCTTGCAAAACTAGCATGCGACCATTTTACATAACCTAGCTAGAGTAGAATACTTTTAACATTCAAGATCCTAAAGCATTTTCCAGTATTATTCTTGAATTCCAGATAGCATACCCCAGAGTTCCAAAATTTGGATGCCAAAAATCTAGTCAGCAATATTGCAGAAATCATAGTTGACAATACTTTGTTCCTATTTACTCCCAACTTTTAAACAATCCATATCACTCTGACTAATTCATAAAGTAAAGCACTTTTTATGGGTAAAATCAATATTAGTAATAGCCCAGAGGGATGCAACCCATGTACACGAGGTATAAAAGAGAAACACACCCGACTAACTAGATGATGAAAAAGAACAAAAGTGCATAAAATCTCTATATGCTAGCAAATTAAAAACTATTATGGGCAACCATCCAACTATGAAGAGATTAGAGCATAATGGCTTTCAACTCTAACATTGTCCTCTAGCCATCCTCAAGGTTCTAGTAGCATGCCGCTCCTGCCAAATGCTCTACATCAAGAATAAAAAAGCCATCCTCCAAACATCAATGCTACTATGCCTTTCAAAAGGGTTTTTCCAACACATCAACATCTCTACCATCTGTTGGGGCATGGACCACTCAAACCCAAAAAGGCGAAAGATCTCTACCCATAACTCCCTAGTCACCTCACAATCTAGCAAGAGATGATCGATACTTTCTCTACTCCACTTGCACATACATGTAACACCCCAAATTGTGAATAGGAGGGTAGTGAATGGGACCCCATATTACTTGAGAAGGAGAAGTTCTTGCCCTTTATAATAATTCCAAAGGCTCCAATCGTATCTTTTTTCTCATAATGTCCTTCATAGGAATCTTCTCAGGGTTTACCGATCAAAAAATAATCTTCTCAGGGTTTATCATACGACAAAAAAATCCAACCCTCAAAAGAGCCTTGTTCCTTCATAAAATCTTCCAAGGGGATGAAAATCCAGCTTGATGGATGAATGCATGGTTGAAAGATTTGACATTGTTTGTTCGTTTTTAGAAAGGAATCCCACATATTTTATCCTCCCCCTTCCTCCCACCCTTGCAGACCCTTACAGAATATACTTGACACGTACTGAAGTTTCCTCCCAATCATGTACTATCTGATAAAAGTAATATCCCGCTATGATCTTTTGTCTTGAGAAATGCATAATTTCTGCTACCAAAGCCAACTTAAAGCTTTGAAATACAAAACAAAACGGAGAATACTACCTTCAAAGGTTGATCTCAGCACCAATCATCAATCAACTCATCACCCACCACAAACTGACAAAACGAGAAAAACACCCCCAACCCCTTCTAATATTTTCCCATATACCAGCCCCAAAAGGCCAATTACACTTGGTCAAGATGACTCTTGTACGAATCTCATTGCACTTGGATTGTACTTTTGCACTTTTTAATGAATTCTTATTAGTAAACAAAAAAAAAACGTCAGCACACCATACAGAAAAGACAAATTATGCAACTATTAAAACAAAAAATCTTCATGGTAAATTACCCCTTTACAGTCTTCAAGACACGATCCTTCTCAGAGAGACTTCCCCTTCTTACTGACCATGGCACCTCAGCCTTGACTAAAGCAGGAGCAGGTCCTCCCTGGTAATAAAAAATAATAACAAAACCAATAACCATGCAAAATCCATGAGAGAGCCAAGAATACAAAAAGACAGAATTTTAAATGAGCATATTGTAAAAGCAGTTTAGATTAGAATATTAGGTGTACACCTTCCATGATCAAGTTGATCAGGTAAGTTTAACGACATCAAAATCAAAACATTACCAAACATATTATGCAAAACTAGTACATACCACACAAGAATATTCTAAATGTGCACCCCTACGATTAGTCGGGACTTTGTCCCAGGCACCCAGTGCCAATTAAAAAAAAAATACTGTCAACACCTTATTGAAAAGTTAAGAATGACCAATAAATGGTATTACACACTTCTTGCCCTGGAAGCAACACTATCGCAGAAAGGAGCTACAGAAAGCATTTGCGGGAGACCAACACTTAAGAAATGTTAAGGTAGAAGTTAAATACTTCATTTAGAACAATGGGATAGAAAGAATGTGCAACTTGCAGTTCCTTCACTGAGCACAACAGAATGAACTAGTGCAAACCACGTGACCCATATAGTCTAGGAGATGTTCCATATGTAGTAAAATACATTTTTTTTCATATCAGCAGTAACT
The DNA here is from genome assembly GCA_029856935.1 of Cyclocarya paliurus. Taxonomy (NCBI): domain Eukaryota; kingdom Viridiplantae; phylum Streptophyta; class Magnoliopsida; order Fagales; family Juglandaceae; genus Cyclocarya; species Cyclocarya paliurus. The sequence goes on along the minus strand of CM056947.1, from coordinate 37,025,262 downwards.
TATGGCTGTATGCAACAAAAAAAAAGTACTTCATTGTCCAATTAAATAAACAAATATCACCCATAACAAGATATTGCACAAGTAATGACACAACATACTTTTGTTTGTCTATTATAATACCATAAGAAATTTTGGATGCAACACCCAAGTAGATATCAACTTCAATCAGTGTAACAGTTCAAAAAATACTCTATGGTGAAGCTCACACCAATAGGATTTCAAATGCCCAAACATAAACAGGCAATAATTATATTTCTTTATATATAACTTACCCCTTGGTTGGAAGAGATCTGGGCCCTCCCAAATTGAGAGTTGAGTTGGTCTTGGCGGTTAAATTGATTGTCTTCCTGCAGTCTGGAGTCAAATCGACCACCAAATTCCCTGCTCTCTCCAGAGATAGGAAACTGTGCAGATCGAACACGCCAGTCACGATTATCTGGCTCAGAAGAACGGATCTGAGGATTCTGAGGGGGCTGGAGAAGGAATTAAAAAAAAAAGATTACACATAATATAACTATTCACAAAAGATGAATGTAGGAAAACTTCAAAGCTAAATAGAAGATGAATAAGATCATCGTTACTATCGCAAATTATGAATGCACAGATAACTTACGAACACTCACTCATATACAATTTCTCTAAAGAGAGAATTTTTGGGCCTTCATTCAATTTGTCAGCAAGTTTTCCCCAGTGCCGTTAAAGGCATGCCTAGCTGGGCTTATAGCGCAAAGAGCCAGAGGAAAATGGTTCTTGCCTCAAAGAAAAAAAGTGCGGAACTTTTTTCTTACATGCAAAAAGCACCAAGAAATCATGCTTAAAAAAATGGCAAAGCACTAAAACGCACACTTTCATTTTCTTTTATTGGAAAAAAAAAAAAACCCCCGGGTTTGAAGCCAATTAAATTTTACCGTCAACTCATTACGACTCAATTTTAAATTCAGTTACACTATACAGCATTTCAGGAGATCAAAGTCTTTTCCGCTTAAACAAAAAAATATGAAAAAATGCAATTTTTAAAAAAGCACTGTGATTTTGTTTGCTCTTTATTTAGAAGTCAAACCGATCAATTAGCATACGGAACATTCTGACAGTTTAATTACGCCACATTGTGCTCACCAAGGATTCCAAAAAATGATCCTGCATGGTAGTATGCCTATCTAGCAAACTTGAAGAACATAAATGACTTGACCTATATATAAAATCATGAACTTTATTTCAATAACTTTGTGCCTAGGCACAAGCCTTTTAAGCGCAACTGGAGCTTTTAACTACACTAATCATCCGTGTTGGAAGTTGGACAGAAACTCACATTGGTTTCTCCACGACCCCAATTTTGTTCTTCACCAAAAAACTCAGCTTCGATTTCTCGTTTGATCTTTAGAACATCATCAGGGACTTCAACAGCCTGCAGGAAGAAAAAAAGTATAATAATCAAGCATTCAATGAACATAAATGACATTAAAATGAATATGCAACTGCTCAAAAAATGACGATCAACTCTCTCCTCGTATGACCCATATGTATGGTGGTACAAGTGAAAGAAGAAGACAATGATAACATACTAAGAATACTGGAAGTTACTAGAAATACGAAACACGGTAGCTAAGAGGACAGAGAAAAAAGGGAAGGGGAAAACAATTAAGCTGCAACAGCTGGAAGTCATTATTACCTCTCTAAGCTGCAATAGCTGGTCACGGGTGTACCGCACACGCTCGCGACCCTCAAACCTCAAGTCTCCACTCTACAACAGCAAAACAACTAAGGAGTCAAGAAGCTTCAAACATATTATAGTTCAATAGGCAGCATAGAATATAAATAAGCTGTAAAGAGAAGTTCAAGATAAGAGGAAGGCATTCGTGCATGAACAGTTGAGTTAACTATAACCCATAACAAGATGGTATAATCGCATGGTCATACACATTGACAAACTAAGTTTACACATAAAATAACTGCTGCAAGTATCCCAATTGTCTTGCCTCATAACCTAGTATGTGCACATTCAAAAAAAAACTCAACAGGTTGCCAAGTCTTGACACAAGTTAAGAAATATCAAAACACAAGAAAATTCGGATGTGTATGCCACACCGACTACAAAAGAGAGAACCACCAACCACCATAGACCTGATTCTCGTATCCTAAAATGAGCTTGCCCTATTCCATCCAAATCCCCCATATTGACGTCTATGTTTGTAGGTCCTTTGTGAGCAACACGGAACTCAATGCATGCCCACCTAATGCCTACATATTGCTGTCTGTCCATATTTACAGCAGGTACACATACTGAGTGGCCCACCAAGAATTAGGACATTACCCTCAACTATAGCATCGCATTAAGCCCTCTAATGATGGCCTCAACTTCAAAAACCCGTTTTGATGCTTAAAAGGCATTCTCCCGTTAATTAATAGATAATTAGAAGATAAGATAGCAAAAGTGATACCGGGCTTACGTATTTAAAGCGCCCTTCTAACTTTTAGAAAGTAAAGCGTTACACGTTTTAGGCCCCTGAAAGCAAAACAGGGATTTCCAAACGCAAATCAAACAGTACCAAAAGCAGTTGTATTTATTCCCACCCTAACTCTTACCGAAAAAAGAGAATAATAGCTAACAACAGTAACCCCATAATTTTCCAAATCAATCACATCCCTGTGGCCCTTTAAAATTTGTATAAGAACCATAATAAAAGTATATAAATCTCTCGTATACATACGTAAGCCCTACAAAAAGATCGAGAATTTCACAGAGCCCAACCCATCCCAACACAGAGCTCAATTCAAACAACAAAACCAGTATAGTTTTCAGTATAAATTCCTCCACTAAAGTAAGAATAAGGGCAACTCATCCAAATCCAATAAGAAACAGTAGTAAGCAAACAAAATCAAAACCAATAACTATATATTACGAAAAATTAGATCCAAAAATATGCGTTGGGATTGGATGTAGACCTTCAGAGAGAAAGAAGGAGGAGCGCCGCCATGGGGACGGAGGAGGGGAAGATCGGAGGAAAAAGAACCGAAAGAAGTGGCAGAATTGGAAGAGGATGAAGAAGAAGAAGGACCAAGGAGTCTGCCGCCGCGACCACCACCAGGTCTCAAGCTCAGCACCGTCTGATCACCCTGCTGCATACCTCGGATCTTTCGCTCAGATGAAAATGGAAAACAATCTCAGCCACCCGATTAAGAACTTGGAAAGCAAGAAGATTCAGCTGCCCGAGACGCTGAATCAGAAGAAACAGCTATGAGATAGAGAGATTTTTAGAGATAGCGGCTTCAGGGTTCTCTCTCTTCTGCGAGAGAGAAAAGAAGAGAAGTGGAAGAAAGAGAGGCTGATGGAGCGTAAAAGCAAACCCTTGTATCTGTTTAGGTGAGTGACTGTGCGTCCGTGCGTTGTCCGTTGGATTACGAAATTTCCCCTTTTTTTATTCCAAATTATTTTTGAAATACATTTTTTCTAATAAGTTGACTCGATTTCTTTAATTAATCAAATATAAAAAGTAAGCTTTTAAAAAAATAAAAATTCAAATAAATCTCAAAAAATTTTATCTCTAATATATGAAAATAAATAATATTTACAATCGTGAAAGTAAACGTAGTGCAATACCTTAGAAAAAGTGAGTAAACACGAATTTATATGAAAAAAATAATAATTTTTTAACGATAGACCTCACTCTTTTTTAAAAATATTGCGCATAACGTGCACACTCTACAAATGTATCTAATATTATTCATATTTAAATATTGTATTTTTTGTGCAAATCATAGTTATGTTTTCTTTTCTCGAATTGCATAACTAGTAGTTTTGGTCTCGAATACTAATTTTAAGTAATAAAAACATAATGTTTAAAGTGTCTAATATAATAATTATTAAGATGATTTCTTCAAATTTTATTAATCTAAAGATCATTAAATTGAGTTTAAAATTAAAATAAATCTCACAAAGGTTTTTCTCAAACATCTAGATATTGTATGTTTTCGTTTATGAAGAAATATAGACCGATTATAACACAAATTCATATATTGCTTAACATAAGAAATTGTAGATTCCACTCAATTGTAACTTTTACAATTTGTCCAAATGTTCATGGACATCGATGGAATGTGTTAATTCCATTGGATCCATCTTTGAAGACTAGGACAAATCAATTTCATGAAGATTATATATAGATCAATGATATATTCTTTAGGGATGATGGTTCAATATTCTTTAATCTAGCATGTATGATGTATTGAATTCAAATCCAAATATGAATTATTGTTCAACTTCTAATCGTTTAGATCTATTATATCTAGTTTAAGCGAATATGATGATATTATGATCACCTTCAATTGCCTTTTTTTTATTTTCTACCGACTATAAACTTACCTTTTAAAGATATAAGTATTGTTATCTGATCATTTGAAACTTATCGCTTATCACTCAGATAACACTCTTGACGTGGTACGTGACACGTTATTTATTAAAAAATAAAACAAAAAAAAACTCAAAATAAAAGAGTGCTCGACAACACAAAAAATGAAGGCTGAAATCTTAGTTTTCCGCTACCATTTTTGTATTTGTGTATTTTATTAATAAATTACGTGCCCATCACGTGTCATATTAATAGGATGGTCTAAACGGCAAGTTTTAAATAACCAAATAGTATTATTATAAAGATATTTGTTTCTCATCGAGTTATAAATCACGCACTCCATTACTTGTGAAGTTACGTTGACTCTTTTTGAGTTTAGGTTAGTAATTTGAGAAATACAATGATTACATAAAAAGTAATCTCATAAATTGATATGATTTGATATAATTTATCAGATTATAAAATTATTTTTATTTTTAAATAAATCTAACAGATCAAATGATAAGATTATTTTAAATAAATCTTTTGTAGATGTAGTAGTACTCTAATAATTTTACTTATAACATATTAATATCATTTAAATGGGCTAAACAATGATACGACTACAATGTTAGTCTTTCCTTTTTTCCGGGCAAGGATAATATTGGTGTTTCACATACAAGATAAGGGTAAATTTGAGTAGAGAGTTCACTCAACCTATTTCAAACTTATCGTTGATAGGATATACTACTTTTTAACTTTCTATAAAAAGTTAAAACATATTTAAATCACTTCATATATTCAAACACGTCTCAATGAATCTACAAAATTCACTCAAATATCTTAATTCATTATTATTCATAGATTAACTCAAATAATTTGATATCATCTCAGGACCCAACTAGGTACGATTTAAATAGTGAGATGAGATAATTTTAAATGTAAACTGAATAAAATATTACTAAAATATTATTTTTTAATATTATTATTATTTTAAATTTTAAAAAAGTTAAATTATTTATTATATTTTATATGAAAAATTAGAAAAATTGTAATGATAAAATAAAATGAAATATTTTGTTTTGAGATTTAAAAAAATTGAATTATTTCTTATATTTTATGTAAAAATTTAAAAAAATTATAATAATAAAATGAGATAAAATAAACCGAGTCATATTTCCCAAAATTCTATTTGCTTCCTTAAAAAAGTTTCTACCTTTTTCCACAAAACCCCACCGTTTTCAAACAAACACACACGAGAGGGTGTTTGGAGTTTCAACTTCTTAAGCCGGTTTGCCCTAACTATTGCCGGTTACAGGTTATGGTCCCCACAATCTCAACGCGACAGCAACTCACTCGAACCCATACGCGCCGGTCAACTTCGGCTTTCAATCATCCTACAATCCAACTTCTGTCGGTGACTCGTGGTAGGGGTAGGGTTTGGGACTACACGGTCGTGCCACGTGCAATAATCGTACGTCAACTTCTCGTTAATTAATAATTGAATTAAGTATTTTTTAATAATATTATAATTTTTTAAAAAATATGAAAATATATATATTTAAAAAAATATAAAATCAAGGAGAGCTCCTGGCGTAGCCACCAATCTTTGTTTGGTGCGTTTTTTAAATGAAAAGTAGTGGTGCTACAGCCTACTGGGTTCAACCCAAACGACTTGTGGGCTTTCTTTCACATCTGATGAATGACGATTCTGTCTTTTTGCCAGATCTGGAAAAAGCCTTTTGTACTGTTTCCGTTGCATTGCCAAATCTTTTGGTCTTTGTGCTACATCTTGGTTCCTTTCCTTTTGCCTTTTCCAACTTTATTTTGATTTGAGTAATGAGACAGTAAAAATATTTTATTTTATTATTATAAATTTTTATATAAAATATGATAAATAATTTAATTTTTTTAATTTTCAAAATAATGATAATATTAAAAAATAATATTTTATTCAACTTTCATTTCAACTCACTATTCAAATCACACCAGAGTTTCTAGAAGTATAGGGCAGATGCATTCTTCTTTATAAAAAGATGAGACCATAATTAAAAAATAAAAATATTACAATCACAAAGAGATTTCATAAAAATAAATTTATAAATTGACACAATTTTATATGATTCGTAAGATATACTTTACAATAAAAATATATTTATAATTTAATGTACCATATCAAATCAGTCAATTTATAAGTTTATTTTTGTGTTATGTAACGAAAGAAGTAATGGTTGAATCTAAAAGCTAACAGTCGAAGAATGAATTGTGAAGTAAAACGGACCGTTTAGTTTTAATAAAACGGGGCATTTAACAAGTCAGAGTTTGTATGTAGAAGTTAATAAAACGATGTGTTTTACCATTCCAGTAAACGTTGTGTTGCATGTTTAGTATAAAAGGAGAAATAACAGTGCTCAATAGATCATCTTGGAGATTAGTAAATTGTATAAATATGACACAAGCATAATTTGTTCCCTCAAATTTTACGCTCTAACCAAAGGGAAATGCCACTCTCACCGAGAGTGGCTACCGAAAAAGGATACTGATTGTCTTTTTTTTCTACTTAATTATTAATGAAGTATTTTTAAATAAGTTTGTGATTTTTTTAAAATATTTAAAGAAATTTTAAAAAAATATTTAAAAAAAAAAAAAAAATTGCTCTCCTAACACAAAAATTTGGTGGGGCTCTCAATGGTCCTGACACCACCCCTAACCAAATTGACACATCAAAATTTTAAATTATCAAAATTTGACATTTTACATATTTTATTAGAGCATTCTCAATTGTTTATGTATAATATAAAAAATGTAAATTATTTAAAGAATTGTTAATAAAATAAGTTTCATCCGATTATATAAAAGAATATGTAAAATACAAATTGCTACAGTATTTCATTACATGTAGCGGATACCGTCCATCCTTCAAATAATTTATTATTATTATTTATACTTCATTTACTCCCTCATTTACTTTTGTAACTTTTACGTTTCAATACAAATTCTTTTTATTGTTTATCATTTAAAACGCCTCTATTTTATTTTTTTCTAAAAAATATCTTGGAAATATTATTTATCCAATTTTTTCATATTTTGATTTTATTTTTTAATTTTGATTTGGCTTATATATATATATATGTTTATTTTGTATATATAAGACTGAATTATATTATATTGTATATAATAATATATCGCAAATATAAAAAAAAATGTATGGATATTACAAATTTATTGATAGAAATAAAATGTTTAAAAAGAATTAAAAAATATTATTTAAAAAATATAAAAAATAAATAAGGTGATATATGATATATTATAAAAATTAGTACATAAAATAAAAAAAATTAAGTTTGATAATGTATTTTAAAATATAAGAGAAAGGAACTACTGAGAATACGATTAGATCTAATCATGACGAGTGTATCATATCACCTGTTCTAGTAATTGTATATGCAATATGTCAATTTCAGTAATATTTTTACATTAAAAAAAATATATTTTGGATGAATGCTTTTATCGCCCAATGCTTTTATTTTTAGATTATGTTTGGGGATGAGATGAGAATTTTGTGTTTTGTTTTAAAGTTTAAAATATTATTTTTTAGTTTTGAGATTTGAAAAAGTTAAATTGGAATTTGAAAAAGTTATATTGGGATTTGAAAAAGTTAAATTATTTATTATATTTTATATGGAGATTTGAAAAAGTGTAGAGATGAGATGAGATGAAGATGAAAATTTTGAGTAAAACTTGTTCTCTTTCTCATGTTCGGTTATGGTTGATTTTGTTTTGAGAGATCATATTTATAATTTTAGATTATGCAAGTGTCATATATTTTTTTTTTAAAAAATAAATAAATCTTATATCTACATGTAAACATTTAAAAAATTTATAAATTTTAAAACTGTATTTAGTATTACTCATTTATTTCCTACGAGAAGACTGATTAATGTTTAGCTAAAGTATGAGCTTCTGAGTTTAGCTGCAGCTGTTATTAATGACAAACACTCTAATTTTAGTAATTATTGGATTGTTATGATTTCTCTTGATATATGTAAAAGACTTTAATGATTGGTTTAGTTTAACAAAATCAAACTATCTCATTTTATTTCATCTCATATAATTATTATAATTTTTTTAAACTCTCACATAAAATATAATAAATAATTTAATTTTTTTATTTTTTAAAATAAAAATAATATTAAATAATTATATTGTAATAATATTTTATTTAATTTTCAACAAAACATCTCATTTTATTTTATCTGAATTACTTAATCAAACGAGGCTAAGTGACAGGATAACTTCCTCTCTCCCAGTACATCTCAACTGGCTGCGGTCTCCTACAATGGCATTCAGCTTGCTGGATAGACTACCTCAAAGAGTTATATTACTTGCAAATCTAGACATGGATCAGAAATTCTGCAGGAACCTATTTTATACTCTTTTATCTGCTTTTTCCTTGCGTATATATGGGTGTACGTTGGTATTTCTCGCCTTTTGTGTGTGTGTAAATGCACTTTTTATCAGCTTGGGTCATTTCTTATTTCTTGGCACTCATTCTTGAATAATCTCTTATTTATTTTAAAAAGAAATTCAAACACGACATATAATTAGGAGGGAGTAATCTCTTTCGGTCTATGTGGAGACTGATAGTTCCGTGTTAATGCATAACACCGTAAAACATGCCGAAATGAAGGAAAGAGTCATCATGGCTCACGATGACGATTTGGGTGTTGATGATTTAGTCTGAAGTCCGCAATAATGGTTTAGGACAATGAAACGATATCCATACATACATCCATAGTAGTAAATAGTAAAAAAATACAAAAAATGTAAATAAAGAACGAGATGCACAGATTTATATAGTTTGACACAAAACTTACGTCTACGGGTCATTTAGAGGTTAAATCTATTATGATGAGAGTATTTTATAGTCTCTCGCATCTCACAATATAATGAAGGTCGGTAACCCATTTAGCCTAGACAAGATAATTTTTAAAATTTCTCGTGGTGAGGTTAAAGAAGAAGATCCTTGAGTCTTCTCCCTGGAGTCCCTTTTCTCTGATCCCAAATCCTCCCTTTTATCGAGACCTTCAAAGCGAGAAATGTCAGCTTTATGTCATTTCATCATCTACTTTTACGTGTCTGACTTATCTTTCTTAACTCTATATGTCTGTCTTATCTTGTTCATTCCTTCTTTTTCTCTCTTACTTCCTAATGATAATTTATGGTGAACTGGGACGGGTGAGTCTTGGGTAATTGCTGGGTTAATGAAGCTAAAATTAACTTTGGTAGTCAGTTATTTTTAATATATATTTATTGACAATTCTTGATGATATTCGTCACTCGAGTCGTGGGTGGAACTATTAGCACACGTTACATTCATTTCTCTTGAGCACATACAATCACATTTGAAGGCGTACGAAATTAGCAATTCATTGATAACTTGATAGAAAGGACAAATAAAAGAGACCAAAATATTAATTACAGAGCTATATATGCGAGGGAGTCAACCTGATATTGTCTATATACTAGCAGTAATGAAACATCCAAGGGATGTTTTCTTAGTGGAGAGAAAATATATATGCTAATTTTATATATGTATGAACTATATAGAAAGAAATATAAATAACACAATTGCATTATAAAAAAGATTATATTTATCAATCATATGGTAGAAAAAAGTTATAACCTAATAGGAAAAAAATAATAAATTACGAAGAAAGAAAACAAATAATATATGCAACAACCATAGCAATATATATGCTAAAGAAATTTGATATAGGTTTACAAAATGTAGTTTGATTTAAATCTTCAACAAGAAGTAAAGTTCAGAAAATTATAATAAATTATTAGTTAATCAGCATATTTTTTTTTCTTTTGCATAATCAATCAATAAGATATTAAAATTCTGATGGCATTGATGGTTCATCTGGTCTATATCTGTGCGAAGTTCAATTATCTATATTCTTTTTCTGAGATTTTTTTTAACATACTTTCCAAAAATGGTAGATGGTCCCGTAAAAAAATATAAAAATTATTAAAAAAATAATGTTTTGATTTATAATTGTATTACTTGAATTGAAAGAGTTAAAAAGATGTAATATATATTACCTTGCTAGTATGATTTATAAAATGAATTGCTGGATAACCCAACATTTTTTCTGCAATTTCACCAAATACCGCTGCAGCTAGTTGTCTTGCACCATCATTAATTTTAACATATGCTCGACAACTATTATCAACAAAAATATAGTTATCTGTTAGAATATATAGAAAAGATATGTTAAATTTTTTAAGTGAGTGATGTAAACTAAAAGTTTAGAAAAAAAAATTACATAGCGTGGTTGTGCAATGCTCATATGTTTACAATGGTAACATGAAAAATTTTCATTGTACTCATAGCATGTTCCTTTGTTACATCCAATATAAGACATATAAAAGAAGATTTGCTAGAGGTCAAGCACATTTATCTTGCCTTTCACCCAAAATTTTGGATTCTATATGATATTTATAACATGTATTAAAATGATTGTGTTGTAATATTCAATAATTAGAAAAGTATTATTAAGAATATAATTTTACTATTGTAGGTTGTGAAGCCTTGAGTAGTTCTGCGACATCAGAAATGTTAGTTAATTTGTGAACAACGTGAGCGGTGGCAGATGTATTTGTTGGATCCAAGAATTTTATAATCACATCTTCAAGCAAGAAATCATTGAATGTTGTCCTAAAAAAATTAAAATAAATTCAAAACAAATAATGATTTTTGAAAATGTAACAATTATATAATGAAAACAAAAATTAATAAAAGTTTGTTTTAAAATTAAACAAAAAAAAAAGAAAAAATATAGTACCATTCTTGCAACGAGGTTGCACCAGGAATCATATGATTCATTGTAAACATACTCGTTGGTTGAGATGACAAAGAGAGTTATAAGTTAAAAGGATATGTTAGATGATATGGGTATATTATACAAAACAAAAATATAAAACTCTTATTTTTTAATAATATCATTATAAGAAGAACTTTTAATTGTTTGGCAAAAATGATTGGTTTAGCTTCAATTACTTTTAAAATTTGTTGACATTCAACATCAACAAACTGACCCCACATAATCAAACGTACAAGATTTAAGTTGTAAAATTGAAGCAAAAGTAAACAATAATTTAATGTCAATGGACGAAATTAGAAAAAAATTAATATTGAAAATGCAATAGAATAAATACATAATTTAAAAAATATTTTTACTTTTGACCAACCAAATATATTTCTTGCAAGACTTTGGAACTATTTGATGTCTTTACTTCTCTAACTGGCTTAATGTATAATGTAATTGCTAATAAATCTAATAAATCATGTTTATAGTTTTTAGTTTGTTAATAAATATAGTTACGAAAGGATTTGAAAATTTTGAATAAATATTTACCTATCTCTGCAATTGAATATTTATAATTATTAAGCTCACTAAATGGAATGATATCATAAACTGGTGGCTACAATGCTTTTTTATCAACTGCAATTTTTTCAACTATTGTCCTTGAATTTAATATCCATTGGCATTGATGAGTTTCTGTTTTATATTTAGGATCTAGTGACTTCACGTAAGCGTTACTGATGTAGTATGATTGTAATACATGCAAAGTGTCATCACGTGAATCAATATCTTTGTCAAACACGGTTGCTTGTAGTCGATTGCCCTGTAAAATATTAAAATAATATATTTTCAGCATAAATGAATAAATGCTTATTATTATTAACATAATATTTTACATCATTAAATATATAGTTATAATTTTTTGTAAATTTACAAAAAAGCAAGTATTATACCTCGACATCAATTAAGATTAAGTATTGATATTTTAATGGTGAATGTTGTGCTATATGTTTCAGAGATTTTTCTGCTATAAGCATTTTAATTCTCCAATTTCTTGTGCTTGATGTGATATCCTTGATGGAATGGATGTATAAAGCTTTCGCATCTTAGACACTACATATGTAAAAAAGGAAAAAAAAAATGTATTACCATTTAAACTTGAAGCTTTATAAAATAATAAAAACATATATCTAAATTAGCGAATTACTTTACTTGTATAATGCTAAGATGAAAATGTCAAACTTAATAATTCTCTATACACAATATTTTTTGTGTAATTCTATTAAGATCTATCAATTGATGTTGGTCTTATCAGAATTTTTACTAAAGAGGCTGTCTTATCTCTTGATAGTACTACATATAATTGTCCATGAGAAAATACAAGTTGTGGCAAATATATCCCTATAAAATCCAATGTTTGGCCTTGTACTTTATTGATTGTCATTGCAAAACTTAATTTGATAGAAAATTGAGTTATCTTAACTAGAAAACCATTGTTTTCATTTGTATTTGGCAAGAATGAGATTTTTGGTATAAAAACTCTTTTACTACTATGATAACCAATTGCATTTCTACGTCAATGACATTACGTTTAAAGTTGCAACATATTAGATGAGTTTCATTTCATAAGCCTTATGAAGGATTAATGTTTCTAAGCAATATGATTGAACAATATTTTTTAAGTAGCAATTCATGAGGTTGAACCCCATTTGGTGTCAAAGTATTCAAAAAGTTTTCCATAATGCTTTATTCAGATGCATTAATTGCTTTATCGAAACTATAATATCGTTTTAACTCACCTGGAAACATCTATATAAGTATAGCATTTATTTCATCAACAGATATATTTTTTGGAATTGATATAATGAGATTCAACATTTCAAACAAATTTTTTGAGTAATCATGAATGTTACAAAAAATAATATTTATCAGTTTTTGCAAAGAAATAACATCACTTTCATGACAAATAAGCATATCATCAGGAATTCTCGTCTTTTCTTCAATTGTGATTGGAGATATTCCATTGTTTAATTGAAGTGTAGAATTTGAAAATTTTGGATCTAATTTCGCTTGCATGTTTTGAGTCAAGGAAATTTTGGTTAGAACATGCCATATATAAGAGGAGAGCATGCTTGCATTAATTTGTTCTTATCTTGTACTTTTACGAACGATAGGTAAAATTTGTCGAAAATCTCCACAACAAACGACCTTGCCACCAAATAATAATTTTGAATCATTGATATCCCAGAGCATTATATTCAATGCTTGTATAGATTGTTTATTTGACATAGGAGCTTCATCCCATGCGATTAACTTTGCAACACGTAATAATCTTGCAAGTCCACTTTTTTTTACTAACATTGCAAGTATTATTGTTCAACCTCTAGGTAAAATAGATACAGCAAAACTTAATGGAATCTTGAATTTTGAATGTGTTGTTTGACCTCCAGGTACAATAGATGCAGCAATACCTGATGATGTAGTTACAAGCACTATTAACTGTTTAGATCTTAATGTAGTAAGAAGCGCTTTATATAGAAATGTTTTTTCTGTTCCACCAAGACTATCAATAAAGAACGAACTTGCTTGATTTGAGAAAACATTTTATAAAATTGAATCATAAGCACATTGTTGTTCGTCATTAAGAATTGTAGATGCTATAAGGTCTTCTTCTAAAATTATGATTGTCAATTCATTATTAATCTCTTTAGATTGAAGTTGGTCTTCATCAAAAGAAATTTCATCATCTAAAAGATAAAACATGTTGATGTATTTTTTCACTGATTCAAGTGTACAAGAAATATGCCACAAGACTTTTTTTTTTATATTCATAGAGTTACTTTCAACTCTTTTAAAGTCAGCTAATATACTTTTTTCAAAACGTTTCCATAGTTATTTTGGATTTGTAAGATTACAATAAATCAAGATTGTAGCAAATAGTCTTCTCAAACTGTATGGCATTTGATACAGTGATGCTTCATGTAAACAATCTTCTAAGGATGTAAACAATGTAGCTGCCTCACGAATTGTTAGAAAAATGACACCATTAATTGTTTTGAGATGATCATAAGATAGATGACCTCTTATATGGTTCAATAATATCCGTAGATAATATCTTTTCACTTTCAAATGGATTTACTACAATAATTCTGCCAATAACTGTTTGTTTCTTTCAAAGGGTCTAAGTTTTATGTTGGTTGCTCCAAACAAAAAATTCAAGAAATTCTTTATACAATAATGTTCGAGATCTTTCATTTACACGATTTGTTGCAAAAAATTCTGTTAATATTGATTTTGCATAAGAATTAGAATTGACAATATTGTTCAAACTTTGATTTGCAAGAAAATCACTAGATGTTAATCTTCAAGATGTAAGTGTAAGCTATATACTACTGGATGCATCTCATTTACAATAAAGTAAAAAATCCTCCGCATAGCTTCAGGTGGAGCAATCTATCGACTTGATTCGAATAATTGAATTTCATCAACAGGTTGATTGCTTTGTTCAGAAAACCAAAGCTATCGCAATTAAAAATAATAAAACAATGCAAATAAATTACAAAACACAAATATAAAACAATCTATGTAACTACATATTCATACACATTGAGCAAGTTCAAAAATACCAACCTGAAAGGAAAAAATCCATAAAAAAAAAATCTTGCACTGTAACAGAACAAAGTAACAACATCAGATCAGAGATTCAACAAATTTATATATAGCATTGTCGAAACTTTAAACTTGAAACTGTTAAAGATACTTTTTTCAGCAAATTTGAACAGTGGCTCCATTTTTAAATGTTATGCCACAAGAGAATCGAGCAATAACATAAAATCAGAACTTCAACAAATTTATATACACTACAGTTCAAACTATAAACTTTAAACTGTCAAATATACTATTTTCAGTAAGTTTGGGCTTTGATTGCATTCTTTTGGTTCTAGACACCAAATCAAAGGAATAAGATCATAGCTCAAATTCACTGAAAATTCTTGTCGAACCTTGCCGTAGTTATTTTTTACAAAGGTTACATTCCTCACAATTCCAACAGTAACATCCATAAGGAATTATTGAAGAATAATGCGGTGTTCCCTTCTAATATTTGATAATGGCTGAAGGATGTAACTATCAAAATTCAAAAGAATGTGTCTTTCATCTCAAAACATAAAGGACATTATATATTAATGAATTGCTTATGAAAATAACAGAAAAGTCAAAATACAGTTGACAAAAAAAGTAGAAAAAATTGGAAGGGAAAAGAAGACCAAACAGCCAAAAAAATATTCAAAAACCTTAAAATTATATAGCGAAAAAAAATTATATTTTTCACAAATGTACAAATCACATAACCCAACTCTACATAGGAAAAAAAATTGAATTATAATAAAAGAAAAAATAGAAAAGCCACCACAAATGACACAACCAAAAACAAGCTTTACAAGAAAAAAAAAAAAAACCAACACTGCATTATATCTAAAAAATTAATTTCACACAACTCAAAATCTATAGTACAGATTTGAAAAAATATCTCATTATGAAAGAAAAGAAAAATAACACCTCATTATAAGAAAGCAAAAACAGAAAAGCTAACATATAGTTGATAAAAAAAGCAAACAAAATTGCAAGGAAAAAAAAATCAAAAAATCATACAACGCAAAAAACCATTATATTTTCTATAGTTGTGCAAATCATAGAACTCAGCACTACACAGGAACAAACCTCAACTATACAACACAAAAAACTATTATATTTTTCACAAATGTGCAAATCACAAAACCCAACACTACACAAGGAAAAAATCGAATTATAAGAACAAAAAAGAAAAAAGAAAAAGCACCACTAGTAATATAACAAAAAAACAAGTTTTACAAGAAGATGAGAGGAAAAAAGCCAACACTGCTTTACAAAAGCAAAAAATACAACACTGCATTATGCCTAAAAAATTAACTTCATACAATTCAAACTCAATAGAATTGATTTAAATTTTTTTTTTATCTCTACCAACAAAAATCAACTTTATAGCAAAAATGTAAATACAAGATTACATGTGTAAATCACAGAACTAAAATAAAAAACCAACATCACATTATGAAAAAAAAAAGACACAACACTGGATCATAAGAAATATTATATTTTCTCACAAATCTATAGATCACAGATAATCACAAATCTATACCCAAAACAGAAGACTCGCAAACCCAAAAGATGCTAACAAACATTTAATAGCATAAAAAAAAACACAAAGAAGCTATTTTTTTTAACAAAAAATGCCAAAAACTGAGAGTATCCAAACCTACAATATACAAACAAATATTTAACTGTATGAGAGAAAACCCTAACGCATAAAACAAAAAAAAAAACCAATATTATATTACAAAAAAAAAGATACAACATTGGATTATAAAAAAGATTATATTTTCTCACAAATGTATAGATCACATATAACAACACAACCAAATACAAACTTTCTAAATCACATAACTAAAAACAAAAACCAACATCACATTATGGAAAAAAAAAGACACAACACTGGATCATAAGAAATATTATATTTTCTCACAAATCTATGGATCACAAATAATTACAAATCTATACCCAAAACAGAAGACTCGCAAACCCAAAAGATGCCAACAAACATTTAACAACATAAAAAAATCAACACAAATAAGCTATATTTTTCAACAAAAAATACCAAAATTGAGAGTATCTAAACCCATAATATACAAACAAATATTTAGCTGCATATAGGGGTGTAAATTTAAACAGGAAAATCGGTAAATCGGCCCGAACCGGACTGGACGGGACCGATTTTACCTGTTTTGAACCGGTCCGGTCCGGAACCGGTTTCTAAAATCCGTAAACCGGCCAGAACCGGTCCGGTTCCGGTTTTAAGATTTTCGGGACCAGACCGGTTGATAAATATATATATATATATATACTAATATTTTATATATAAGTTTTATTAAAAATTAAAATTATACAAAATATTTTATATATATTAATATATATAAGTTTTATATATAATGTATAATTAATAAATTATATTATTAATATAATTATATATAAGATAATATTATTAAAAAGTAAAATTTTAATCTTAAAAATAAAAATTTAATCAATTATAACATAAAATATTAATCTTAATTCTTAAATATGAACATTTGTAATATACTAGACTATATAAATTTATAATAAGCACTAGGCAGCAAGTTTCCACCTTTCCCGGCCCCCTGGATATATCATCACTATTCGTCAGAAACTATTAAGTATGTAAAGCAGATTTTTGAAAACAGTTTATAGTAAATCGGATTTTTTTTTAATAAAACAGATTTTTTAGTAAAGATGAAGCAAATTTTTTTTAATAAAACAGATTTTTTAATAAAAATATAACATATATTTGTAAAGCAGTTTTTTTATTTTTATAAACAGATTTTTAATGACAATATATCAAATTTACATTTTAAAAAAACTGAAAAACCAGACCGGACCGGAAACCGGTTAAACCGGAAGTATCAGTTTATGAGGTTAACCGGGGCGTAATCGGTTTTGAAAAATACAAAACCGGTCATACCAATTCGGTCTAAGATTTTGTCAAAAACCGAACCGGACCAGACCGGTTACACCCCTGGCTGCATAAGAGAAAACCCCATCGCTGAATGATAAAATAAAACAAAAAAAATCCAACATTACATTACAAAAAATGGATACAACATTAGATTATAAAAAAGATTATATTTTCTCACAAATGTATAGATCACAGATAAGAACACAACCAAATACAAACTTTATGATACTGCATTATAAAAAAGATTATATTTTTTAACCAACATTTAAATCACACATGCAAAAAAAGCTGTAACTCAGTTGGAAAAAATACAAATAACATAAAAAATTTATCTTTACACACAATAAATACAGAAAATTGAGAAAATGTAAACCCAAAATCAAAAAATACAAAAACCCGAAGACCAACAAACATTTTACAGCATAAAAGAAAACAACACCAATAAACTATTTTTTTAACAAAAAATACCAAAAACTGAGAGTATCCAAACCCACAACATACAAATAAATATATTTAACTGCATGAGAAAAAACCCCAACACTGGATTATAAAAAATACCAAAAAATTAAAAAAAAGAAAAACCAACATTACATTACAAAAAAAAAAAAAAGATACAACATTAGATTATAAAAAAGATGATATTTTCTCATAAAATAATAGATTATAGATAATGACACAACTAAATCCAAACTTTACAACACTGCATTATAAAAAAGACTATATTTTCTCACAAACATATAAATCACACATGCAAAAAAAGCTATAACCCAGTTGAAAAACCCAGAAATGATACAAAAAATATAGAAAATCGAGAAGATGTAAACCCAGAACAAAAGAATACAAAAACCCGAGGACTCCCAAACTCAAAACACATCAACAAACATTTAACAACATAAAAAAAAAAAAAATCAAAGCCAAAAAGCCACTTGCTCAGCAAAAAAATACCAAAAATTGTGAATATCTAAACCCAGAACATATGAACATATGTCTAATTGCATGAGAAAAGAATTCAATGCAAAAAAGCTAAAATCTATGAGAAAGATATAATTTTTCACAAAAAATATATACAAAAAATCCACAACATACAAACCCATGAAACACAAAAAAACTCATCGAAACCATGAAAAAAACACACATTCTAAAAAAACAATCCAAAAAAATACATAAATCCAAAGACAGAAACAGAACAAAATCATGTACAAAAATTACTTTTCACAAAAAATACAAAAAATAAAGAACATACAAAACCCACAAAAAAATAAAATTTTCATAAAAATTACAAACAACTCACAACATACAAACTCAAAACTTACAAACGAAGAACATATCTCTAGATCGGAAGTAAAAAAACCAACAAGGGAATGAATTTTTTTTTTGACAAAAAATACAAAAAAAATACGAACAACCGATAATATACAAACCCATTAAAAAATATATGTTTTCACCAAAAATACAAACCAACAACAGGAGAAAAAAACTCACAAAACTACCCGGATGAAAACATAGAACAACTCAAAACATGTAAATGAAAAAAAAAATCCCAACTCTGCATAGAACAAACCTCAAGAGACACCAACGGAAGTTAAAACACAGAGAGAAGAGAGAAGATGAAGAAAAACGGCCAACAAAAAAAGCGAGAGAAACCGAAAAGAAAAAGAAAAAAGAGAGAGATGCAGAAAAGAAGAAGATAAAAGAAAGAGAGAGAAGACGGAAGGATAATAAAAAGGGTGGAAGAAGGAAAAAAAAAAAAGATAAAGCTGCACCCCTTACACAATTACACTACAAATACCAAAATATCTCTACTTAAACGGACACAAAAGAAGAATATAAAAAGATCAAAAAAATAAAACACCTAAAAAACGGACAGGATACACGGAGGATGACAATTTTACTGTTCACCTCTATCACCACTTATTTATTTACTATATATATATATATTTCAATTAGTTTTATTTTATTTTTCCTTTAGAAAAGGACAAGTGTTTTTTTTTTTTTATTCAAGGAGGGGGTCGAAACCAAGACCTCTATTTTGAAGGTTTAGGTGTTATCAAACCATATGCATTTGGTGAAAAGGAAAAGTGTTCAGAAATTTACAAACTGAGCATATTTATAATCTAACATAATACATTAATTTATAAATTTATTTTTGTAATAATGTTACATGTATTTATGTTTTTGAAAAATTCTTTTGATCAGTTACTATTTACTATTCCACATCTAATACTTTATAAAAAATATCCCACATCTTATGAAAAATACTCTTACACCCTATAAAAAAAAATTATAAGTGTAGGGTGTAAAAGTAAATAGTGACTAATGCATAGAATTCTTTTATATTTTTATGTACAAGATTTATTTTATTAATTTTCTTTTAAAATTTAAATTTTATCATTTTAAGCATATAAATAGCTGGAATAATTATTTTTAAAAATTTTCTTAAATACAATTAACATTTTTTTTATTTTCTTGATACGATTAACAAATTTTATCACCTTTCAAAATGACTTCGGAAGAACGATCAAAATAATTATTATTTTTGAAGAAAAAAATTATTATTATATTTTTACAAATGAAAAATCGGTACTTTTGCCGTGTATGCCATCGGACAGTCACGTGTATAAGAGGGTGATATGTTAAAAAAAAATTACATAAAAATAATCTCTTTTGAGATAATTTTATGTAATTTGTTAATCTATTTTATAATAAAAATAATTTAATAAATAATATTAAATTATATCAATTTATAAGATTATTTTTATATAATTATTTTACTAATGGAATATTTATCCGTGTAGAAGAATCCGTAAGCACGCTGCCACGCCACCTCTTCACTCATTCTACTCACACGTCGAAAAAACCCACCGTCTGACCGACTCAAAATGTGAAGGCCACATTCCGAAGTACCCTCCGTAGTTCCCCGCAATTCACTACTACAAAACAATGGTACTTGAGTAAATTATATCAACTTCAGCCCTAATTGTTTTTCTAGCCAACTTTCGTCCCCGCCCTTGTAACCCAAACTCAAATTCTCCAGAACTCTCCACCTGATACTTCACTCAAGTTTTCCCGAACTTCCTCAAACATATCTCTCTATAACTTCGCGGTTTCTCTTCAAGACTCACCTCCAGATTCTCGTACTCAAAGCAACTCAAAAACAGTTTTCGAAATTCTGAAACATAAACTTTTTTTTCTTTGTTGTGTGAATTGTGAGTTTTTAGCATGGCGGCCAATCCTGAAAAAGGTATAGGCATCGACCTGGGCACCACCTACAGCTGCGTAGGAGCTTGGCTTTACGACCGCGTCGATATCATCCCCAACGACCAAGGCAACCGTACTACCCCGTCGTACGTAGCGTTCACCGACACCGAGAGACTGGTCGGCGATGCAGCGAAGAACCAGGTGGCCATGAACCCGGAGAACACAGTTTACGACGCCAAGCGTCTCATCGGGCGGCGATACTCCGACCCTTCTGTCCAGAACGACATGAAGCTCTGGCCCTTCAAGGTGATCCCTGGTCCCGGCGACAAGCCTCTGATCGTGGTCAGGTACAAGGGTGAAGAGAAAAAATTTACCCCAGAGGAAATATCCTCCATGATACTGGCGAAGATGAGGGAGATAGCAGAGGCTTTTCTGGGTCAGCCTATAAAGAACGCGGTGATCACGGTCCCGGCTTATTTCAACGATTCGCAGAGGCAGGCCACGAAGGACTCGGGGGTCATTGCGGGGATCAATGTTATGAGGATTATCAACGAGCCAACTGCGGCTGCTATCGCTTACGGGCTGGACAAGAAGGGCACGAGGAAAGATGAGCAGAACGTGCTCATCTTCGATCTTGGTGGCGGCACTTTCGATGTATCTCTGTTGTCGATCGAGGAGGGTATTTTCGAGGTTAAGGCCACGGCGGGTGATACTCATCTTGGGGGTGAAGATTTCGACAACAGGCTGGTGAATCACTGCGTGTCCGAGTTTCGGAGGAAGCACAAGAAGGAAATCAGCGGCAATGCGAGAGCGTTGAGACGGCTGAAGAATGCGTGCGAGAGAGCCAAGAGGGCGCTGTCTTCGACGACGCAGACTACCATAGAGATCGATTCTCTGTACGAAGGGATTGATTTCTACACGACGATCACGAGGGCGAGGTTCGAGGAATTGAACATGGATTTGTTCCTGAAATGTATTGAGACGGTGGAGAAATGCCTGCGAGATGCGAAGATCGACAAGGGCCAAGTTCATGACGTGGTTCTTGTAGGCGGGTCCACGAGGATTCCCAAAATTCAGAACATGTTGCAGGACTTTTTCAATGGGAAGGAGCTTTGCAAGAGTATTAACCCTGATGAAGCTGTGGCTTACGGTGCTGCAGTTCAGGCCGCGATTCTGACAGGCGAAGGGAGCGAGAAGGTGCAGGACTTGTTGCTGCTCGATGTCACGCCGCTTAGTCTTGGGCTCGAAACTGCTGGTGGTGTTATGACAACTCTGATTCCGAGGAACACGACGATTCCGACGAAGAGAGAACAGATTTTCTCTACGTATTCAGATAATCAGCCTGGGGTTTTGATCCAAGTCTATGAAGGAGAGCGAGCTCGGACAAAGGACAACAATCTTCTCGGAAAATTCGAGCTCTCGGGCATCCCTCCCGCACCCAGAGGGGTTCCTCAGATCAATGTCACCTTCGACATAGACGCGAATGGCATTTTGAATGTCGCGGCAGAGGACAAGACAGCTGGTGTGAAGAACAAGATCACCATCACAAACGAGAAAGGAAGGCTAAGCAAAGACGAGATTGATAAGCTAGTGCGAGATGCAGAGAAGTACAAGGCAGAGGATGAGGAGGTGAAGAAGAAGGTGGACGCAAAGAACGCGCTGGAGAACTACGCGTATAACATGAGGAACACGCTGCGGGACGAGAAGATAGCGAGCAAGTTGGACCCGGCAGACAAGGAGAAGATCGAGAAGGCGGTGAACGAGGCATTAGAGTGGCTGGAGAAGAACCAGTTGGCGGAGGTGGACGAGCTCGAGGACAAGCTGAAGGAGCTGGAGGGGATATGCGGTCCTGTCATTGCTAAGATGTATCAGGGTGGTGGTGGTGGAGATATGCCACCTGGCGGCGGCGGCGGCGGCAGCTCAACTGGTTCAGGTTCAGGACCGGGGCCGAAGATTGAAGAGGTTAATTGAGGTTAAAGGCTGAAGTTTATTTACGTATGTAAGTGGCTGCATCTGCATGGGGTTAGCCTTTTTGTTTTGTCTCTTTTTGTGAGTTAAGTGGGTGGGCATTTGGAGTTGGGTTGAGTCTATCTATGTCAAGTTATATGTAAAGGTTGTAATGTTGGGTTTTCTAGTTTTATTAGCCTCTATAAATAAAACTACCTTTTGAGTTATGCATAGTACCAAACTGATTCGCTACTTTGCATTCCAGTTTGGCACATTTAGCACGTGTGTGATTCTAATCCTTGCCAGTACTAAATAATTATGCCTGTTCTGGATATGTTTGCTCCACGTTTTGGTGTCTAACGCCGCGTTTGAATTGAGAGATAGATAAGATGAATTGAAATAGTTTGTAAATAGTAATGAGATTTGTGAGTTGAGATAATTTAAAATTTTTTTTTTTTGTTTGAATTGGAAGTGAGATGAGATAATTTTAAGTTATTAAAGAGAAAATAGATGTGGATCTCACAAATGATTGTATAATATTTGTAATGATTTTATTTTATTTATAAATGTATTTATAAATAAGTAATAATAATTTTTTAATGAGAAATGACCAATTTGTTTTTATAATAATAGAAATCAATACAAACAATAGAAATCATCTTAAAGTTGGATAAAAGAATGTTTTAACGTATGAAATGATCTCAACTCATCTTTCAATTCAAATCTTAGTCATGACCAAAGATTGATTTTTAATTGTTGTATGTCATACCAATGACAGGTGTGATTACGTCGTTTTATCTGAGCCGGGTTGATATAAAGTTGGTAAAAAAAATGATATTACGTCGATTGAGTTTGAGTTTGTTTCTTCAATTTAATTGTTCGTCTATTTTATTTATTTATTTATTTAATGATTAAGGAATTGACTAAACGAACAATTCCACTAAAATGGTTTATCCAAGTCAATGTCAAATGTTAGTTTTTTCTATAGAACAGTAATTCTTTATTCTAGAATTTCTTATAGCTATAAAATTATCATTAAAATTTAAATGAAGAAGAACTTCACTCATTATTGAGTGAGAATGACAAATTGATTTCATGAAGGTCCAGAATCGCAACCAAACTCAATAACTAACCCGGCTCGGCCCAAGACACAGCCCAGACATGGCCCACCACGCATATTCCGAAAAAATGTGGATAAGAATAAAGAAGTTCGGTAAATATCATGCGCCAACGGCCAAACCGGCAAACCCGCAGCAAAGGCACACTCTTTCTTCTTTCCCGAAGCCATGGCTGGGATCACCAGCAGCTTTGCCTGCAAGCCCCTCCTAACGCGGGCCACCAAAATGAAGCCTTCGCTTCTCGAGTCCAACCTCTTTGGAGTCCGCCTCTACAATTCGGATACCATCAGGTCTAGCTCCATCTCTCTCTCCTCAAGTCTTGGTGGATCCATCACCGCCCGGTACGGCGGTGGGTCACGCTCCTCGGGCTCTGGAAATTCGAGGCAGTACCGGAAGAGCGAATCGGATGATGAAAAAGCCCTTGACATCTCCACCATTAGGTGGTTATTTATGGCTCTGTGTGTGTGCGCGTATTTGATGTTGGATTTCATGGAGATTGAAACTAAGCTTTTTGGTTTTGAAACAGGTCCGCTACTGTCAGGCTAATTGACGACAAGCAGAATATGGTGAGTGGCATTGGTTTTATTTTGTTAAGGTTCGCTTGGCAGCTGAAACAACCCAGGAAGAGGAGAAAATTGCGAAAAATCTGATCTTTTGTAGTGCTCTTAGTGAAGCGACAGTGTGCTTGGTCGAGCTGTTCTTAATTTGTGAGCTTTCTTATGGTCGGGAGATTGATTTCTTTATATTTTTAGGTGGGGCTGGTGTCCAAAAGTGAGGCTATTCAAATGGCTGAGGATGCTGAGCTTGATCTGGTATTTCCGAATTTAAGTGTGCTTTATTTCTTTTCTTTCTGAACAACTGAATGTAGTGGCTGAAAAGTGTGCAAAACAGGGAGTAAAAACGTTTTTTTTTTTGCTTGCTAAAATATGTGGCAATAAACTTATTAATTCATTATATTGTCAATACACACATGGAATCCAGTTCTTTGGTTGGCTAGACTCACGACCAGGAGTTTCTATGTGCTTGTGTTGTGTGTATGCCTACGTTAGGTGTTAAGAATCATTTAGAATAGTTTGCATCCCAGATGGGTCATTAGCCAAGAACTGCTTTTGTTCAGTTTTTATATTTTCTTTCAAATGATAACTGGTTCTTTGTTAGTTTCTGGCATCTTGGACATTTGAGTAATTGGGTTGCTATTGTTTGTTTTATTAGCTTCCCGTTTTCTTACTTCACTGTTAGTTGATATTAACCAATGAGCTATAGCTCAAATAACTCATCCTCCTCTTATAGAAATAGGGTGGAAGAAAAGGTCGTGAGACCTGCTGGGTTTATGAGTAGCTTTTCAATAAGGGGAAAAAAAGAAAGAAAAAAGGTTGTTACTAAATTCATATGATGATAATGATATATTTCAGATGAGTTACTGCTAGTTTGAAGAACTACCGATTCATCCGTGAATTGGTATCCTGTGAACCAGATGGAATTTTACTTAACAATGGATTCTCCTCTGGTTTTTTCGCCATATGCATCAGTTGATTGGGTCATGCTAGGTCTCCAGTATTAAGTTCTGCTTCATTTGTCTTCACTAGAAATAGACAGGAATTTTAATAACTTTCTAGAATGGAAGCTGTTAAGCTGGTATAGGAGCTATCAAAACATTATTATAGTTTAATAATTGTTATTGAGAAGCTAATGTCATCCGCAAAGAACTGATTCTATCCTGCAACCTATGCTTCTTTGCATCCAATACACTGAATGTAACACACATCAGGGGAGGCAATGTGGTCTCAAGTATATTCAATGTGTTGCTTTCCATACAAGAGAATGAAGGTTTTCCTTTTGAGCTGCTTCTAGAGTGATGCATGATTATATCCACTCATTTATGCAGGAACTTATTTCTACTCATGTTTTGTGCAGGTTATATTATCGCCGGATGCAGATCCCCCAGTTGTGAAAATGATGGATTATAAGTACGATGTGCTGTACTATATATTGTTTTTACGTATTGTTATTACATACAATATATATATTTAATGTCAATTTTGTTTTATTCTATCTTTTAATTTTTAAGAAAGAGTGGATTCTTCTTTCATGCATCTGCTAGAATTTTTTTTTAAAGTTATAATTGCATGGCAACTTTCTGAAATGAAAATAAATTGATGCAATTCATGTGTGTTTATGATTCATCTATAGTTTAGAAATACGTTGACCAATATATCAAGTGTCAAGCAGTAAATGGGATTTTGAATCTTAAATTCTTTGTTTTTTATTTCAAAATGCCAATACTTCAAAAAATGAAGGCTTTATATACCAATATATCAAGTGTCAAGCAGTAAATGGGATTTTGAATCTTATCTTCTTTGTTTTTGATTTCACCGATCAAAAAATATTCTTTGTTTTTTATTTCAAAATGCTAATACTTCAAAAAATGAAGGCTTTATATGTTTCATTAGGTTGTGGTATTGTCTCTTTTCATAAGCATAATCAATGTTTTTTTGCCTCTTTCCCTTCTAATTTTTCTTTTCCTTTTTTCTATATTATCTCATTTCGATTTTTTTTTTCTTTTGTTGAATGCCAACCTCAAGAGGTTTTTTGAAAAAGTCTCTTGATGCTTATATTTTCTTTCTTTTCAGTAAATATAAATATGAACAGCAAAAGAAGAAAAGAGAACAGCAGAAGAAAAGTGCTGGTGAATGTCTTCCCCAATTAGAGTTTGCTGATTTTCTCTGATTTATGTTTCTCAGATTTCAGAAAAGTTATTGACAAAGTGTGCTCTTAAATGTTAGCCAATCGCATGGATTTGAAGGAGCTCAAAATGGGGTATATTATATTTCTCTTTGATTTCATTTTTGGTTGTTGCTATCTATGGTCTGAATTTCACTTTTGTAATCAATTTGAATATGCAGTTTCAATTTGGATTTTTTTTTTTGATAAGTAAGAATCTTTATTGAATTAAATGAAACTAGGCAATGCCCACATACACAGGAAGGATACAAAGTGAGACACCTAATTACATTCTAGTGAGCTGAAAAGAAGATAAAAACTCATGGACATTCCCACCCTTTAGTACAATAGCAGAAAACCACTGTAAAAGAGAAAATAAAAATAAGTTCCAGATTTCCCCCACTATCATTCCTTGTTGTTGAAACACCTATCATTCCTTTCCGACCATAAACATCATATTAAGCACAAATGTATCATTCGCCACACTGCTGCCAGCTGAGTGCTATTATGCCTCCTGTTCCAGCACGCTAGTAGTTCCACCAAACTCTTAGCCATTACCCAACTCAGCCCGGCTCTATTAAGTATACCAGCCCATAACACCCCAGCCACCTCACAATGTAAAAGCAAGAGATCTATTGATTCCCCATTCCTTTTACACATGTAGAACCACTCCATGACCACCGTACCCTGCTTCCTTAGATTATCAACCGTCAAAATCTTCCCATGTGCAGTTGTCCAAATAAAAAACGCAACTTTTTTTTTGATAAGCAATAAACTTTTATTGATTGAATGCAACTAGGCAAAGCCCATGTACACAGGTAGTATACAAAAGAGACCCCCTAATTACATTCTAGCAAACTGGAAAGAAAGTAAAAACTCGTGAACATTCCCTCCCTTTAATACAATAGCAGAAAACCATTGAACCAGAGAAAATATGAAAAAGTTCCAGATTTCTCCCGTTGTTCTCTCCTTGTTGTTGAAGCATCTCTCTTTTCTTTCCCACCATATACACCACAATAAACACAAAGGAACCATCCTCCATGTTGTAGCCAACTGTGAACTAAGATGTTGCCTATTCCAACAAGCTAGAAGTTCCGCCACACTTCTAGGCATAACCCAAGACAACCCAGCCCTACTGATAATGCCATCCCATAACACCCTCGCCATCTCACAATGCAGAAAAATATGATCTACTGATTCACCAGCTTTCTTACACAGGTAACACCACTCAAGAATAATCAACCCTCGTTTTCTTAAGTTGTCAGCCATCAGAATTTTACCTAAAGCCGCAGTCCAAACGAAAAATGCAACTCTAGGTGGTACTGGGACTCTCCATATACCCTTCCAAGGGAACTCTAAGGGCTGTTGATTTTGCAGCACCTTGTAGAAGGATTTGACAGAAAATTTCTTGTTCTTAGAGTGTTTCCACAACATTCTAACTCCCACAATACCACCTATCTTTTTAGAGTACAAAAAGCTGTAAAAACCTGCTATCTCCTCCACTTCCCAATCTTGCACATTTCTTGAAAAGGTCAGGTTCCAATACACTGTG
This sequence comes from Cyclocarya paliurus, assembly GCA_029856935.1. Taxonomy (NCBI): domain Eukaryota; kingdom Viridiplantae; phylum Streptophyta; class Magnoliopsida; order Fagales; family Juglandaceae; genus Cyclocarya; species Cyclocarya paliurus. The sequence goes on along the minus strand of CM056947.1, from coordinate 36,996,964 downwards.
TCATTGACTCGGCATAACACCTCTGACACTGCAACTTGATGATTTCCAGCTAACCTGAAAACTCTAGGAAATGCAGAAAACAAGGCTCTTTCACCACACCATTCATCAAACCAAAAACTGATCCCCCTCACCAACCTCCAAACGAGTATGTGTTACAAACTCCTTCCATCCCTTTCTAATAAACTTCCAAAATAAGTTCCCCTACCCTCCTTAGAATACCAACCCCCCCAATCACTACCATTCTTCCCAACCACTACCATTCTCCATAGCGAATCCACCTCCAAATGAAATCTCCACAACTACTTTCCTAAAAGGGCTTTATTGCAAGTAACCATGTTACGCACCCCCACAAGATGAAACTTGTGTTCCTCACCCATACCTCCCCCCAAAAAGGTTTTGAAAAGTTTTTCAATCCGCTTAGCCACCCCGACCGGTAAAGGGAATAAAGATAGAGAGTACGTAGGCAGGTTAAAGAGTGTGCTCTTGATAAGAGTTAACCTCCCACCTTTTGAAAGATAGAGCCGCTTCCATCCCGACTACCTTTTTTCTACCTTCTCTACCACTCCATCCCAAATAGACTTTACTTTAAAAGATGCTCCCAAAGGAAGACCGAGGTAGCTCATAGGGAGTGCTGCCACTTTACAGCCCAACAAATCAGCTAGATAATCAATATTCCCCACCTCCCCCACCAGAACCAATTCCGACTTTGCCAGGTTCACCTTGAGGCCTGAAACCGCCTCAAAACACAACATAACAGCCCTTAAAGCTTGAATATTTCCACTATCAGCCTCGCAGAAAATTAGAGTGTCATCCGCATACAATAAATGAGCGATGGATAACCTGTTACTATTGCTTCCCACTGAAAAACCAACCAAAAAACCACCCCGTACAGCAGCTTCCATCATCCGGCTTAAAGCCTCCATTACTAAAACAAAAAGGAAAGGAGATAACGGATCCCCTTGTCTCAAGCCCCTCAAACTCTAAAAAAATCCACAAGGTGTACCATTAACAAGCACAGAAAATTGAGTGGTCGAAATACAATATTTAACCCAGCCACACCACTTATCTCCGAAGCCACACCTCCTTAACATATAAAGTAGAAAATCCCAGCTCACATGGTCATAGGCCTTCTCCATATCCAACTTACATAGGACTCCCGGTCTACCCTCCCTCACCCGGCTGTCCAAGCACTCGTTTGCAATCAAAACCGAATCCAAAATTTGTCGACCCCGAACAAAGGCATTTTGAGGTTTAGAAATTATTTTTTCCATCACTAGGCACATGCGGTTTGCTAACACTTTTGAAATGATTTTATAAATCCCACCAACCAAACTTATAGGACGGTAGTCTTTCAATTCCATAGCCCCTGCAATCTTCGGAATGAGGACAATAAAGGTGGCATTAAGGGACTTTTCAAACTTATGGCTAAGATTAAACTCTTGGAACACCTGCATCACGTCAACCTTCACTACTTCCCAGCACTCTTGGAAGAAAGCCATAGAAGAACCGTCTGGGCCCAGAGCCTTGTCTTTGCACATACCTCGGCGCCTCGCACCACTTGATGTACCTTGGATTCCTCAAAAGGCCTCTCCAACCAACTTGCAACACTATCATCCAACTGATCAAAAGACAACCCATCCAGTTTAGGTCGCCACTCCGCCGTCTCTTTGAGGAGCTCCTGATAATAGCTCACAATATGATCTTGAACATCCACCGAAGACTGATACATCGTATTACCGGAATGAATTGCCTCAATTACATTGTTCCGCCTATGAGAATTTGCCATTTTGTGAAAGACCTTAGTACATCTATTGCCTTCCTTAAGCCAAATCATCCTAGATTTTTGTCTCCAAGAAATCTCCTCTAACAACAACACCTTCTCTAACTCCGCCACCGCCTCAACCCTTCTTGTAGTAGCATCTTCATTGACCCCACTTGCTTCTAAGGAATGCAACTCCTCCCAAAGAAGACTCTTTTGCTCATCCATATGTCTAAAGACCTCATAATTCCACTTTTTCAGATCCAACTTAAGAGCTTTAAGCTTCCCCGCCATAATGAAACTAGGTGTGACAAGGAATGAATAGGAAGCCCACCAATCCCTCACCCTCTGCTCGAAGCCAATCGTTTGGAGCCACATATTCTCAAATTTGAAATAACGACGACCCCCTTGAATACCCCCACATTCTAAGAAAATAGGAAAGTGATCTGAACACACCTGTGGCATTCTCTTCTGACATAAGTCTGGATACTGGGTCTCCCAACAAGTAGAGACTAAAAATCTGTCCAACCTTGACCCCCCTCGACTATTGGACCACGTAAACATCCCCCCAACCAAAGGAAGATCAATCAAGTTAAGATAAAAAATCAACTCCGAGAATTCTTCCATTGCCCTTGTTAACAAGGAGGTCCCCTCCCTCTCACAAGGGAAACGAACGACGTTAAAGTCCCCACACACGACCCAAGGAAGTTCCTATAAAGAGATCACGCCCGCCAATTCCTCCCACAAATATCTTCTTTCATTGTCCGCATTAGGCCCATATACTCCTGCTAGTGCCCACCCCCATCCATCCACAATATTCTTGAAAGAACCAGCTATAGAATGTTCACCGATGCACACCTCTACTAGTTCCACCACCCTCTTATCCCACATCAATAACACCCCTCTTGAGACCCCCATAGAGGCTAAATAGCTCCACGCCACATACGAACGACCCCAAAGGCTTCGGATAATGCTTCTATCAACATTAAATAATTTGGTCTCTTGAAGGCACACCAAATCAACTTTCCATCTACGGAGAAGGGATCGAATGTGAAGTCTCTTGTTAATATCATTGATCCCCCTAACATTCCACGATAAAATTTTAGGCTTCATAAGATAAACGACTCTCCCGCCTTTTCACTCTTTCCCTCCCGACACTTCCCTCCTTATTATCATAGTTGATAGTGCACAACAATTTTCTCAGCTCCTTGTCTTTTTTAGCTGCTGACTTCAAAGCCTTTGATCTGCTTGATTTGATAGCCACCAAGAGGGCTTTGAATTGTTCCTCGTAACCATCGCAAGAAATCCCGACAAATTGCTGCAACTCCGTCACCTTTTTCATCACCCAATCCGAAGACTGAGGAACTGAACTCGGTAGGATAGCACATAGAGGAATGGGGCTACCCATCTCCTTCATATCAGATCCTCCACTCTCGCCCAACACTAATTGAGAATCCACAAGTTCTCCATCAGAACCCACCTCCACTGAAACTCCACCACCAGCTTCCTCCTGCACAGAATCTAAAAACCCAGCCCCTGTTATATGCTCCATCTGTACCTCACCGCACCACACCACTACTGTTTTCCCGTTGTCACCCTCAGCTTCTCCACCAACTTCCAATCCACCCTTCCACGAAACTATCTCCCTCGAGAGAACCTCCCCCTCTGAAGGACTGGCCATCACAAAAGGCAGCCCACTCTCCTCAGCCGAAACAACCCCACTGTTGAGCTCCTCTACCACCTCGCCTTCCTCAACTTACTCTCGACCCAGTGGCAGTTCCACCCCACCAAGGTGATTGCCAGTGATCGGCGACACTTTCTGTGTCGGTGCGAGGTTCGGCAACTCGCATGCTGTCGGCCCAGTAGGGTGACTACTTCCCTGCCCCGAGATATCGGGTTGTTCCCGATACAAAGGCTTCCACATTCATTTTGGGCCTAAACTCTGGCCCGGCCCGATCTCTTTCCTTGGCCCAGCCTGCACTGCAGCCCTTGTCCAGCCCTTCACTGCTCTTGGATCCGAAACCCTGCCCAGGCCCAGCTGCGAGTCTCCCTGACCCATGGCCTTAACTCTTCCCAACTCTATGTTAGAGCCCATCTCTCGGACCAGACCCGTTTGCGTAATTCTCTTCCCCTTAATGCACCGTTTCATCCAAATTATATCTTCAAACAATAATCCCACTTTTTCCTCCATGACAACCAACGCCTGCAACATAATTTCCTCATTTGCACCCAACACAACTCTGCCATCTCCTACACCCCTCTGTGTTTCTTCCGATATACCCACCCCTGACAGCTCTGCCCTCCCTACATGCTGCGTGGCTCGAGACTGAGCTTGGAGCGCTTCCCTATACGACTGCGAACCCGCTGCCGTCGACGAGGGCGTTAACACCCTAGGTGCACCTCCAACTCTGCCGTCTATCGCTTTGTTTTCCTTGCCCAAAACAAAGACAGGAGAAAGAATCTCCTTCAAGGTTTCCCCGAAACTCCTCCACCCCTCCCCCTTCCACCCTTGTGGCACGACAATCAATCATCTCTTCTTCTCCTGACCATACTCCGATAGAGACAAGAACCTGCTGTAATGGTTACAACCCTCTGCACCACAAGTACCCGGCTGCCTTTCCTACATGTTCTCAAGAACTCCGATGAACCAGTTGAGACTAGACATTCCTTAACGATTGAGCTCAGCCACCTCAGAGTTTCATGGTCGATAGAGACATATTTCACCACCCGTCGACTACTCTCAGTGATTCTCCACCACCTCTCATTTACCCTTTTAAACGAAAATACTTTCTGGTCAATGAGAACCTCTCTGCTCCACCCCATCACCCCTAACACCAATGCCGTGAACCAAAGTAAACAGCACTCTAATCACCGCAAGGAATAAGCTCCATCATCAAAGACCACCAATCCATAAAAAACAACAAAAACTCACTCCCGTTTGACTACTGAAATGTAGAAAAGGAATTTAGATTCCGGCAAGAATCTCCAGAACCCTTGCCCAACGAAAGGTGTGCGGAGAGACTCTAAAAAATGCAACTTTAGACGGCACTAAAACCTTCCAAATGTTCTTCCACGGAAAGAAAGTGGGTTGTGGGATTGTCAAAGCCTTATAAAAAGATTTAACAGTAAACTTTTTTTCTCCCATGTGGACCCACAACATACAATCACCCCCATTGCCTCCTAACTTTGCTGAATACAAGTAGCTATAAAAATCTGCCATCTCTTCAAGATCCGAATCCTGAGCATTTCTAGTAAAAATGACATTCCAAGTTACCGTCCCATTTGCATGACACAACAATTCTGAAACTACAACTTGCTGATTTTTTGCCAAGTTAAATACAACTGGAAAAGCATTGTAAAGAGGGCTCTCCCCACTCCAAGCATCGAACTAAAAGCGGGTTCTTGCTCCATCACTTACCTCAAACTTAATATGTTTTTCAAAAGTGTTCCACCCTTTCTAATAAATTTCCATAAGCTTGCTCCATAAGACCCCCTAGCCTCCTTAGAACACCATCCCCCCCACACACTACCATACTTGTGATCAATAACCTCTCTTCACAACGAGTTCTCTTCCATTTGATACCTCCACAATCACTTTCCTAGGAGTGCCTTGTTAAAAGTACTCAAATTTCACACCCCTAATCCACCATTCACAATTGGATAGCTCAGCCTTTGCCAACTTACAAGGTGAAATTTAATTTCCTCCCCCATGCCACCCCACAAGAAAGCTCTAAACAACTTTTTCGATCTGGTTTGCCACACCCACCGGTAATGGGAATAAAGAAAGATGGTAAGTGGCAAGGTTGGAGAGGGTACTTTTGATAAGTGTTAATCTCCCCCCATTTGATAGATATAGCCACTTCCACCCCGATAATCTTTTCTCAATCTTCTCTACCACCCCATCCCAAATGCTCTTTGTTTTGAATGACGACCCCAAGGGAAGTCCAAGGTATTTCATCCACTAACAGCATTACAAAAAATAAGCGTATCATCCGCGAATAGTAAGTGAGAAATAGAACTGACACCATTACTATTGTTACCCACTGAAAAACCAGCAAGAAACCCCCCCTTACAGCAGCCTCCACCATGCGACTCAAAGCGTCCATGACTTTAACAAAAAGGAAGGGTGATAGCCGATCCCCTTGTCGCAAACCCTCGAAGTCTGAAAAAAACCACAAGATTTTCCGTTGACTAAGACCGAAAAACCGAGCAGTCAAAACACAATGTTTAACCTATTCACACCACCTATCCCCAAAGCCACATCTTCTAAGCATATAAAATAGGAAGTCCCAACATACATGGTCATAAGCATTTTCCATGTCTAGCTTGCAAAGGACCCCCATAAGGCCTTCATTTTGAAATTATAAGAGTGCATTTTCACCAAGGTTGTCTGGCCATCTAATTTTCATCTGAAAACTGAAATGTCATGGTTGGAATTATGTCATGCAAAAAGATCTGTTGCTATGAAGGAAAGATTCAATGAAGGTGGGTGAATGCTGCACCCTGTCTCTGTTTGGTATTTTAGGTAGATTGAAATACCTTAAAGGTATAAATGTCTATTAGCCATTCTGTCACTCACAGACACACACACAGAACCTCACATCAATATAGGAAAATGTAATCTGATATAGCATCCATTTTATAAGTAAAATAACATCCTTGAAAGACTTCATCGCCGTGTCATAGTTGTTTGGTCTGGCTGGCATCAGTTGGATTAGGGAAGTTCAAGTGCTGACTTACTCGGTTAAATTGCTGAATAGTTAACCTAGTGGAAAGCGCATTGTAATATACAAATGCAACTATAATTTTAAGTATTTGAAATGGTAAGTAAAATGTTAAAAATGGCCATAGTAGTGGCAGGGTAGCCTTCTCACAGTATGGGTTGGGGTTGGTTGTTTGTCTGTAAAAATAATTCTATTTTTTAAGTGCTTTAACTAATTACTTGATTAACTGAAGTTCAGTATTCCACTATAAATTTGACCTTGAGATAATTTTGGTTCCTTGCCTTGGGTTAAAGGGTTGGACTTCCAATGTTCAAGCTATTTCACTATTTTACAAATCCTCTACTTATACCCTCAGGAAAAAATTGGTTATATTTAGTTTCTTTATTCTAATTACTCTCTCTCTCCCTCTCTCTCTTTCACTTGCCTCAGATTCTGTTTAGGACCCGAAAAGGTAATGCCTGATTGGTAACGAACAAATCCAGAAGTGTGAACCTTCTGTCAAGTTTCAACATCTGGTCATCAGATTAGGGGACCTGGCTGCATGCACTTGTTCGTGCTTTAGGAGAAGAGAAGTTGCCTTCTTATAGAGAATTTGGTAGCTTTTTCGCATTCATCAATTACCTCTATAAAAGCTGAAGCAATGTCTTCACAAAAGAATGAGCCATGTTATCAACCATTTTCATAAATTTAATTATTTATTCATTCTTTTGTATTAGAAACCTTTCGGTTTCCCAACTTTTCCCTTCTTGCTGGAAAAAACTTTTCCTCTCCTGTGATATACACTGTTCAGTTTCTCAACCTTTCCTCTACTCTTATTGAAAAAGAACCTTTCCTCTAACTTTCGGATAATTGAAAAAAAAAAAACCCTTCAGCTTCCTCCTCAGGTGGTTGACTAAATAGTACTAGCAGTTTAGTTATTCCGGCCCATGCATTGCATGGGTTTACAACTAGTGTATCTAATAATGGGCAAGCATCACAAGGGAAAGCCCTTTTGTAGTCTCCCAACTCATCTCATTTTTAGGTGTTACCTGGACAAGTGTGACTTGTTTCCTTGGTCTTGGCACACGTGGAGGTAACTGGATGTTAATAGGCCACAAGGCATGTGATAATTTCTTGACATAGGAATCTGGATCATCCAAATATTTTATATCTGGCAGTGTCACTCTGTAATTTATTAATTGATTTTCAATGCAGTTACAACATTGATCAACATGACTATTCCGTGCGTTTGAAAGCTGCAAGGAAGTTTTTGAATGATGGCGACAAGGTTGCTGAGATTTTCTTATGATGTCAGTATGTAGCTACTTATATCAAAATTGTCTCTATGATTTGAACATTTGAGATATTACATCATGCAGGTTAAGATTATAGTGAACCTGAAAGGTCGTGAAAATGAATTCAGGAATATAGCCATTGAGCTTATTAGAAGATTTCAGAATGATGTTGGAGAGGTACTCATAACCTTCTGTGCATGTTCTCTTTAGGTGTATCTACTGTCACGAACAGGTGTATAAAGTACACTTAGTCAAAAAATTGACTAATATGTTTTGGGTGGAACAATCACCAATGGGTGTGGTTTTCACTGAACATTAGAATAATGTTTTTGCAGTTTATTCTCTCTTTACATTTTCACGTTCTGTGTCTGTATTTAATATTGGTTATGGTGATTTTGAAGTATAGTAACTCCGTTAATTATCTTTCTTCTACCCCTTGTTGGGTTGACATGCAGCTTGCAACCGAGGAGGTCAAAAACTTTCGTGACCGGAACATTTACATACTTTTGGTTCCAAATAAGGCTGTTTTACAAAAAGCTCAAGAACCACCAAAGAAACGAGATAAGCCAGCTGCAAATGAAGTATCAGCTAATGTCTGAGTGGGCTCGAAAGTTTCATTTGTCCGTGGGGTTTTTGAGAGAGAACAGTTACTGGGTGATCTTCATAGATATTCTTCAGCTTGATTGAGGATCCAGAGGTCTTGTATAGCATCAGTGTAACATATGTGCGAGAATATTTTAACTGAGTTCTTAATTATAGAATCTACCTTCTCAGTTCTAATACATGTAGAGTTCTGGAAGCTGACTACTTTGGACCATTCTTTAAAGGCTGAGTTATTAGGCGTACGTCTATTCCATCACATTGTCGATTCAAGCAAAGCCTTTTGTGATGGGTCCAAAGGAGATCAAGTACACAAGTGGTTATGTCCCAACTACTGGATAGGAACTGTGAAGAATGATTCATAGATCAAATAAGAACGTAAAACTAGAGTTTGGACACCAGTAGGATGTGAAATTCACGTTTCCTTTTGTGGCATTTAACAATATCAATCTCTATTTTTTATGGTGGTATTAAATGGGCAGAGATTGTTTATATCCTAAAATTGATACCACTGACAGAAGAAACTACTCTTTGAATACATATTGTTTAATATTATTCTGTGTTTCTGGATTTGAATCTTTGTCTATGGTACTTTCATACTTTGTATTATAGTGTTCTGCTCTTGTATTCTATGCAGTCTTATCCTGGTTTATCCTTCTTTGGAGTCTAATGGGCATTCATGTCAATGATTTACAGCAACGACTTCCCTATTCTCATGAGTTTTGGTGTAGCTTTCCTGGTTTGATTGGACTGATTAAGCATGCTTGATTACCATGTATATATATTCCCAAAGACATTTTTCACAGGGATAAAACTCCATTGGAATTGCTACATTCCTCTGAAAATGCTAGGCCAACTCTCTTCTGCAAAACCAATTTTGCTCGTGCATATTCTAAGCTTTCTGGTTTTATGCATTGAGTTTTGTTTTTTTTTACATGCAATCAATCTGTAAGCGTACACTACTATAGATTCATTACAGTTATAAAGAGGTCAAAAGACCAATACTTTTTCATGCCAGTTTGTTAAAGATCCAACCATTTTTCCAAAAGTTTCAAGACTGTTGGATATTAATTTATTTAAACTTTTAACCCTTGGATTATAACATAGTTGATATGGCCGCAGGCTTACACGTCAATATTATATTTGCTATGTCAATAAAAATGTTTAAGTAGGAGCAGCAACTAGATGGAGAGACTTTAACCTACCCACCTAACGATTTGGCCTGGCTTCTTTTCTAAGTTCTTAAGATGGCAAGCTTGCTTAGTACTCTGTCAGGAAACCGGTAAAACCGCTGAGGGTCTGAAAGCAATGGGTTTGGTGCTATTTTTTTTTTTTTTTGGAAGTACATTGGTTGGCAGAAGTTGGACTTTCAAGTTTAAAGTTCCAGCCAGGCATGTAATTCCCAGATAAATTTTTCAATTTCCGAATATTTCTAATTTGATTTGCATTATCCCAAAACAAATAATTGTCTATTGACAGTTAAGGTTTCACGGTTTAGGTAAGAAATGGACTGAGGGACATGAATTCAAAAGCCAATGATTCTTCTATTGTCAACCATCTTATAGCATTTACCTAATAATAAAACCTATAGCACAAGATTAGTATGACAAATCTTTCAGCCCTTTTATTATCTGGCAAAACTGGAAAAAAAGAGAGAAAAATCATAGGATCTCATGACAAGTAGTTGATCATGTGGAAATCTTCTACATCAGCGGTGTGTTGCGTATGTAAAAAATAAGGCTTATAAATATATATACTCTTTCAATTATTTGGAGTATATGCAGCATTGAGCTCCCAAGTTGAACTCTCAAATTGATATTAGTTTGCTGTTATTCATCAAAATAGAGAAAAGTGACACTTGATACCCCCAAAAATAAGATTATTGTTCCATTTTTATGGAATTCTAATTTCTTTAAAGAGGTGACAAAAAGTTTTTAAGAACCCGATCCATAAAGTAGTACGTAGTTGTACTTCTAGCCGACTGTGCGTAGAGCAAATTTCCCATGCAATTTGATCTTTAGCTTTATGGCCAGCTAATAAGCCAAAAATCCCATTATTAATAATAATCGAAGGCGGAGCCGCCAATTCATTGGCAAATGAAAGACCCATCATTAATTCTCTACCTTCCTAACACAGCATGCACCATGATTTGAATTATGAGATCAGAAGTTCAATTTATTTTGCAATCAAATCATATTATGTCAACGATGGATAAAGTATGTCATTAGTACTCTGTTTTAATTGTAATTAGTAGATGAACTTCGTATATTTTGCATATTTACATGATCAAATGAGTGCTTATTCCTAACAACTAAGGTCATCAACTTGATGGCATATGACTTGGTTCTCCAAATAAAAAATTTGGGTTCAAAACTTACCACCCGGCCTTCATGTATCCAAAAAAAAAGAAGAAGTCACTAACTAGCTTTAATGGTAATGATCTCTAGTCATACAGCTTCCACCCTCAAGATGGAGATTTTATATTTATCAGGCTTATTAAATATACATGCATATAATATGAATTAGTGTGGTGCATGCATAACCAATACATGACATATATAAATGAAAGTAACACTATTTATTTAAAATCAAATTATTGGAAAAAAATAAAAGAAAGAAAAGAAAATGGACATCTAGGTGGTCGTTAGAAAAAGCCTGAAGGAAAGACGTGGATGGTAGTTGAAAAATAGAGGAAGCTTCACTTCAAGGCAATGGAGACCCTGCAACCAACAATATTACACACCACCCGGCCCGGCCCTCATGTGGACGCTTTAGGTGAAAGGAACCAAGCTCTTATGCTCTTCATTCTTTCATAAAAAAAGAGACTCCGCGCACTCAGCAGCAGTACCTTATCAGTAGTACTTTCAGCTCCTAATTCTCGTAGACCGCCAGCCACCATGGAAGCCAGCGCTGGACTTGTCGCCGGCTCTCACAACCGAAACGAGCTCGTTGTCATTCATGGCCATGAAGAGGTAAACCATACAAGGATAATCACAAAAAACAAAAAACAAAAAAAAGCAAAAATCCTAGCTAGCTAGCTCGGTCGTTTGACTCGTTTGTAAATTTTATGTGTTGTAAAGCTAGCTAGCTAGAGTAATTATATGAATTATCTTGGGCTTTGTGATTTTGGTGCAGCGAAAGGCTTTGAGGAACTTGGATGGTCAAGTCTGTGAGATATGCGGGGATGAGGTGGGGCTAACGGTCGATGGAGACCTGTTTGTGGCCTGCAATGAGTGTGGTTTTCCAGTTTGCCGGCCATGCTATGAATATGAGAGGAGAGAAGGGAGCCAGCTTTGTCCTCAGTGCAGGACAAGATACAAGCGTCTCAAAGGTAAGTAAAGCATGCATATATAACATGCATGCATAATCTTAGGCACACTGCATTTATAACCACTAGAAAGAGAACACCTGCGTTAGCTTGGTGTACTGGGAGATCACAAACATGAGGTTAACTGGTTAAGTTTACACTCATTAAAGGCGCCAAATTACAAAAAGCACGCTGATTTTCTTTCTTTCTTTTTGTGGAAATATTGTGAAGGGAGCCCAAGGGTTGAAGGAGATGAAGATGAGGAGGATGTTGACGATATTGAGCATGAATTCAAAATCGAGGATCAGCGGAACAAGCATAACCATATTGCAGAAGCGATGCTTCAGGGGAAGATGAGCTACGGAAGAGGCCCAGAAGACAATGAAAATGGCCACTTACCGATGCCACCAGTTATCGCTGGTGCTAGATCCCGGCCGGTAATGAAAAAAAAGCTCATCGATCATATTAATCATTGAAATACATATAATGACTTGAAGCTTTTGCTCCAATATATGCTTAGATTTCGATCAAACAGATCCTTCTAATTACTATGCAAGTAAAGCTATATTTGCATGCACGCGTGCAGGTGAGCGGTGAATTTCCAATATCATTTCATGCTCATCATGGAGAGCAGAATACGCTATCTTCCTCGTTGCATAAACGGGTGCATCCGTATCCAGTTTCTGAACCTGGTGTGTATGATCAGTCTTTCCATTATTGGTTGGATCTTTGAAATGATCTCGATTCCATATGAATCTACCACCTTCCATTGGCTGGAAATAATAAAATATTCAAAAAGTTCTATGAATATCTTTTAGCAAACCGATTGGTTGTGTTGCACTTGCACCACAGATGTATATTAATCAAGTCTCTGAAGTCAAAGCTTCAAAGCCACCTTTGTTAATACACCCGTTTCAGTTTCTTAGTTATATTAATACTGCAATTTTTGTGAGTTTTTATTCGTAACCTTTCGTATTACATAGTAGATGAAAAAAAAGCTAATTCTAGACAGTATGTATGGTGCTTGGACAATATTGCAGGAAGTGCAAGGTGGGATGAAAAGAAAGCAGAAGATGGTTGGAAAGAGAGGATGGATGACTGGAAAATGCAGCAAGGCAACCTGGGGCCTGAACCGGATGAGTACTATGATCCTGACATGGATATGTGTGTACCAAATCTTCCAACTGCATTCATTTAAGACTTTCTCATACAAACCCTTCATCCCTACCAAATTTTAAATGAAAAATCTTCAGTCAAGCTAAATCCTAATATATTTTAACTTATGCAGGATAGATGAAGCTAGGCAGCCACTGTCAAGGAAAGTACCAATTGCTTCTAGCAAAATCAATCCTTATCGGATGGTGATCGTGGTCCGGCTTCTTATTTTGGCCTTGTTCCTCCGATATAGACTTATGAATCCGGTGCATGATGCCTTTGGGCTCTGGTTAACGTCTGTGATATGTGAAATTTGGTTTGCCTTTTCATGGATCCTTGATCAGTTCCCAAAATGGTTCCCAATTGATCGTGAGACCTACCTTGATCGTCTCTCTCTCAGGTACACAAATTTGTTTGTTTTTCGTTATCAGATCAACTCCTAAAAGTTCTACATCATTTATAACAGGAATTTGCGTGACATTTATTGAAAGAATAAAGGAAAAGGAACAAAAAAATTAAAAAAACAAAGCACTAGCCGTAGGGGTTCTTCCGATAGCTTCAAGACTAAAATTCTTCTGCCAACTGTCTCTAGAAACTCTATATATTCTGAGGTTTAATGATCATAAATGACGCAGGTATGAGAGGGAAGGCGAACCAAATCAGCTGGCACCAGTTGATATCTTTGTCAGTACTGTGGATCCCATGAAGGAACCTCCTCTTGTTACAGCCAACACAGTTCTTTCAATCTTGGCCATGGACTACCCGGTTGATAAGATCTCATGCTACATTTCGGATGATGGGGCTTCCATGCTCACGTTTGAAGCCTTGTCTGAAACTGCAGAATTTGGGCGGAAATGGGTACCTTTCTGCAAGAAATTTTCTATAGAGCCTCGAGCCCCCGAGATGTACTTCTCCGAGAAGATTGATTATCTCAAGGACAAAGTTCAGCCTACCTTTGTTAAGGAGCGTCGAGCTATGAAGGTTTGCACTAATCCCATTAATGTCATCCATTCCAAAATTAGTACATCCTGTAAGCTATTTAACATTTGATTTTATTGTTTTTTGGTGTTTTGAAAGAGAGAGTATGAAGAATTCAAGGTTAGGATAAATGCACTTGTGGCCAAAGCTGTGAAGATTCCTACAGAAGGATGGATCATGCAAGATGGGACACCATGGCCAGGAAACAATACTAAGGATCACCCTGGTATGATTCAGGTCTTTCTTGGTCACAGTGGAGGTCTTGATGCTGAAGGAAATGAGCTTCCTCGCCTTGTCTATGTTTCTCGTGAGAAAAGGCCTGGGTTTCAACACCACAAGAAAGCAGGAGCCATGAATGCTTTGGTAAAGATTTTCCAGCTCCCTCTATCATGTATTTGATCAGAATTCCCTCACCTTTATAAGTTTCAATATTTATGCTTCTTGTAATACTTTGATAATATTCAGATTCGGGTCTCTGCTGTGCTTACCAATGCTCCTTTCATGTTAAACTTGGACTGTGACCACTATATTAACAACAGCAAAGCTGCTAGAGAGGCCATGTGTTTCTTGATGGACCCCAGATTGGAAGAAAGGTTTGCTATGTCCAATTCCCTCAAAGATTCGATGGTATTGATAGGCATGATCGTTATGCCAACAGAAACACAGTTTTCTTCGATGTAAGTCAGTGATACAATATTACTGCTACAATGATCTTTGTTGCTTATTTTATTTCCTGGATTGTCTTGAAACGAGATAATAATGTTCCTTTACTCTTATGCAGATTAACATGAAAGGTCTAGATGGAATTCAAGGTCCTGTATATGTGGGCACAGGATGTGTTTTCAGAAGGCAAGCTTTGTATGGGTATAATCCTCCAAAAGGTTCTAAGCGCCCAAAGATGGTAAGCTGTGACTGCTGCCCATGTTTCGGACGCCGCAAGAAGCTAAAATATGCCAAGCATGGGGCAAGTGGAGATGATTCAAGTGTACAAGGTTATCTGAGATCTCTGTCTTGTTACTATTATTTTCAATGTGAATTCACTCCCTACCATATACATTTTCTTCATTAACTTGTAATCATATTCCTTTGATCAGTTGATATGGATGGTGACAAGGAGCTACTGATGTCCCAGATGCATTTCGAAAAGAAATTTGGACAGTCTACAATTTTTGTGACTTCAACCTTAATGGAACAGGGCGGAGTTCCTCCTTCCTCTAGTCCTGCAGCCCTGCTCAAAGAAGCCATACATGTAATCAGCTGTGGCTATGAAGACAAAACTGACTGGGGTGCTGAGGTAATGTTAGCCACTCTATTCAGCATATGCCTACAGATTTTCCCATAATCAATAATCAATATCTCGAATATGTAATCAGGTTTGTCTCTTTTGCATGAGCAGCTTGGTTGGATTTACGGGTCTATTACAGAGGATATTCTCACTGGTTTCAAGATGCATTGCCGGGGTTGGAGGTCGATATACTGTATGCCAAAGATACCTGCATTCAAGGGCACAGCTCCAATCAATCTGTCGGATCGGCTGAATCAGGTCCTTCGGTGGGCACTTGGTTCCATTGAGATATTTTTCAGTCATCACTGCCCTGTTTGGTACGGCTACAAGAAAGGGAAACTCAAGTGGCTTGAGAGATTTGCCTATGTCAACACCACCGTCTATCCCTTCACCTCCTTACCTCTCCTTGCATACTGTACCCTCCCTGCCATCTGCTTGCTCACTGATAAATTCATCATGCCACCGGTACCATTCTAACCGCTGTTCTTTATATTTAAAACTTAGAAATATGATAATTAGGAGATAGTTAAACCAAGGATGATTATGATTTTCAATGGAATCTAGTGGAAAAGAACATAAAATGAATTATAGTCATCTCTTTAGATACAAGAGTTAAGCACTACTCTAGCCCTACGAAATGAAATTAACATTTAAATTTATATTTTATCACCCCCCCTCTCATGAGAGCCAAACTTCCTCTTAATATGTGCACTTAGCACATAGAATATCTAACTAAAATTGGAGGTGAAGAGTGGAGTCATAATTCAAATTTAGGACCTCAAACTTTGATATGATGTCAGATCACTAATTGAACAAAATATTTAAGTCTATGAGAAGGATGAGAATTTGCATATGCTAATTTGTATTATAACATATTCCAATCATATGAAAGTTGGAGAAACTGTTTAATAAAGCGTGTATAGCTTTCAGAGTGAGTTCTAAATATTTTTTCTGTGCCCACTAATGATATTATTCTCGATATATACATGAAACCAGATAAGCACTTTTGCAAGTCTCTACTTCATTGCCCTGTTCATCTCAATCTTTGCTACTGGTATTCTTGAGCTGAGATGGAGCGGAGTCACCATTGAGGAATGGTGGAGAAATGAGCAATTTTGGGTCATTGGAGGTGTCTCAGCACATCTCTTTGCTGTTGTGCAAGGCCTGCTGAAGGTTTTAGCTGGAATTGATACTAACTTCACTGTCACATCGAAGGCATCAGACGATGAGGATTTTGGAGAATTATACACCTTTAAATGGACAACGCTTCTAATCCCTCCGACCACCATCTTAATCATCAACCTTGTTGGAGTTGTTGCTGGGATCTCAGATGCCATAAACAATGGATACGAATCATGGGGACCTTTATTTGGCAAGCTCTTCTTTTCCTTCTGGGTGATTGTCCATCTCTATCCATTCCTTAAAGGTTTGATGGGGCGGCAGAACCGAACACCGACCATTGTTGTCATATGGTCAATCCTTTTGGCTTCCATTTTCTCCTTGCTTTGGGTCCGCATTGATCCATTTGTGTTAAAAACCAAGGGACCTGACACCAAACAATGTGGAATTAACTGCTAAGATCTGAGCCACTAGAAGATACGTGACAATCTTCTTTTGTTAGTGTAGTGTATGAACCAACAAAGGAGAGATGCAGAGGATCGAATAAAGAAAGAGTGAAGTTTTTTGTGCAGTATATATGCTAGGTACCCAATTTAGAGAGTGAAGGAAAGAAAATGTTGCTTATAATGCTTTTGCCAGAACGTTGCAAATTTATTCACAGTTAATTTTTTTTTTTATCAGTAACGTTGACAATTTATTCACAATTAATGCGTCAGAAACTTCAGTTTTCCATATCTGGTAAACTGGCAGCACTGGCATTTAGCTAATGGAACCTAACACAAGTACAAAAACAGGAAAACTTAAGTGCATAACGGTAAACAAAGCTAAAATAAAGAGGGAGCAAAA
Organism: Cyclocarya paliurus; assembly: GCA_029856935.1. Lineage (NCBI taxonomy): Eukaryota > Viridiplantae > Streptophyta > Magnoliopsida > Fagales > Juglandaceae > Cyclocarya > Cyclocarya paliurus. The sequence goes on along the minus strand of CM056947.1, from coordinate 36,979,917 downwards.
AGAAGGTAAATATTGTGAACAGAGTTCAGGGCAAAGGTGAAGGTGAAGTATAATTTAGTAACTTCTTTTTGGATCATTGTCAAAGGCAAACTTCAAAAATTGCTTAAAACTCCATGCATCTTCAGCTAAAGTTCAATTGAAATGCGTTATACCTTCTTTGCTTGCTCCAAAACAGAATTGTCCTGCCTTCATTGTCCCTGGCTGTGACGCTTTATTCAGGAACATCTAAGAAAGAAAGGGAAGCAGAGAAAAGTGCAATAAACATCAATCCGTCTCCTTAATCAAATAAAACACATGCACGCCCAAATAAAAGTTCGCATAAAAGCTTGACATGTGTAAAATCATCTACTGTGAATGTGACCTATGTTTCCCACAAGATATTAAGAGAAGCTAACTTATTTCAATTTTGAAGGGAAAAGAAAAGTTCCTTTTCACACTGAAATGAAAAAATTATCACAAGGTTTTGAATTTGTAGAATCCCAATGGCATGAAATTGAACCCAACAGCATGACAAGAAAAATAACCTGATTAATCTAACAATATCCTGATGGAGCTTGAAAAAAACTGGCTTAAGATTAATATTGAAAAATCGGATGAGTCCAAATATAAGGATAAAAATAAACAAAATGTTGAAAGAGCTTAAAAGTTTAATTAAGGAGAAGAGTTGACTTGGAACAATATTAGTCTTCATTATGCTTTGCTACAAGGCAACTGCTCACATTTCATATTTATATTCAGTTTTTACTTCCCACATTAGAAATAAAAATAGCATTCAAATATAAAAACACAATTTAAAAACATTTTTGGGCAGGAATCTTTTGATCATCCTAGCAAACTGGTGTGAAATGCCATCATGATGCCTCTTTGGATGGGTACTAGTTTCTTCTGTTGCAATATAAAGAGTAAGAAACTGGAAAGTTAGATGCTTGTTCCACCCACATACCTTGACCAGTGTAGAAAACAATCTTTTCACCAATAATCTCCACATGAACAGATGCCGTCCTTGAAATGATGAAATCTATTCGCATCTCTAACCACAATGATTCTCTGTGTAATTTTGGATATAAATTTAGTTGCATTATGGCAATCTAAACAAACTCGGAGATTCTTAATGATTCTGATTTCAGTTCCAGGTTCAGTGGCAATGAGGCCAAATGCAATGGCCAACTTCTCACTGTGAACCTTGACCATTAGCTCCTTCTCTTCCTCCTCCACGTCATGCAAAGCAGTGACAGTCTGCGACTGAAATCCAGCCTCCCTCATCTTTCCAGTCAACTTCTCTAGCATTTTGTAGATTGCTGTTGCTTGTGGATGAGACAGATCACCAGAGGTAAAGACATGTGGAGTCCCACCAACTTCAATTAGAGTGCACCCAGGGGTCTTTGCCAGCCTTCTTTTCTTAACTACTTGTCGTACTGTAGCAGCCTTCAGAAAATTTTTGTCAGCTGAGTAAATATTAGAAAGCAAGACATGATATCCAACATTTTCTGGGTCCAATTCAAATAGTCTTTCAGAAGCCACACGGGCTAGGTTTGTGTCTTTGTGAATCATGCAAGCACCAAGTAATGCACCCCAGACAATAGGACCTGGCTCAACTGGCATTTTTTCTATAAATTTCAAGGCCTCATTTAATTTTCCAGCCCGACCAAGGATGTCAACCATGCAAGCATAATGCTCAGGTAATGGTTGGAATCCATAATCATGGACCATAGAATGGAAAATTTCGTATCCTTTCCTCACCAAGCCAGCATGGCTACAAGCATACAACACAGAGACAAATGTAACCCCAGTAGGGGGAACCCCAGAATGCAGCATCTCATTGAAGAGTCTTAGTGCTTCATTCCCATGTCCATGGAGGCCATAACCAGAAATAATGGCATTCCAAGTGACCGAATTTTTATCTTTCATCAAGTCAAATAATTGCCGAGCCTCCAAAATGCTCCCACACTTTGCATACATGTCAATTAGAGCAGTTGAGACATATATGTTAGACTCAAGGTTCTCGCTTTTAATCAGATTGTGAACCCATTTGCCAAGACTCAATGCTCCAAGTTGAGCACAAGCTGAAAGAATACTTGTAATCGTTACAGGATTTGGACGGACTTCAAGCATCATTTCCCAGAAAAGAGAAATTGCCATCTCCGTTAACCCATTTTGGGTATAACCAGATATCATGGCATTCCAAGATGCCAAACTTTTCTCCAGAGTTTCATCAAAAAGTAGCCGTGCTGTTTCAATTTCATTTAGCCTACTATAAACAGTAGTTAATGCAGTTGAAACAGAAGCATGTGAAACAACACCAGACTTGACACAGAAACCATGAATACAACAAGTGAGCTGCAGATGCCCAAAGGGTGAATGCACAGGAATCAACCCCACCAATGTGCTTGAATTGACTTTCTGCCCAGAAGCAAGCAGCTCCGCAAATAACCTCACTGAAGATTCAGACTCACCATTGTAAGTATACCCAGAAATCATCGAATTATAAGATATCAAATCTGGTCGATCAATCTGCTCGAACAACCACCTCACCGTGTCAATCTCCCCAAATTTTGAATATAACGAAATCAAACCCGTAATTACAAACACATCACAACCAAACCCGACTTTTAGAGCCAAACACTGGATGCCCATCCCAACTTCCAAGTCCTGCAACTCTGCTGCAGCGGGAAGCACAGTAGACACAGTTGTAGAATCCAATTCCACACCTCCCTTGACCAGTTCCCGAAAAACTTCTATTGAATCGCTAAAACAACAGTTCCTCACCAACCCGGATACCATTGTATTCCACAAAACAGTATCCCTCTCCGGCACCAAATCAAACACCTTCCTTGCCACATCAACCCGCGAAAACTTGAAGTAAAAGTCAACCACCACAGATCCAACAAACAAATTGAATCCCAATCCATCCACAATCGCATTTGAGTGCAACAAAACCCCAAACCTCTCGGACTCGTGACCCATGGAGGCCCATATCGCAAAGGCATAAGTAAACTTATCAGGCTTAAGATTAGTCCTGGTTCTCAAATGGGTATAGAGCGAAATCGCAGATAGAGGAGAGTTATTGGTGGCGAAGCCTTTGATGAGGACGTTGAAGAGGAAAAGGTCGGGTTTTGGGGTGGAGAGAAAGAGGCGATGCGCGTGGTGGATGGCCTTGAAGTCGGAGAGCTTGTGAATGAGTTTGGTGAGAGTGGCGAGGTCGTGGTGGAGGCCGTGGAGAATGATCTGGGCGTGGGTTTGGGAGAGGTGGGAGAGACTGGTGGCCTTTCTGAGGAGGTCCAAGAAGAAGCTGCGGTCGCGTAGCGTACAAGAAGCTGCGGCTATGTTCCTGCAAATCATTATCTGTGCGAGCCGTCAGCCTTGCATGATGTCGATGAAATGTTTATTTAAGTGACCGTTAAATAAAAGGATCCGGTCATTTTCGTATATAGATCATAGACTAATTGCACAAAATTGGGCGGGAAACTCTCTCTCTCAGTTCTATTTTTAAGGATATTTATTTATAATGAAGTTACAAATTCTTCTAAATATTTAGAAAAATAATAATGAATAACACTTCTTTCAAATGTGGAAAATTATTTCTCATCCATTATTTATTATCCAGTCATCTAATGTAATGTAAGGAAATGGCGATAAGATGATAATTAAGAAGATGATCGAACAAAATCTTTCTTGTACTTATGCCTTGTATGTCATTTTATTTTCTATTCAACTCCACTCATAACATTGTATTTCTACTTGCCGAAAAGAAAAGAAAAGTTGTCAAAAGATCTTTTTTTTAAAAAAAAAAAAAAAAGAGAAAAGCTCCTAGCTGGATGAGTATAAAACCCATTTTCACACCGATCAAATAAAATCGCGACACCTAGGCGCTCCAGGAGAAAAGAAACTGTACCCGACAACACCCGATCCCCAACTCATCTCCCTTCCTTTCTCGACACGTAACCCTCTCTCCCTTCCCTCCTTCCGCTCTCTCCTTGCACCAAACCTGCACCAACCCATTCTCTCCCTTGGGAAGCACTCGTCTAAAGAAACCAAAGATGGAATCTGATTGACCTTGCAGACGTGCAGCAGTTAAATGGTGACCGGTTGGAGCAGATGATGAGCTCATTTGGCGGATTTGATCTTGTAGTTGGTGGCAGCCCTTGTAATAAACTTGCTGGTAGCTACAGGCATCATCGAGATGGACTTGAGGGTAAAGAATCTGCACTCTTCTACGATTACTTTCGTATTTTGGACTTGGTCAAATGTATCATGACAAAAGCACAATGCTTCCATGTAAAGGAGCCTTCATTCCTGGTACTTTTGGTTAATTTCAATTTCTTGGATTTATTTCCTTTTATTTTTCATTTTTTGTTTTTATTTTTTTTTTCTGAATTAAACATTGAAACAATAACTTGCGAAATTCTTATTTAGCTTCTGCTTAAACGGAGGGAGGGAGGGGTTTTTTCTCTGAGAACAGTGTGAGAGTACAGAGATGGGGAGGGAGAGAGCTTCGGAGGGAGGGAGAGAGACTGGGAGATGAGTTGGGGATCGGGTGTTGATGAGTATAGTTTCTTTTTTAATGGAGCGCTACGTGTCATGATTTTATTGGTCAGTGTAAAAATGGGTTTTATACTCAGCCGGCTAGGAGCTTTTCTCTTTAAAAAATTATACTATTGTTAACTTCGTATATCTTCGAATTAGCTTCTACCAATTTGAGTCTTGCAAAAACGAAAAGAGAGAAGCTGGGAGAGGATGGTATTTGGGTCGGGGAGTCTCCAATATTAAAGTCAATAAAGTATTTTGAAAGTCTGTAAATAATGAGAAAGTCTAGAGAGCTTTTCTCGTACCTAGGAAACACTATTTATACAGAGAGTTTGGGAGGACATGTTGTGCTTGTCCCTGTAGAGTTTATGTCCTTTTTATTATTCCATTTGTTCCTCACAGGCCCACTAAAAGGGAGAAAAACCCCTTACAACTATCATATTAGAAAAATTCTTATCATTGTCCATTTTAGCATCATCCCTTTAACATCTTATAACGTGACATTGAATGATTGACCCATGTTGGGCATAACAAATAACCTCCAATAATTTAACACCATGTAATGGAATGGTGGAATGATGATAATAAAAATGACGGTGGGTGGTAGCCTTACCCATCAGAATATAGGTGTAGCATAGTCTCTTAAACTCATCGCTTTAAGAGAAAATTAGGATAGCCTTACTACACTAGGTCAAAATATTAGGTTAACTAAGCAAGGGTATGCTCATGGAGCTACACGAAGTCATTATTAGTATGAAACATCCTAGAAGGTGCATAATTACAAAATGTTATGGGGTGTTTGCCAAAGAACCAGAAACCCCAAGTTTTTTGTTCCCTGCTGCCATGAATATATAGCCATTTGGCACTTTATGAGTACTGAGATATGCAAATCCATGGTGAATGTTCATAATAATGGCTCACAACTTACAAGGTCTACAAATCTCAGTGAATTTCATTTTTTTTTTTTTTTTTGCTTCCTTTGCATTTACTTTTCATGTGCATGATACAAAAATTACAAGTAGAAGATGGAGCCAATAGCTCGTGTCGAGAAAAGGGTAAAAAATGAGATAAAACATGATTAATTATCATAAAAACTGTAAAAAATAAAAGAAGAGAAAAAAAAAAATTACATTCACAATGAACCGAGCAGACAATTATTTGTATCTGCTGAAGTGACAAAGCAGTAAGTTGTTAGCTTAGCAGCCGGTCAGGGCCATGGAAGCGTCTTGATTGACAAAATTGGTTGCTTACCATTCTCCAGATCTTGTTCCATTTGCATGAGATGCGTCCTAAGGCTGTATTCCTCTACCTGCTTCAAGCCAAAAGTACTCAAATTCTACCATGTATGTATTGTTAAGGAGCAAGCAGCGACATGTATTTGAAAAAAGAAAAAACACAAGTAAATAGTTCAAGCTAAGCAATTGCGATGAAAGACTATCCATATGATCCAATTTGATAGGAGATACTCCAAATTGCTTACATCTCATGAATAATAAGAACTAGCATGCCGCAGGGCAAAATAAGTCGCAAGCAAGCTACCCATCTCATGAGTTCTAATGGTTCGAAAAGCATTAATTTTAGAACAATTCTGCACTGAAATATCAAATCTTGCAACACTACAACTGATTTTTTGACATCCTTAAAGCATTAGGTTTCAATCATAAAGTAATTGCAGCACTGAGTTTCTAATGATATGGAACTGTCACAATAATTGCCTACTTATATTCTGTTCACTAAAACGGCAGTCTCAAGTAGAGCTTCAAGCGCACATATTATCATTTTGCTCCTGCAACAATATATTATCGTCTCACCTGCATAGCGCCCATTGAAGCCAACAGTGCTTCACATTCATCAACTGTGGCTTTCTCCTGTGCTGCCATGACAGCAAGTTCAGAAACCAGAACGTTCATGCCCTCCACCTAAACACATGAATATATATATATATATATATATATATATACAAGGTAGCATTCAGCATCAATTATTAACAACTGGATTTGCTCAAATATAAGCAAGAAAAACACGTATTAGCATAGTAGTCATGATATCCTGTAAACACAGGAGTAGCACTGGTCTTGCCATTTGTGTGATGGTTCAAGAGGTGAAAGCATGAAATGCGGCTGGGGTAGATCTCAGTTCTATAAAAAGTGGAAGAAAATGGTTGCATCTATAAGGCCCTAATTCTTAAATTTATGGTGACAATGAAACCTCCTAAATCAAGCTTTGTCGGATATAAAAACATATAATTGCAGGAAATCACAGGCAAATATTGCACCTAATACCTTTATCATCAACCTTTCCTGCTACATATTAAACTTGTCAAAACACAGGAGCAATCAGATATTCCAGAACAGGTTATAATCTTACAGAGTTAGGTTCATTCTCTTAACTATCCAACTACAAACATCGGAACAATCAATTTACAAAAACACTTGGAAGTTCTGAATTATGGCATGTAACTTTGAGTGCCACACACAAATAGAACGAACCACTTGAGTGAAAAATGAGACTAGTCTGGTAACAAAAAGAAGTGGGGTAAAGACAAATTTATTCACACATAGAATCTGCAACACAATATAAGCGACAGAAATGGTTGTATCAACAATGCAAATCTCACCCTCGAGAGCAAAGAGCCTATGGAGGATCCCATTGCCTGCATAACATCAACAGCAGAGGAAATGGCAGCCTTCAAAGATTCAATATCTGCCTGTAAAAGTAAAAATCTAAAAATGAGGGCAAAGAGCTCTTTCTCCACAAATTAAATCCAATAAGTTTTTAGAAACTTAACATACCCATGCCCCTGTGGTTACTGGAAGACGAACAGTGCTTGCCTCTAAATCTTCCACAGCCCCAGATAAAGAACGAATATGGTCGTTTTCAAGTAGAGCCCAATCATTGAGGTAGGCCATCTGAATGATCATTACACATTCAAGCACTTATAAAAGGCGTTTGTAGATCAGGTACTTAATGTTGCATGTTCCAAAAAGTGAATTCAATCCACCGATAAAAAAAAGTGAATTCAATCCACCCCAACCAGAATCAGAGGGAACCCGAAAGAGGTAGGACTGAGGACATATAAGTTTATCAGATTTGACTCTCATTTTTTCCTCGTGATCAGATCATGATTTGGAACACATATAAGTGAGATCTTAATATATTCAATCTCTATGCGCACAACTGAGGAACTTGGAATTGGAAGGCAACTTCAACACTAATTTTGCTAACTGCATCTTAAATTCTTAAAATCACTTCATGTCTTTTAAAATGAAGATATAATAATATATGCAAGTAAAGAGGAAACTAAAAAAATATATATGCAAGTAAAGAGGGGACTGTCCGCAACTATGCCACACATATTATGTACAAACACAAAGAAATATAGATCCTCCCTCCATATGCTTCATAGACTTGCAACTTTTGGAAAAAAGATCATAAAGAACTTAAAATTTTAATATGTTCCTGACCAGAAAGAATTGTGATCTATTCCATTAAATAGAAGCTTATACTAACATGATAAAATTGTAGAGAGAAAGACGCATTACTTGATCATTCAAAACTGAGCTTAGCTTAAGCTTTAGCTTCAACTGTTGGAGATTGATTCTTTTCCTGATTACTGAATCCCACAGATCTAGTGTAGTGTTGTTCCAAACATTAAATAAAGTTCTCTGCACCATCAAACAGAGTTCAGATAAATATTAACATATAACTTAAAACAAAAATCTATATTCAACCTAGATATGATACTAATAAACAGAATAACACAAGGATATAGGCAATCAAACATATGGCAAAATCAGAGGGCCCGCATTATAAAAAGTTTGCTAATTTCATAGATATCAAAACCTACCTCTGCAATTACATTCTGAATATAAAATAGAGCCTTGGCCCGGGCATTTGCAAATCTCCATTGCAAACATCTGTTGTATAGCAGTCGCAGCTGATGAGCATCTTCTATGTAGCTTGTACCCTTTTTTCCCTTTTTAACATCCGCTATAAAACTAAGCACAGAAGTAGTACCGTTGGATTGAGTAGAAGGATTTGAAGGCCGAATCCGAGATGGACTAATCCCTACTGGAGGAGGAGTTGATGGTCTCGTCCGAGATGGACTGACACCTCTACTAACAGAGGATGACACCACCGAGGCTTTATTAGGAGAAGGTAGCCGTGATCTAGGACTGTGTAAGGACTGGGATCGAGCTGCAGGCGTCACTGATGCTGTCCTATCTGATAAACTAGTAGAAACAGACTTGTGAGGTCCAACTACCTGCAGTGGATTTCCGTCAATTGAATTTGCCTCGAATCCTAATCCAGCACTCGCATTAAGTGTTGATAACAGCCTCCTGCCATCACTTGCAGACTTTTGTAACTGTTTACCCATACCATCAGATGTAGTAGGTGTTCTCCTCGACAGAGATAACCCAATTCCCGGGACTGGGGCACTTAAAGCGCCGATTGTCTTGTCACCAAGATCTACAATTTTACTCAAAGCATTGGAAAATAGCTTCCCACCTATTCTACTTGGCCATCGATGCTGATCTATGAGTCGGGTATGTAAACCATCAACTGGTCTAGAATTCTCCAACTGATCAGGCACATTCTTTCCTTTAAGAGGACTCCTCTTCCTCTCCGGCGTAGTTTTGCGCGCCATAGAAGGTGTCTCTACCTGTTTATGTGCAACATTTGATGCCGGCCGCAAAGTGCGGTCTGAAGAAGCATTCACCGGTTTTTCCTTCTTACCAATGGGAATTGATACGGCATCAGATTGAAATGAAACACTCAAACTACGCATCGTGGAAGGCCATAAACCCTCTGGTGACCGACCATGCCCTATTCTTCTGGATGACAATTGTATATTAGCCGTTGAATCATGGACTGGTGTGGACGGCCTAGATGGGGAAGAGGGTGTAGAAGGCCGCTTCCTCTCGGCTGATTGGGCTCTCTTAGATGCCACATGGGAGGAAGTCGGCGGTGTTCTTGTGAGGTTCGGAGAAGGGAAACGCCGGGGAGTGGCCGGCCTTGCAGGGGAAGGTGACTTGTACCTAGAACTAATGTCCCTCGTCCGAGGGCGGCCGGTGGTGACTGCATTGTTCTTTTCGGCCGGGATCAACAGTGGTCTGGGCGTCTCCACTGCCCTGTGCTTCCGCAATGCTTGCTCCGACTCGCATACATCCATCCACACAAAACAAATTAGACCACATTGACACAAATTTTCACATGACTAAACCACATTTGACAGCCTTGGCATTCATGTACCCCAAGAATTCAAAGGAATGGCACCAGCTGCTCAAAAAGAAAGATCCTTTTCTCTGCAATAAATCTGCCACAAACGCACAACCAAAAGTAATAAAGATACTAAAGCAAAGAATAACAAAACCCATAAAACAAAAAAAAATAGAAAAATAAAATAAAATTCAAAAGCATACATCTTTACAGAGACCCTGATCTGAAAGAGAATGAATTCGAGAATCACAGCCAATAAGCGCAAATGGGTCTTGTTCTTTCATCAAAGTAAGCCCAAATCCAAGCAGATCAGGGCGCGACGAAGCGGTTAGAGAGTGATAAGAAAACATCAGGTACAAAAGGGGTCACATAAATTTTGTGGAAAGTGCAACAAGGTGCACTGACGATTATCATTCGAGGTTTGCATTCGCAGGGGAGGGGTCCCCTTGGAGAAATTGAGGAGACCACCAGGGAGTGGACTGGGGTAGTAGTTGGTGCAGGAAAAGAGAGAGGTGCGCAGGATAAGGAGGTTGATCCTATAATACTATTTGTTTTCCCTTTTGTCCCTCTCACGGGAGTGCCATGGTCACTGCACAGCACAACACGACGCCAAATCAATTCAATAAAAGTAATACAAAAATGCAACCAAAACTCTCCTCTCTCTCTTTCCCTGTGAAGAAACACAATTTTCTTGGATCCACTGTGACTCCCAGAGATGAAGTACACGATTAGTTTACTAACTACTGGTTTTCTTTCAAGAAAAACAGTGAATTATGTATTTTGTTTGTATTCTTTGATTAGCAGAAAGTTTTGAGCTTGGAGGTCCTAATGTTCTTAGCGAAATGGAAAGTGACAATGGAGGCCACGTGCAAGGGAGATCATCGTCCATCAACATGAAGTTACGTTTGCAAACATAAAGCACAGAGTTTTATTAAAAAATTAATTTAAGCAGAAAGTATTAACAAAGACCAATAAGATTAACAAAACAAAAAAAAATAGTTTCCGTTTTGACGATCAGGGAGTAAATTGTGGAGATTTAGGAACGGAAATCGATGAAACACAGGTTTACCGAATTTTAACACACTGAATGCGTTCGACAGGTTCTCTGTCTCCGGTTTTGAAGACATGCTCTCAGTGAGTGAGTGAGTGAGAGAGTTCATTGAATCTCTATGATAAACTTTCAGATATATTCCTAAAGTAGCAACAATCTGACATCTATAAATAAAATAAAATTTTTAATTTTGATTTTTTTTTAATTCAATCTGGAACTTGAAATAACACCGACGATCAGATCGATTAGTTTGGGTGAACCGATTTTTACTTTCAGTAATCAACAACAAAGCAAATCTCACATCTTTAAAATAACATCAAAACCAATCAATATTCTCACCTTGAAACTCTGCCAAGTTTTCTGCAACAAAATCAAAACTCGAAACGCTCACAAGCTGTATGCATTCACCCAAAAGCACCAAACCACCAAAGCCTTCTAGAATTACCAGTAATCACTCCGTCATCTTCAAATTAGGAAAATATTAGCATCGGAAGAAAACGCTGAGGCATCAGAAAAATCGCCGGACTTCGGTCGGAGAGTCAATTTTCCTGCGGGGAGTGTACATATATATATACATATACAAAATAAAAGAAATTAAAAGACAGAAGAAAGAAAGCAAACGGTTTGATTCAGTTGGGAGTTAGGGACGAGGACGACGACGAGGACGTTGTTTTCGCGCCACCTACTTCGATTAGCTCGTACTTAACTTGAACACTCTTTTATTTTATTTTTTTCCTAACCCAAAAAAAAAAAAAAAATTTCCCAAAAAAAAAATATATATATATATATATATATATATATTGCTATTATTTACTTTTATCTTTTGTTTTGGCTTTTAATTTCCTCTTTCCCTTTTTTCAAGTCTACAACCTAATTATTTTAAAATAATGAATTCTATTTCTTTTTTCTTTTAAAGTCAAATAAAAAAATATTTTAAATATTATGCATTTAAATTGTTAAAAATTGATACCTTAATTATACCCTTCACCAAAATCCAACTATCAAAATTGCTTTGCTATTTTTTTCATCCATTTTAGTGGTAAAAAATCATAATTGAATGAGGGCGCACAATGCCAAATTTTTTTAAATAGAATGTTTAATGTGTTAATTTGATGGTTGGAGAAATAAAGTGTAAAACACTCATCTTTGAGGATACAAAAATATATAAATCCCCAAGTTCAACAATAGTGACCCTTATATTTTAACACTTTTTAAATTTAAATTCAACATATTACATATGAAAATGAAAAATATTATCTATATTTATAATTTTATGTAAATAATCAACATATCAACTATTGAAATGGTGAATATTTTAAAATTTGAAATTCAAAATTTGAATTAAAAAACTGATAAAATGAGCCTGACACTCAATACGTATAATATTGTATGTAAAGTTGTATGTATATATAACACTATTCTATAAAAAAAAAATATTAAAACAATACATGCTAATGTGGGTGGTCAAATTTAGAAAGGATGTTTAAGATTAATGTTCCAAATTATCAACTCATGGCTCCCAAAAGTAATCTTCTTTCTTCTTCTTTCTTCTTCTTTCTTCTTCTTCTTCTTATTTTTTTTAATGGCCAAAAAGCAATCTATTGACTCTCTGTTGATGAACATGAGATGTGTACATTTTACATGATGATCACAGCCAGGAGCCTGATCCCTCATGATTCAAAACCAAGAAGATTGCCCAACTACACCAAATAAAAGAATAGAAGAAATATTTGGTTGCATTCGCTTCTGATTAAGGTATTACCAAAAAAATCTAAATGGTAATAATTAGTAGATCAGATTGCGTGTAGCATTCTTTGCTATAAAGTCTACTTGATTATATAAATATATATATAAATATATATATATATATATATATATATATATATATATATATATATATATATATATATAAAACTAGAGTTTGCCCTAGCAATTATGCTTGCATACATATAATAACAAAATAATGTCTAAAGTACTAATAATCTTATCACTACATAATTGCAGCAGTTTGCCCCTCCTGCTTAGCAATTATATATATATATATATATATATATATATATATATATATATATATATATATATATATATAAATCGCATTAACCATTTGTGACATTAAATTCATCAATAGTGGCATCCACATCTATTTATTAGATAGTTTCACATGAGTATGAACCAGCTTAGAACTAAACATAAACATCTTCTCTATTTCGTTTAAAATAAGTAGTATAAAATATTGAATAGTTTATTCATTTCTCATTATGTTTGACATATAAAATAATTAGAATATTTCGTATTTTATATTAAATAGATAATACAGTCTATTTCATTTGAAATTAAGAGTATTTTTATTAATGGTGAGCCTTCAAATGGTGCTATGATAAAAAAAAAAAAAAAAAATTTGGAATGATGTTTGGAGATTAAAAATTTCTCATATGGTCAAAGTTTTTGCTTGGAGAGCATGTAAGGAAAGTTTACCTACTAAGCCAATCTCATTAACAGAAACTTGGATATTAGCAGGCAATGCTACTTTTTTCAATACCAAATGGAGGATTTAACTCATGCTTTGTTGTTATGCCCTCCTGTTTACGAGATTTGGGTCAAAAAGTTTACTATCTTGCAACATGATTTCCATATCAGTTCCTTCATGTATACTGCAATGGAAATCTTCTTTAAGGGTTCAGTTGGTGAGTTGACAAATTTCTTCTTAATGGCTTGTGGTTTTTGGTTCCGAAGGAATAAGATGGTTCATGATTAGATTTCTTTACCATTACAACAAGTTATTGGATTTGTTTTTTCAAAGAAATTGAAGACAGATTTTGTAATGCAACAGAAGGGACTTCCTATTACTAGGAACCTGTTGTATAGATGGTCACCACTTCTTGAGGATTTCCTCAAACTTAATATTGATGGTGCCCTCTTCTTTGATTTGAATAAAGTTAGTTTGAGTGCTATCTTAAGGAATCATGTGGGGGAAGCTCTTATGGTAGTAAGTAGAACATAATCTGTACATTTAGAACCAGAGCAAGTAGAAGCAGTGGCTTTACTGAGAGGATTACAATTTTGCTTGAATATTGGTATACCTAATTTACTTATTGAAAGTGATTGTTTGTTCTTGGTGGAAGAAGTCAATAATGTAGCTGAATTATGTGCTGCAATTAGAACAATGGTTGCTAATATTAAGACTCTGATGTAAAGATTTCCTCAGTGCATGCTACAACACAGCAACAGATCAACTAATGAGGCTGTCCATCGACTTGCTAGATATGCATGGTCCATTGAAGACGTGAATATTTGGTGAAATAGTGTTTGTCCTCTCATTGAGAATGTAATTTTTAATGATCAACACTTTTGTATCCTGTCTTAAGGTTTTTATACCTTGATGAAATAAAGTTTTTTCCTATTAAAAAAAAAAAAGAAAGTATTTTTATTAATGACTTCGATCGCCTATAGATAGGGACCAAAATACATATTGATAGCCCCATCCATCTACACAATAAATGAGAAACGTGGCTTCTTAATGATTATGATTCATGAATCACTTAAATATTGCATTAATCAAACACCATCGACGACATTAAGAAAGAAGCATTTACCACCAGTACTAGATCTTCATCGTCATCCTAGGGAAGAGAATTTCGATTTTGCTAATTTAATGAGATTGTCCTCATCTAGAAACTATTTATACGAGCTAATTCCAAGAAAAAGAGACCCCAATTGCTGATTTCATCCACTAAAAGTGAACACGAAAACTAGTATTAATTCTGATTTCTAGGGAGAATTATATATCCAAGTGTTCTCAAATTTCTAATCAAAATGCAGATGATAAATTTTTTAGAAGTGCTAGTCACAAAATAGATTTTATAAAAATAAATTTATAAATTAACATACTTTCATATGATACGTTATATATATTTTATAATAAAAATAATTTGACATTAATTAAATATACCATATTAAGTCATATCAGTTTGTGGGTTTATTATTATAGAATTTCTTTGTAATTAAAGTATTTCTCTAACTTTTTATATGATACATTATATCTCCTTACTCATCTTATGACTTGCATATCGCATACGAGAAATCTCTAAAATTAAAAAAAAAAATGGATAGAATTTGACAAAATTAAGAAATATCTAACAAGAGGAGAAAGCATGCATGCATCTATTAATTAACCACAGGTTCTTTCAGCCCATGGAACAGTAGCAACTCTTAAGGAACTCTGTGTAGAAAGGGAACATACAACAAATTCATATACATACACATTTGATTCTATGAATTAATATAATCATAAAAAGATTTTAGAAAAATAAATTTAAAAATTAACATAATTTCGTATGATATATTATATCTATTACACAATAAAAGTAATTTTATAATCTAATATACGTATTACATTAAATCACGTCAGGTTGTAAATTTATTTTTATATATTAACTTCTTTGTTACTAAAGTATTTATCTTCCATTTCGTTGCGGTAATCAATAGTTTTTGAGTTTACAAATTAAGATATTAGTGAGTGTCGTTGAAGTAACAGAAGAAGATCCAAATTAAATGTAATTGACGTTGACTCACGGACAGAAGGAAGCGAACATTATTTGGGATTTACCATGATCTGTCACCATCATCAATGGACAGGAATTCTCTTTCTCTTGCCGCAAGCGATTCTGATCTGGCTAGCTTGTCTCCTAGTTTCTTCTTTTTACTGTCTCAACTTAAATGGTTCATATTTAACCATCAATAGCTGTCAGGTTTTATTAAGAACAAAATAAAAAATCTTTTTTATTTTTTTAAATGTTAATTGAGAAATATTTTAATTTTAAAAAAATCCTACGGAAGTAAATATATTAATTGACGTGATTTGATATGGTACGTTAAATTATAAAATAAATCAATATATTATATGAAATTATGTTAATCTATAAATTTATTTTTATAAGATCTCTTTATAATTATAACAATTCTCTTTATTTGGAAGCAGCTGCAAGGAAGTAGTCTTCGATCTCTACATACAAAATCTTCTTCCATCAAGTTTCTTCCAAATTAAGGCTGCGATGCAATAATGAGCACATCTACAAAGTCAAGATGGAAGAAAATACTCATCAAGTAAAACAATGTGTGAATCATTAAAAACTCAAAAGTGGTCATGATGTGTGGAGGTGATCATGTGGGAAACATTCTGAACAAACAGTACGTAATATGGTTTAGGGTTGGATCGAGGTTGTTCTCTGAGTTGACAATATTGATGGTATAATTTCCAGCTTCCTCAAATCCCTTTTCATAAGTAAACAAATTATAATTTATGTCCCTGGCCGGGTTGACCTAATTAACACAGCCAATAACACTCATGTCAACATAGGACGCTTTTAAGGCGACCGCTCCTAACTCTAGTTGGAGCTACTATTAGTTATTTTAGTGTGTTTTTTTAATTTTTTTTTCATGTGTTTTATTAATATTTTTAAATATTTTAAAAAAAAATTATAACATTATTAAAAAATATTTCTTTAATCACAAAATAAAAAAATAAAAAATAAACAAAAAAAATTGCTAGCGATAACTCCTGACCGGAGCTGGGAGCGGTAACACTAGCATTATTTATCAATATATGCTTTTAGACTTCATATATATAATCCCTCTCCGTTTGAAATTCTCAAAGGGATGCGTAGATTATTTTAAAAACAAAATAGAACTTGAAAGGAATAAAATATTCAAGTTCAAGACTTGGCCAGCCCACCTAAAGGCCACCACTAGAAAGGCCACCACTAGAAGACAAGAGAGAGAGTAAAGGTTGAGAAGGAGGGGACAATGAGAGAGAGGGGACAATGAGAGAGAGGATGTCAGAAGAAAATTCAGAAAAGGGTAGGAGATGAAGGAAAAAAATAGAAAGTAAAGGAAGATATTGCCAGACGACTTCAGGGGGAATTGGAACTAGTTCTTCAGCTTCTTCAACCTCTTAAAAGAAGGGTTCTAGCGAGAACATCTTCTTTAGTAAATATATTTAAGATCTTCATTATATAGTAAAAGATGAGAGACTGTAAAACAAACAAATTATAGTAAATTTCTCCTTCCCAAACGTCTTGTGGATATAGGCAATATGTCGAACTACGTAAATCTGTGTGTCAATGTCTCTTTACTTTCTAAGCATTTATTTTCCATTCACTACTATAGACGTACACACAACCGCACCGGAGCCCCGCTATATCACACCGATCGAGATCCAGATCGTCATAATAGGCCGGGAATGATTCTTTCTCTCATTCCAACCTGTTGTGTGATTTTTAGCATTAACAGAACCTGTCACTCCATTGCAACTAGTAGCATGCATGTATAAATATCCTTCCATCTCATATATAGATATATACCCGTACATATATATTAAGATACATACATATATATTATCATCTCACTTCAAGAAAAAGATATCCATAGAAATATAATATTTCAGTAATTCATTTTAAACTTTTGAGTTGCTGTATATTTAATATTGCATGTATAATCAAAAGGAAAGTCCTTCCACATATATATATATATTTTTTTCTCTTTTACTGAACCAGAAAGAACTGATCTTGGTAGGACTGGAGGGGTAGAGCCAAATTAAGAAGTTTGGAAAAAAGAAAAGAAGATTGTAATACTGACCCACCACTTTTTAGCCGAAAGGTGGAAGAAACATCTAAAGATACTGACCGAACATGAGAGGGGAAAGTGAAGTTTGGGTCCACAAAATATGATTAGGAAAGTAGGTTTCAACCTACCATGCACAGACAATTAGACAAATGCAGAGCCTCCCATTCAATTCCAATTGGGCCAAACCAGCCCTAGCAGCAGATCACCAATGCAACAAAATAAGGATCTTTTTTGGTTTTGATCATCTAGCTGTGCATGACAATTATTAACTGATGCAACTTCAAGATCAACTTTTGTCAGTTGCAGGTTGGGAGATGTGTCTCACTCTCTCATCTTTGCCATGTACGTACTTACAAAGAGAAATGTGTTCCCAACGTCCCTTGTCATGCATGCCCAAGACTTCTCCTAAAATCCTCGAGGAAGAAAAAATAAATAAATAAGAAGAAACATTGGTCACTTCCCTTCTTAATTCCACTACTCTTACTATATTATATTAACGCTAGCAAAAATCCCATTTAATAATTCCATCTTCCTGAAATCAGTACTTTTTATCTTGAAATACATATATATATATTAATTGTTTAACGGGATTTACTATATATCAACTACTATTTATTCTCACACCCGATATTTACAACTTTTTCATAGAATGTGCGAGTGTTTTTATAGGATATTGAGTATTTTTTATAAAGTGTAGGGTGGTGAATAGTAGATAATGAGAAGATTTTTTCATGTTTAACTTACAATTCATTTGATTTTACAAAATATTCATAGATTAATATAATTCTAGATCTTCATGCTTAGTGCTATATATATATATATATATATATATATATATATATATATGATACAATTAAATAAAGGGCATCATGCATGCATAATGATCATGCAATATTGTATCGGAAAAACATTTCTCAAAATATATATTATTCATGATCTTGGAGTTTGTAGAAAGGATTTTGTTGACGGATCGATCGAGTTGTCTTGATATATAGCAGCCACATGCATTGATTCGAACGTACAGTATGTCGTGTAACTCTCAGAACAACAACAACGTGGGCCTTTGCCCCAACTAAAAATCAGTGTTCAATTTTTTTTCCCTTCCCTCACGCAAGGAATATATTGATCATAAATTGGAAGATAGTCTTCTTTAGCTAGGTTTATATATTCGGATAATGCTTAATCCACTTATGAAGGCCAATGAAAGCAGCTACCGATTTTTTTTCTTTTTTTAACTTAGTGATTAAAGAAGTGTTTTTAAAAAATGTTGTGATTTAAAAAAAAAAAGAATAAAAAAAAAAGAAATTTACTCTCTTCGTTCGCTTCATCCGTGGATCTAGCAGCGTCCTTATATATGGCAAAGCCAACTGGATATATAATTGCAGAGAAATCTAATGCGTCATGGCTTCATCATGATGATGTCGTGTGAGTACTCACAGCTTATTTATAGTACTCATGACTTTCTATGCGTTCATGTGTCTCAAAAGCTTTGTCATATATATCTTTTAGGCTGTGTAATTTTGAAAGGAGAGAGCTCTTTTGTAATTAGGAGAAGAAGCTTTCTATTTGTGAAATCTGAGGAATGTTTAGCTAGCTAGAAGCTGATTGCGCTACAAGAACTTAGGCATTTTTTAGTGTTCAAAATTGTCGCAAATACCCATAATAATCTCTGCATTTGACCATTTTTGACGATTTATAAATCGTTGCAGGTTTAACGAAATTCAAAAGCCACTTCTAACCAATTTCAGCGATTAGAAAAAATCGCCGCACAAATAACTATTTCCAATCATTTTTTCTGTTGCAATTGTCCAAAAAATCGATGGTAATGGCCTTTCCGTTGACCATTAAAATTACTGAAAAAAATTAATTCTAGCGATATACTTCGTCATAAAAAGTTAAAAAAACGGCCGCAAATAGCTCATTGTTTTTTCCAGCTATTTAGAATTATTGTCACCATTATATATTTCCAACAGGTAATTTTTACGGAAAAGACTTTTTGCGACGATAGAATATCACCACAAATATGTTTCTGAGACAAAAACTATTTCTGGCGAATTTTACTTGCCGGAAAGGTGTTTCAGAAAACTTTAAAAAAAAAATGCATAAACAAAATACAGAAAAAATATAATACACATCCAAATTATGTTCTTGCTCAAAAAAACAATTGCAATGGGGAAGCACTAAACCAGACTTACAAAAAATGCATGCATGCTTGGACATCATTCTTATTCATTATTCATTAAAAAACTTTAGCCTGGATTCTCATACATCACGCGGGGATTAATGCATGACTAGTTGGAATTAGAAATGATGAAATGCATTGATAGGGTTCAAACTATATATAGCTTTAAAAAATAAAAACAGCAAATGGAGCAACAGATCGACTGAAATTATATTTGAACATATGAAAAGGATGCAAATTAGAGTTCCGCTGCATAAAATTATTTTGTATACTTTTTGCACACTCCACTAATGTGATTGGTCAAAACAATTATTTTATATTTAAAAAAAAATGACACAACTAATCACATCAATAAAGTGCATAAAGAATATGTAAAAGTAACTACACAGAAATTTTATGCAAATTATAGCTTTGGATACACTCCGATCTTCCGCATGCATTAAAGTTTAAACGACTCCAAAGTCCAAATTATGGGCACTCATGATGATCATGATCATGTGCCAAAAAGATGCTGCATGCACAATTATGGCGAGTGATCAGAGCACAGCCCATGCAAACGCCATATGCCATTTGCATGTCCCCATGCATTTCTTCTCCAACATGTCTTGTTGATTGCCTTTTCAAGACTTTTCTCCAAATAAAAAAAGATCTCTTAATGGGTCCCAACAAGTCACCCAAATCTCCTCGCTCAGCACATGACAAGGTGCCCCAGTTTCCAAATTTCATGTGGGTATTCTTTATTGTTTGGAACAGTTTATTGGGACCAGAAATGTTGTTTGGCACAGGAATGGTTCAGAATGATGTTGGTGTCCTTGTAATAGAATGGTGTATCTTTCTCACAGATTGTAGTTTTGTTTGCTCTAAAGAATTATTGTACTAGTTGACATTGGATGCCCTTCAACACGATGATCAACATGATATTAGTATGGGAGAAGACTACGGCTCTGAGGTTTATTAATCTTTTATTCATATATATGAAAATAGTATTGCATGTTGCATTTATTTAACTTTCTGCCATATGGGATATAGTTTCTATTTTGTTGATGAGAAACTGCATATATATATATATATATATATATATATATATATATATGAGAATTGCTACAAACACAAAAAAATTACACAAAGTAAACCTACAAACTGATATGAATTCATGAAATCCGTTAGATCTCCTTTATAATAAAAGTAACTTTACAATCCGACCCATAACATCAAGCCACATTAGTTTGTAAATTTATTTTTGTATGCTGCTGAATTTACGTAACACATCAAGTCACATATGAAACATAAATTTTTTTTTGATAATCACGGGTGTCTAGGCCAGCTTACACGCACCTCGACTAATCCTATGAGGTCCTGAAGTTAACAACCAGGTAAACCTCCAGTGGCTCTAAGGAGACTCGAATTAGTGACCATTGGAGAGCAAACCCAATGCTGGACCTACTAAATTTACATAACACATCAAGCCACATATGAAACATAAATGAATGCTGCTCTATAATTTATATAGTTCGTTTAAATGGGAGAAATAGATAAATCAAAGACAAAAAAGGAAGCTACAATACTGATGGGCAGACCTTTACCATGATATAATGAGTAATAGTCAAGGTTTCTATATGACAAATATATGTCCATGATTAAATGTCACTTGCTCAACTTAAGTAATTAATGTTCTGATCAACTGTAAATAACAAGGGCTAATTTTACAAAATTTCTTTACAAGTCCTGGTCGCTTGAGATGTTGCCCCTGCTATGGGACTTCCCCAAGGTTAGACTATGGTTGCATCAACAAAGTGATTGGCGGCCGACTCTAGGATCGATCCACTTCAGCAGCAGACTGGAAGCAAATTATACAGTAAACTGCCCTACCAAAACCAAAAGATCACAAAGACAGTTGACTGCTTTATAAAAGTCAAGCAAACTTAGCAAACGATGTAGGAATGTCTAATCGACACCAACAGACATTATTCCTCGGCTTTGCTTCCAGGTATGACCGTAGGATGCAAACTGTAGAGCTCAGGATCATCCAATCACTAGAGCTGGATAAAGATAACAATGAGAGGTGATGGAGTTAGTAATAGGAAAGGAATATACTTTAGCCATAAAGAGATTACACAAAAGTAAATTCACAAACTGATGTGTTTTGATGTGGTACGTTAGATTGTAAAGTTATTTTTATTATAAAATAGATCTAACGGATTCTATGAAACCACATCAGTTTGTGGATTTACTTTGTGTAATCTTTTTGTATCTGTAGCAGTTCTCAAGTGAAACCCGTTCCTTTACCTATATTTGGCTATGTGGAACCGTGTAGATAACTGAGCTTGTTCGCTTTGTTTAATGGTGAAACAACCAAACAGCTCCTAGTACTTCACAAGTCCTGCGCTCTGAGCCTTTCCCAAAATGTTCTCTATGCTCTCATCATGCAAACCAAAATTTCTTGCCACAGCAAAACCTGCATACAAGCCATCAACTGCTGCACTTACAATCCCTCCAGCATAACCTGCTCCTTCACCAACTGGATAGAGTCCTTTCAATGATGTGCTCTCGTATGTGTCAATGTCGCGTGGAATCTGGATGGGAGAGCTGGTTCTAGTCTGGATCCAAAAATTAAATGAAAATGATTTTTGATAATCTCAATGAAGATAACAAGCTCTAAAGAATCCCTTTGGCTCATAAACAGGATACACAATTCAATGGGATTACCTCCACTCCATGGAGAAGGCCCTCACTGGATATGAATCCTGGCAACTAAAAGTTCCAAACTTTGGGGTGTAAGCAAGTTGTAGTTCCACAAATTCATCATAAAGCACAGCTGAAGAATAAAAATGAAGATAACAAAAAATGTTAAACCTCTCTGTCGAATGCTGAGATGGAATACTGCAAAGCCTCTGTAATATGAACTGGAAATAGCTTGTGGAGATTTGCTGCCTTCACTCCTAATCGATAACTTGATGGTGGCACAGATGTTACTGACAAAACCAGTAAAGATAACGCTAGCTGAAGACTTTAAAGCAAATGTGTGAAAAAAAACTTGAGGAAATAATATTATAAACTTACCTGATAGCTTGTTTTCCAAAAAATCAGTAACTGTCTGCACAGGTACCACAAAATTCCCCCCACCCATTATAGCTGCTCTTCGCTCAAATTCCCTCTGAAACCATAGAAGAACATTCATGTGCGGTGATGTAATCAGGAAAGTAAAACACTCAGAAGGTCATGAGTGAGGCCTGAAAGATACCTGAAATTCCACCCCAGCAAGAGGTCCGTTGAAACTTAGTGCATCAAAATCCTTTGATGAGACGGAAACAACAAGTGCAGCATTTGCCCACTTTGAAGCACGTCGAGAGAAAGACATGCCATTGATGCATAGTTCAGACGGATTTGTACTCGTAAGAACTACCTGAAAATAAATGTGAATGAATTCATTGAATCTGACAATATTTACCATAATCAATGATTACACCCTGCCCCTTCACACACCAAGTTATATGCTGTAGCATCCTATCCCTAACAGGATTTTTTTTTTTTTGGGGGGGGGGGGGGGGGGGGGGGTTTGTTCATAGATACCTGTCCACCAGGACACATGCAGAAGGAGTAGCAGCTGCAACTCATTGCCCCTGAATTGGAACGTGGGTCACCATCCTCTCCATAAACATACTTGACGACCTTGTAATCTGCCACCGGTACTTTTCCACGTCCTTTACAAACCTCAGTGGCCAATGCAGAATACTACACATTTGTACAAATAAGTGTTTACATCTTAGTGGAAATAAACAGCAGGTAATGAAAAGTGAAAACAAGTGAATTAAACGACAAAATGAAGCAGTAGAAATCAATAGACTTAGAATTTTTCCAAGTCCTAGCTGAATTTAGTGGTATTGGCATCAAATCATAGACTGGACTAAATGAACTAGTCTACTATCTATTTTATGAAGAGAAGGAAAACTGCAAGAAGTTTGCCCACTAATAAAAACATATCCAAGCATCACACCACTAGATTCACATATACTACATCATGTTGCTAAATTTCATTTGGTAAGCCGGTCAACAATTTGTATTCCAATGAAATCGGTTTGGGGGTTGGTTTAAGGCATGTGGTTTGGGGATCATCCTCTAAAGATATCCTACCTGGAATTGTATGGTATTGCTCCCTGAAGGATGCATGCATGGCAGAGAATGTGCAAATTCGAAATGGAAGTACTCATTGAGATTTTCTTTTGTGTAATTTTAGAGTTAGACAAGGTGGTGTGAGCAGTATTTGCCAGATCCCATCCAAGAATCATAAGTGGAAAGTGAAGTCATATTATAAGGTTTTAACTTTTAACATTACCCATGAGCGGCAAATCATTATTTTAGAAGACTCCACATTGTTCAACACATAGGTTAGAAGCTCAAGGTTTGTCAAAGTAGAAATAAGCATAAATTAATTTAAGGAGTTATGCTCTTCTCTGATCAGTTGTATGACAATAAAACCAGAAATATTGCGATCAAATAATATTGCTTGGCTGCTGTAACTAACAAATTTAAGGACATACGTCCATAATTGTAGCATGTCAAGAATGAGGACAATAAAACTGAATAACTGAATGATATCGCATTTAAAAAAAAAAAAAAAGCAGAGCTAAATTTGTTGAACCTATGGTTGGTCAATTTTGTTGAAAGGAATTGGAAATATAACGAACCTGTATTCTATTTATCAGTTCTTGAGGGTGCTCAATCCGCAAACCAACCTGTTCAGCCATGTTAGATGCTATGAAAATAGAGAAGACTCATGAAGTCAAGAATCAAAGCCAATACATAAAGTTTATACCCAAATGGATGTCAAAAGTCAATATCTTCACCTTTCCATCCTGTGAAAACCTAAAAGTTTGCAAGCCATTTCCACTGCTCTTCCCTCCCCCCCCCCCCCCAAAAAAAAAAAAAACAGCCCTTTTTGCCCAAACAAAACTATCACGCATTGTGAACCTCTCAACCATTATTACAGCACCATCACCAACTCCACACGGTCTATTTATATGAATAAAAAATCCAAATAAGAATAGAGTATCATGCATATATAAGTGTCTAAGGATGTTATATGTATGGAAGACTGTTATCTCTGGGGATTCATAATGCCAAGCCACAATCCATCAGGGGGTGTGACCCCAAAGGATTGTTTGCACCTATGAGGTATTGAACCTTGGACCTTGAAGGGAGTGATATCCCAAGACCAAGGCCTTCACCACTTAGGCCAACCCCTTGGGGTTGATGCAGAAGTGAACTAAGTAAACATGTTTTTGGCTAAACAAGATGTTCATCTGGCGCCAACGTGTCAATTGGCCAAAACAGCTTCCATTTATTTCTTTCCATTTCCCAGAATCTCCTCTTTTATTTATTTATTATTATTATTTTGTAATATTGAACAGACGTGCCAGAAAGAATTTTACCCAGGCAATAGAAGCTCTGGAGTTGGAAACAAAAAATATTTATGCACACACTCTCAACTGGAAAATACACGAGTCCACACATACATATTGAAATTAGAGCCAATCAATTAATAAAAATAAAATAGAAGCAAACTTACAGCAAAATCTTTTGGGACCAACACCATATTGTGAGAAAGAAGCATCTGGTATATATCACGTGCAGAATGCCCAACAGCCAAAACGACGCCATCATATCTCAACTTCTGGCTATTGGACTGCAATTTGTCACTTGAATCAGAAAATTTCACCCCGACAACACGTTCACCCTCTACAAGCAGATCATCAACCCTGGTCCCAAACTTGATAGTGACCTACGCACATAAACTTTTACATTAAAATCTCAGAATATGCACTAGTATGCCAACTGACCATGGCATATGTATGAATCCATTTGTTTCTAATAGGAAGAAGGTAGATATATATTACTCACCCCCAATGCTTGTAGATGTTTCCGAAAGTTACGAAGCAAAGGAATCAATCTATCTGTTCCCAAGTGAGGCCTACCATCCACCAAGATATTTTTTGGAGCTCCAAAGTGAACCAAAGTTTTCATAACCTGAGACAAGAAAAAATGTCAGTAGACTTCTAGAAGAAATGATCATGCGGCCAACGACATTTCAAACAAGGCAATGAACACATTTGTTTAGCTAATACAAATGACCACTTCAATGGTACCATTGCTGCATCTCTCTCTCTCTCTCTATCTCTCTCTCTCTGGTAAACATAGTCTGTCGACTTCTACATGCAAGTCCTTTTACTTATTATTGTTATTGAATATCTTATAGGCCCACCTGCCAATCATTGGCTTGAGTTTTGTTTTCTTTGGGTTCAAATTACTTACAAGCGTCAAGTATGTGCTTTGAAAAAATGACATAGGAGACTCAGGGCTAAACTGCTGGTGCAACGATTACATTTAAGAATAGAAAGGGTTTCGTCATGTCATGGGAAAAAATTGACAATTTCCTTTTTCATGAATAGCCACCAACATTATAAAGTAAACCAATCATATCCCAAATCTAATTTTTGCTAAAATCTTAAATGTTATACCTCAATTTTACTGAGTATCACCACTGGGCAAACTATGTTGTCAGTTGAAGCAAAGAAGATTACTATGCAAAACAGGGAGCAGATATACATGTCAAGAAAAAAAAGGAACAGGGGCAATATAAATGTGTGTGTGTGTGAGTGTGGGCATGCGCAAACTTCTTCACAATTGCCTTTTAACATGAGTATGATAGCTATAGTTCCAACACAAAGTTACAACATAAGAATTTATATTTTATGAAAATAATAATTTAAATAAAAAAACAACAGAGGAAAAAAAAATTTAAAAATAGAAGTGGAGTCCTACCGCCAGAACACTGCCACTGTTTCTTCCAATTCTTGTTACCAGCTTACCATCACTCCAGGTACCTGCACCACCCTGCCATGCATAAGTCCTTAATAAATCTCAAAGCTCAAAAGTACATAAATAATGAAAAATCACCTTCATGATGAGAAAAAAGTTAAAATGATCATGAAAAGAGAAGAAGAATGATGAAAGAAATACAAAAAAAAATCCATGTGAATGTATTTGAAGTTACAAATAAGCAATCTTTCTTATGCATATTGGATTAAGCTATAACAAGATGTTGCCCTCTGTGCAATTACAGTAACACACAATAACTGGTAGCTTCGCATAAGGTATATGCTATGAAAAGTCATGCTAAGTGCACTATGTGCCATAAACTCTGGCAATTGCTTCTTTTAAGTTCATAGCATGCAGAAACCAGGCTGCATAATTGGTTTAAATGGACTAATGGTTCCAGATGCCTGCTCCTCAAATTATCCAGGAAGCATGCCTTAGTTAGGGACATAATTTCACTGATTTCAAATAAAGAGGAGTATCTTAAGAGCCTCGTTTGTTTTCACAGTTCATCTCAACTCATCTCATCTAATCATTACAACTTTTTCAAATTCTCACACAAAATAAAAAAAACAATTCAACTTTTTTAAATCCCAAAACAAAAATAATATCAAAAATATATATTCTAACAATATTTTATTTAAATTTTTAATTTTTATCTCAACTCATCTCGTCTTATCTGAAAAAAAAAACGAGTGACAGAAAAGAGACAGCATGAAGGAAAGTTGCTAGAGGAGAATAACAGTCAATTTTTCTTTTTCTTTTTTTTGATTGGCACCGGGTGTCCGAGAACAACATCCTAACTAATTTCGGACATGTACAGGCCCTCAGCAAGGAGTTACATGCAAGTGCACCTCGGGTAATTCAAGAGGAAAATCCCCCACTTCGATGGCCCCTAGGAATTGTTTGCACCCAAGAGGATTTGAACCTTAGACCTGGATGGAGCATACCCCAAGACCATGGCATTTACCAATTGAGCCAACCCCTAGGGGTTTATGCCATCCATTCATATGCCATGTTAGCTAAAGCATCAACTAGAGAATAATTCAACAGACAGACTGTGAGCCATCAAAACCGAAAAATTTATCAAGATGCAGGGTGTCCCAGTTTGGCTATCAGATCGACATACAGAGGCATATAGCATCAAGGTATGTTACATTAAGTTTTCCAACACAGACAACATTGTTGGTTTTGATGCCTTTGTATATGTCTGGTGATTTGATTAATACTATTGTCTTTGAAGTGAATAAAAAACTGGAAAGAAAATGATAGTGAACCAACTTCTCATAGAGAGCATATAAAAGAGAGAGCTCTTTTTTCCTTAAATTGATAGTTCTTAACAAGCCATCTCTTCCATTTAACCACTATTTTCAAAATTTCATTCAACAAGGAAATGAGGACAAGAAGAAGGAAAAGAGAAACACAAGTAAACTCTTTTAGGTCAGTTATTAAGATCCTTCTAGTCTCCAAAAAGTCAACAATCTATCTAAGATATGACATAAATAGTCATGGACTCGGTCAATAGAATGCAGTGTGACAATGAATATTCTCGACATCACTTGGCCAAACAGGCAAACACACATGATTCCTCTTAAAATAATAGGGTGAAGACTTGAACAAAGCAACAGCACCAACTACAATTAAAGATACTAAAACGACCTTAAAAGAACTAAGTGAATCGAGATATAACCTCCCCAAAGCAAAAATTGCTTTCCATTTGCAGAACACGACGGACAATTAAAGCACCAATGTCACGCCCTCTTTGTTCCACTGCTTGGCCTCTTTCTATTAAGGTAACATCAGCACCAAGTTCTGCAAGAACAAGTGAAGCAAAGAGGCCAGAGGGTCCACTACCAACAACTGCAATTTTTGGCTTTCTGGTTGTTGGGCACTTGTATGATTTCTCTGACCCAAAACCAATGTTGGATCCATTTTCTCTTGTTGGTGAATCGCGGTGGTTCTTTTTGACATCATCTATTATACTAATCAAATGACCAGAAACTCTTTCATTAGGCATATGTTCTACTAGCCCAACTTTAGGCTTCAGTCGATAAATGAAATCCCAAGTACGAGGCTCTAAACTCAGGAGTTTTCTGACATCTATATCCACAGTATATACAAATCTTGGCTCCTTCGACAGCTGGAAAGCATCAGTGAAGAAAATTACTTGGAGAAATGGATAACACAATTCTATATTCCTTCTGCCTCTGTCTATAGCCATTAACAACAAGAAACAGAGGCAACAGAGAAACAACAGGAGATAAATAAACAAAGATATCTTATCACCTACAACAGAAGAAAACAGGCTTTGGCTGAAGAAAGCATTACTGCAAATAGGCATTATAAAGACAGGAACTAGTTATGTAAATTTGAAGACCCATTAAAAAGCAGAGCATGCTCCATACATATTGAAATCAGCAACAGCAACTACGAGAATAAACTAAAATAAAGTGGCAGAAGCTAAGAAAACTGAACTCTTAAATACAATTATTTATGTGAAGCATCAGGTCCATCATATAAGTTCATTTTCTTTTACTCTGTAGGTAGAACATTATTTATAGCAATAGAGAGTCTACAGTATGAGCAAACCATATTTTCTCCGAGGATTGTATCTGAAATTCTGAATTATTGATAGGTCATTGAGGTGTGATCTAAAAATTCCAATTCTTCACTTCTATGGCGTTTTCCTCTACCTTCACTGGAATATAGTTTTTAACACCAAAACCATTATGGTATGGTAAATAATAAATTTATATTATACAATACTTTTTTTTGATTAAGTAAATTTATATTATACAATACTCCTTTTATGTTTTCAACAGTTTAATCACGAGTCTAATGTCATGTTCATGCAATGAAAATTGATATCCTTCAGTAATATTTTCAGGTTCCATGGGAAACGTGTAGCGAAAACTATATTGTGCTGTATAGTAGCTTCCCGAAAATTTACTGCATGCTCCATCTCATATTATCTACATCTATAAAGATAAATAGGATGCATGGAAACCCTTCCAAAGTGCTGAATGTGGTGGCCTCCGTTAAAGGCATCTGTGTTTAAATTATGAAAAGAGAGAGAGAAAAAAAAACTTCATATGGATAGGCATGAATCATCCCCAGAGATAGTCTACATGGATAAAATATTAGTTTGTCTCATTACATAAAACTATCACGATATGTTGGGTTAAGTACATGCAACAAGTTGTTACTGAGGTTATTTTTCATTCTGATTATCACTAAACACAATAAATCACAAGATGAAAATTCTGGCTAAATCATTTTTCAAATAAAAAGGCAATAGTTGGAATGTATCTTCTTTCAATGGCTAATAGATTAAAAATTAACACAATCATAAACATTAAATTCTGTAGCAAACCTTCCTGGCATCAAAAGATTTCCGAACAACGGTGAAAGCATCCATTGGCAACATCGAAGCCACCTGACACGATGGGAAAAATAAATGTTGATGAAATATCTCACCACGAGAAGTTCTATCATCCATTAATGAAATAACCAAGTGCATGAGTGGGACTTTGTAGTCACTGCGAAAATATGGTGATACGCAAAACTTTGATTCTTAAACTTCCACTATTTGAAAGTAAAACCCCGAAAGAAAAAAGAATTTCGTCCCAACTGAAACCAAAAAACTAATACTTTATATATGAGATAAAGCACTAAACATAATTACATTTGAAAGAAATATCGAGAATTATAAATAAATCTAGTTTGGCTGACTAGAAAATTTACGACAAACAACGAGGTCGAAATTTGTTCTCTGAGCCTACAACGAGTATAGGATTCACTAGACTTGTCATCTGACTTCAAGAAACCCAAACGGAAAACCTATAGTAGTTATGTTCTCCATTGATTGGCCATAAACTAGTTGTCATAATCGAGGTCAGTTTTCCATTTTCCCGTAATCCAACTTACCAAAGTCCCCAAAATACTCAAACTTTCCATGTCTATTTTCTTTTCATCTCTTCTATTTTCCTCGACCTCTAAAGAACGACAAAATTCAATAGCCCAAATTACCGGAAACTTGAGCACTTTGGCAATCGCTGCAAGCAAACCATCCGAGACGCCAAGAAAGTCCTTCCCGGGATCCCTGTGAACCGGAACGCCGAGGTTGGAGAGCCTCCAGATTCCATCGTACTTGTCCTCCTCGACCTGGATTCGGTTCTCCTTGAGTTTATACTTGAGCTTCTTCTTCTCCGACGGGTACCGCTGCTTGCCGGACCTCCTGGAGCAGAGAACTCGCAATGCTTGGGGACGAGGATAAGGAAGCATATGGTGGTGATGAGGGATTCTAGGGATAGGAATCAGAGGTTGGACATGGTGAGGGAAGAGCTTGGAGGGAAGAAGAAACATTGTTAGCAGAAGAGCAAGAGCGGCAGTTTTGTTCGAGTTGGGACTTGGGATAACGAATACCTTCATATTGCTTAGGATAAATACCTCTTTTTTTCCTTTTTTTTCTTTTCAAATTAACAAGAACAGCAGTTGTTTAGGGTAAAATACAATTTATTTTAATAAAAATAACTTTAGATACAGTCTTAAAAATAAAAATATATATATATAGTTTTTAAAGTGTATAAATTTCGTATAAATTTTTTTAAAAATTTTAGAATCGATATTGATCGATTAATTATTAAAATCGAAATTTTTAATTTTTTCGATTTTGATCTAATATGGTCCAATTTTTTTGATTTGCAGTTTACACATATAGCACTATATAAATTTAATATTATAATTTTTTCAACACTAATTTAATTGTTATAATTTAATATTTATTAGTGTCTAATTATATTAGTATAGTGTAAGTAGCTTTTAACTTATATTAAACGTTATATTAATTTTATGTTATCATATTAAAATTGTATATTATATTAATTAATAATTTAACATATAATATAAAAAATTATATATAATATATATACCGATTCGGTTCGGTTCGGTTCAAATCAATTTTCAAATATAAAAATTGATACCGAACTAGTTTCAATTCTTAAGAGTTGGTACGAACCAGACCAAACTTTCTGGTTCAATTTAATCGATTTTCCTTCTTCTTCTTTTTGTTTTTTACATCGCTAGTCTCATATTTGTTAACTTTTTTAAAATGAGTATATAAAACTTGCACACTCTAAAATTATAAATATTATTTTTTTTATAATAAAGAATTTCTAATCATTATGACTAAAAATATTTAAATTAAGGAGCAAAATAATTTTAATGTTGCTTATTTTACATTATCTAGCTATTATAAAACACGAATGATCTGGGTCATAATTTCAAATCATTGTGATTTAAAATAATGAGAAAACTAATTAAAATATCTCTAAAAAAAAGTAAAATATTCTTATCCATTTCCAATTTTTATCATCTCTAGAAACAACAACTAGTATGTCACATTTTAAGTTGATTTTTATTTAGAGAACTGTTACAAATATAAAAAGATTATATAAAAGTAAACCTACAAATTGACGTGGTTTCACGTGATGCGTTAGATATATTTTATATTAAAAATAAGTTTACAATCTAACGTATTGTATCAAGCCACATCAGTTTGTATATTTGCTTTTACGTAATCATTTTGTAATTAAAGTATTTCTCTTTTATATTTAAGTGATTGATTAAAGATAAAAAACTCAAATGATATAGAATAACGTTAGTATTAAGAATTTCGTCACTAAAGAATAGAAAATCCGACCATGTATCCTTCTTGTTGTTATGTCAAAATGTTTTAAGGACTACAAAGTACAAAGTGTATTTTTTTCAAATAATTATTACAAAATACTTAAACAGAAAAACAAAAACATTTGTCTTGAATCATCACTCCAAGTCCAAGTAGTTGCACCATCGTGCCAAACAATAGTATTATTGATATTATTTAATTGATAAAATTTGATTTGTAAAATTTAAATTTTAAAATTTATCTTTTAAATTAAACTATGCATTATTAATACTTTATAATTAAATGTGTTATCCACACGGGACTTATAAA
The DNA here is from genome assembly GCA_029856935.1 of Cyclocarya paliurus. Lineage (NCBI taxonomy): Eukaryota > Viridiplantae > Streptophyta > Magnoliopsida > Fagales > Juglandaceae > Cyclocarya > Cyclocarya paliurus. The sequence continues at coordinate 36,947,451 of CM056947.1, read as the reverse complement.
TAAAATTTGCCGATATAATATATATATATATATCATGGTCAGTATTTCTAGCTATTGGTCAAATATATAAACGAATGTTTTGTGGAATTAGGCCCAAATTTTCATATAAAATATAATAAATAATTTAATTTTTTTAAATCTTAAAATAAAAATAATGTTAAAATTTTATATTTTTATAATATTTTATTCAACTTTTATATCATCTGTGTAACCAAATCAAACCTTAATTTAAGTAGAAAATGTTACTTAATGGTTAATAAAGTGAATATTAATGAATTGATCTTTTTTCTATTTTTAAAAAATGTTTAAAGATATATAAAAAATAATTTAAAAAAAAAAAAAAAAAATTAAAAAAAAGTGCATTTGAACATATCGAATGCTAGTATTTCCTCTTAGCTAGGACTTTCTCTAGAGATATAAGAACACGTACTATTGAGACCATGAAAGAAAAGAATAACTTATAATCGGTATCTCCTACAAGGGTTTATTATCGGAGACCAATGGAGACATACCATGTAATAACTTGATGAAGACACTGGCCTCTTTGTGTTGCAGGGGATCTTTTGTGCATACCCCCCACCATCTCTCTCTCTCCTCTCTCTCACCTTCTATCTGTAGAAATTCCTCTCTCTCTCTCTCTCCTCTTTTGTCTTTCTCTTTCCCTCTCATTCACAAAACCCTAACCCAAAATCTAAAAGTAAAATTGTCTACTCCTACTGTCCAATATCAAAATTGAAATCCTTAGCCCGACATTACATTTACGTTCGTGATTAACTGCTTGTGGCTGGAGAATGACACAGAAGATCTTGATTTCGGATTTCAGCGTGTTTTTATTTTCCTATTCTTCTTCCATTGCTGAATAAATCTGCAAAAGCTCTGACATCTTCTGCCAAGAACCATCCTTTTGGCTTGTGGCCTCTAGAAATTTGGTTTTTTGTATTTTTTTTGGCCTTGACCTTGACCTTTTATTGCTTTAATAAGCAGAGGTAGACAGCCCAGCTATTAAATTGTGTGAATGCCAAAATGTTATATCAATATTCACTTGCAAATTACCCATTAAGCGTCGATTTACTAGGAAAGAAATTATAACCGTAGTCTTTTCTTTTTCCTTTTCTTTTTTTGAGTTTCTTTTTCTCTCTTTTTTTTTTAATTTTTTTTTATAGGAATGCATCTATAGACAAAAGATACATATATAAGTGATGGGAACCAAAAATTCAATAAAATATAAAAGTGAAAGGCTCAAATGTTGTTGTCTTTAGGCATCAAATGGGCTGAGAAGTTGGGAAAAATCCCAGTTTGTATGTAGCCTTTGCAGTATTCGCTTGGATTCTCTGAGTTATCACTCTCTCGATGTGTTTCTTGTAGGTCTCGTGACCCCCCCTTGACGTGAACTACCTAGATATTGAAGTCCTGGCAGAGAGAGAGGTGATTTCGGGTTAGGGATTTCGTGAAGGAGAAGGAATGAGAGAGAGAGAGAGAGAGAGAGGGGAGAGGGAAGGATTTCTACAGATGAAATGATCGGGAGATAGAGCAGAGAGAGAGAAGGGGTCAGGGGGTGTGCACAAAGGATCCCCTGCGGTGCAGAAAGGCCGATGTCTTCATCAACCCTTTACGTGGCATGTCCCCATTGGTCTCCGATAATAATCCCTTGTAGGAGACACTGACCTGAAGTTAATACATATAAGTTTAATTTTTATTTTATTTTGCGGGACAACTACAATTGTGATTAGAAAAATTCTTTTCATTAACTACTATTCATTACTCCACACCTTACACTCTATGAAAAGGAAAATGATAGAGATCCTGTTAGGGGATTCTGCTCATTTTCCCACTCTCATTTTTCTTAGTTTTTTTTTTTTTAGTTAGTGACTAAGAAAATGTTGTTTAATAATATTGCGATTTTTTTTCTTTTTTAAAAAATATTTAAAAATGTTGAAAAAATTATGTGAAAAAAATATATATATATTTTTTTTCACATAATTTTTTAACACTTTAAATATTTTTTAAAAAAGAAAAAAATTCACAATATTATTAAATAACATTTTTTTAATCATTAAGTAAAAAAAAAAAAAAGCTTGAAAATGAACAGGATTCCCCAGCGGGATTCCTAGCATTGTCGCTATGAAAAATATCCTCACACTTATGAAAACAAAAACTATAAATGTGAAGTATCAGAGTGAATAGTAACTGATGGATAACATTAATTTTATGACTATATGATTATTTATCATAGACACAAAAGTGAGTCCATTATATATGGTAAAGAAATTTTTACGCCAATATTTAATTATTTACTTGTTGAAATAGAAAAATAGAAGAAATATTTCATAAAAGCTTATATAGTTCATTTAAAATATATAGTGATATTTTGGGGTAAAAGATAAATTAGTCCTTAATAATTTTAAAGAATAAACTAAAGGTGGGATTGTCGTATTGTCGAGAATTTCACTATATTCTTAATTATTTCTAAACGAGAGTCTAGTAGGAACTTAGATTTTGAAACATTACATTCTTGGAACGTAGATGTCGAAGAAAATATTATATTTGCATAGCAAATGCCACGTAAGATAAATTATCTTGAATAAGTTGTCTATTAAAAACAGTTGAGAAATGTTTCATCTATATATAAATCTCACAAAATCAAACACATAAATTGATGTGTCATGATATTGTATATTAAATTATAAAATTACTTTTATTATAAAGTGGATCTAACGCGTATCATATAAAATCACATCAATTTATAAGTTTATTTTTTAAAAATATTTTTATACTTATAACACTTCTTATTAAATTAAGTCAGCATATAAATTTTTGTGTAAAATTTATGTATAGACCTAACAGGCAATATTGCCTGTGATAAGTATAATAGTTTATTGAACAACTACTTAGATCTTGATTGATTTGGATGTAATGAAATTTTTTCAAAGGACAATAATACCCTTACACCTCCTAAATTATTGCTTTACTATCCAGTTAATTTTTTTCTCTCTTTTTGTGATTTCAATTTAAATTAAAAATCTTTTTTTTCTCTTTTTACTATTGCTTTACTATTATTTTATTATTTTATTAAATTACATGATTACACTAGTTAATTAAATTTATTTTTTTAAAATTATACAATAAACTCATTTCTTCGGATTTTCATTTCAGTTTCAAAAATTAAAAGGAAAAAAATAATTAAATAGTAACAAAATAATAAAATAAAGGTAAGGATATGATTATACTTTTTTAAATGAGTTTTACTATTCATCATCCTCACACACCATATATTATATATATATATATATATTTTTTTTTAATTTTATTATTCTTAAATTTATTAAATTATTCTATTCATGATCCCTATATCTTATATTTGATAATAAAAAAATCCATCCCATGAGTATCCATGACTACATTACATCTCTGCCGAGGGACCTACTTGCCACGTTGCATGAGGTCATTAGGAAAAACAAAACTGTGTTAGAATCTCAAAAGAAAGAAGAGTATTCGAATCGGGGTCCCTATGATACTTGACGTACATGATCTCTCTTTTTTTCCATTGTATCAAATCAAATCATAGCTTGCAGTTTTATTCACAAGAATCAATGGAATATTCAAACTTTCTCACTCAAGCAAAGAATTTGACAAGAATCTTCTCAACCCATACAATCTCTTCCGATAATTTAGTCAATATAATCTCTTTAGTATCTAAGATGAAACTATTATGTTATCTATTTAGCAGTCTTATATTATATATCTATTAAAAAATAAAAAATAAAAAATAAAAAAATTATTCTACTCAACAAATGTACGGTATAGTACTGTTAAATATAATATATAATTTAAATAGTGAGATGATATGAGAGAGTTTTAAATGAAAATTAAAAGTTGAATAAAATATTATTAGAATATTATTTTTAATATTAATATTAATATTATTTTTAGATTTAAAATAATTAAATTATTTATTATATTTTATATGAAAATTTAAAAAAAATTATAATAATAACATAAAATAAAATAAGATGAATGGAGGCTTCTTTGTATTTAATTTATATATTTCGTTAAATAAATAGATAGATGAAACTGATTATGAATTTATGATAAATAAACAAATCTCATCCTTTTAATTTTTACTTAATCCCATTTTTACCGAATATAAAGCAAGCCCATCGACTTCGAACCCATCTGCTCAGCGTGGACGGACTCTTAGCTCTCTTCCTTCTCCGATCCATCCCAGGTGACTCTCTACCCTCTATTGCAAATAGGCTATGGCGGTTTTGACGGGGGCTTTGTAAGCTTGGTTGTGGTTTTTAGTTGGTGGGTGTGCGAAGCAAAGAAGATGGGTTTGAAGTTAGCTGTATGATTAATTAGTGGGGTGCGTTTCTGTGATCGCTGGTGGTGGAAGTGCGAATTGGTTGGGGATGGAGGTTCTTGACCTTGACCTGGCCGATGAAACCCCCAATCAGTCTATTTGCTTCTCTGTTTTGTAACCCGCAAAGTATCTATCAATTGAAGCGGGCTTTTTGGGGGCCGTTGTGCCATGATAATTGAAGTTCTGCCGTGTTGCAAATAGGGAGATGAGAATGCTTGAACGATGTTCTTTGGAGGGGAATGTTAGGTGGAAACCCATCAAATGGCTTGAAGATTTGGGTTTTTCTTTGATATTTACTATGAATTTTATTTCATTTTATTTTTTATTCTTTAATAGTTCGTCAGGTATTATCTTATTGTTACAGTCACATTACCTTTTGTGGGATTTAGATGGTAAATGGCTGGGAGTAGTTTCTGGAAGATATTATCATCATTTTTTGCATGAGTCTCTTCCTTTTACTCTGTTATTGTTTTGGATGACTCTCGGAATCAATAAACTCTCCGTGAGGTTACTATTGTGTTAGATTATGGCCAACCTGATTACAGTGTGGTGCCGAGGTAATGTCTGTCATGGTGATTACGGAAAGGCGTTTCCTTTTTAAATCTTCAATTAAAAGTTTGAGGACTATTTATGTCACAAGAACTTGGTAAGTAGAAGACTAAGAGCAAACTTCTGTAAAATAATTAGCATCGAGACTTTGGTGTATAAATTTGAGATAGACATGCCAGCCACACACACAAACACGGATGTATACAAGCATCTCAGCCTTGAGAATTGTTTTATTCGTGATTGATGTGATTTACTGCTTTCAATCTTTATATTTATCGTCTCATGCAGGTAGATTGAGCCCACATATCTATTAACCTATTAAGTACTATCAATTTAAAAAGGGGAGAGATGGAGTTAGTCGTTCCAGAAACTCACTGGTCAATACCCTTCATACCCAACTACAATGTTAAATGGAAGAAAAAAAAATCTAAAAGCGTGCTTAACAGAAGACGTATCTTGATCAGAGGATTTAACATCCTTATTCCATGATCTAGAACTGTCGTGATTCAAGACAAAGCTTTGAGCTTTGTTATTCTGATAGTGTTGTAGCTTGATTTTTTTCAATTGTGAGTTTGGAATCTTGTGTTGTAGCTTTATTTTTTCAATTGTGAGTTTGGAATCTTGTAAAAGTGAGGGATCCCAGCCATAATAAGAAACTCCATGGCTGAAATTTTGGAGCTTTTCTGCTGTATTTACTGAATTACTGATAAAGTTTACTTTAATTTATTCTTTGCTACAAAGAAAACCTTATATCTTTTGAGGGTGAGATAATTAGACGAAGTATTTCTGAGCATTTTCAGATTTTAATTAGTTTTAAAATAAAAAATAAGAAGGTTCCAAAATCATTCTCATTTGCACCAAACATAATGTTCTACAGGTGTTCCACAACATCAGAAAGAAGCATTCCAAGTTGGGTTTGAAGCTTTAATTAGTGAGTAGTCAATATGGTATGTGCATCCCTAATTTGTGTCAATTGTAGGACTGTTATTCACTATAAAGATGTCTTATTTAGTGCACGAACATAGACGAATCACTTTCCAAATAAGATGATTAGTATGTGATCAAGATAATGAATTCAGATATGAAAGCATGGAAGTCATGCAGGTCATGCTTTAGAGGAAGCAATTGTTGGAGTTCTACTTTCCCTAGCCGCTTAAAATAAAAAACCTCCCACTCTTTTGGATTCCTGCAAATTTTTGACTGATTCATGTTGATGTTGTAAATACAGGCTATGTATATCCGTGTTAAGCATAGCAAGACAACTTACTTTATTCGATGTGATCCGACTGAAACAATTCTAGACATAAAGGAGAAATTGCATGTCCTCATTGAACAACCAGTTAACAATCAGCGTTTAATCCTAGTCGGTACGGGGGAAGTATTAGAGGATTCAAAGACATTGGCAGATCAGAAGGTACCATCAGTTGCAACGTTTTGTCTGATTATTGTAATTACTAAATTAGTGCTCGAAAGTGACTGAACTGTTTTCTGGTGTGACCCTTAAAACCTAATGTTACTAATCGTGTGAGCTATAAATATGTTGTAACATTGTCTATGCATTTTTTCATGTATTTTTCAGGTTGAAAATGATGCAGTTGTGGCACTGACCTTGAGAAAAGGTAGTTTTCTGAAACCCTCCTCACTTTGCTCTATCTCTCTTTTTTATGCATCTCTTTTGTACTAACTGGCTCTTTTATTTATTTCGTAATGTTGGTTTGTAAGTCTAATGATTGAACTCAAGTTAAGTTGTATGTGTGTAACTTCTATAATGTTACCTTAGTTCCATCCTAAGCCACTCTTCGTAGAAAATAGTTAGGAGGTCAGATGATCTATATCTGGGAGGAAATATAATATTCTCCAGATTATATTTGGTATATTGAGAAGTATTCCACACCGACAGGCACTTTACATGTTGATCCCTGTTCTTATTACTATCACAATCAATGCTTATAAAAAGGAACTACTATTATCAATATATTATTCTATTACACAATATAGTTTTATTTTTTCACTTTCTAAACTTGGGATGCAACCCTATTTGTATATTTCTTCTTACCTTTCACAAACAGATATATGAGTTTATTTCTAAACTAATGAAGATGTCTCTCTCTGCTCACAAAAATTGATGTGTTTATATTGACTGATTGTTGTTTGAGCGAGTGGCAACCATGAATATCAACTGGGGATCATACTTTGGTCATTGTACAAGTAGAATTCATTCATGGTAGTTTCTGGACGATTGTTGGAGATTATTATCTCAATTGTGTCCAACTTGTTTACGCGTTTAAAATAAAATTTTGACAGTCTTTCCTTTGTTGCTTCCAGATGATAATGAGTTTGAGGAGGTGAACATTGTACGGCCAAACGACTTCTATCAATCTCGTGATGGAGATGGTGGCAATTGGTAACAGAACCTCGAGAGGGTTATTAACCTGTCTAGGAATCAAAATTAATGGCATCTTGGATTGTCATTTACTTCATGTCCAATAAATATTCTTGTACCAGTACATTATCTTGAAGAAATGCTTAGGAAGAGGATCTTGGTTGGTGAGTGAAAATTAAAAGGTAGATGTTATTAAAAAGAAGGGGGTTTCAGGGCCGATAATTCGGATCGGGGTCATGTCAAGTTGGGTTAGTGTCATCTATGAGTCAATCGTAACTTGATCCATTTTTTTAAATGAATCAATTCCTTAATCCTTCTTATTGAGCCATTTGATTCTATATTTTACCTCATTTTTTTTATACGGTTGAAATGTTAGAACCCATCACCCAAAAGATTAAGGCCTGGTTTGTTTACAGGGATGAAACACAAAACTTTTGGAAACTTTGAAAACTTTTGTACGGATAGATTATTTCTGAAAATAAACTTTTATTTTTATCTCATCTCATCTCTCATTAATTTATTTACTATTTATAAACTGTCCTGCACTGAAAAAAGCTGACATGATGTTACCGTTTTGTACAAAAAAACTAATCTGCCGTCTGATTTAATTTACTGTTTTGTACTGTTAGTTTGTACGAACACGTGAAGGAAAAAGCCGAAAACTGATTTTCAATTGGGTGTTACTGTTTATGCACGGCGTTCCACCTTTTGTTTATGTTTTAGTAGTAAAAAACTATTATAATAAAAAGTGGGTCCCTCTCTCCAGTATTAAAAAGCATGCAGAAAAAAAAAAAAAAAAAAAAGGCAAAAGCTGCAAAACGCAGCAAGCCCACAGGAAAACACCCGAAAAAAACCCTGAAAATATTTGTGGGTCCCACAATCATAAATACTTCAAAAAAAGTCAAATAATCTCATCTCATCTCTATAAACAAACACATATCTCATCTTATCTCAATATATCTCTATACTATTCATCTTATTTCAAAAGTTTTTATCTTATCTCATCTCATCTCCGAAAACAAACGAGGCCTAAGTCTGTTTGGAAATACAACTGTCTTAAGGTATTTTAAGATATTTTAATATTTTCTTTCTAAACATCACTTAAAGACCCGAGCGCAAATTCTCTGATTTTTTCCTCGCATTCATGGAGATGGGGCATCAGGGAAAAGCCAACAGAATTTATCTGCTCATGAGAACAACATATGGATTTGAAACAAAAAGACCCGAGCGCAACCATAGTGGTGAGGGAATCATATGCAGAAGCTCTGAATACGGGCCCTGTTTCGATGAATCAGTTTGCTAATAGGGTCAAGAAGGGATGCAATGAAAGGGGTTTGCATCCTCTACATATTGTACATGGAAATATGCCAAGTCAGAAGGGGTTCGACTTGGATGGTTTGGGTCTTCCCAATGGCATGCATTGTATACTAGAAGAGATGCAAAACCAGCTTGCTAAGTTGAAGGCAACGGTTGCTATGTTATTAGAAAAAATTGAAGGGCTAGGTGTGATAAGAGGTGGTAATGGTGTTATAAGGCCCAATAATGGCAAGCTTGCCGTGTTAAGTGATGGGCCAAATGCTAAAAAATTAGATAAAGGAAAAAAGAAAGTTGGGTTTGGCCCGATTTCAATATCTAGACCTAGGCGAGTGTGGTGGGTCAAAAGGAGAAGCAGGTTATCTACATTCGAAGTGGGTTCTATGTCAAGTATTAGCGTGGAGACAACAGAAACAGACTACCCCTCACCAAAGGTGATCCATAAATCATCGATGAGTTGAACAACCAATGCTCTTTTCGTTGAATTGATGGCACCCACTACAAAACCTGAGGTTTTGCTTAGTTTTGGGGGAGTTTCCATTAACCCCAAACTCCAAATGGCGACCAGGGTTCCACCACCCATGTCGGAGGGAACTAGTGTACTTATTCAGGCATTTTGCGGGTTGATACATAACTTTGGCCAAGGTGGTGACAATATCAATAACATTGTGGAGAAGACACGAGTTTTAGGAATTGGTGTGGACAAAGGGACCGGGTTGTCATTGGTGCCTTGCGAGGGGAAATTTTTTAGGGCCTGGTCCACAGTTTGGAGGGGAGTTTGTAGAAGATGTTGTCCCCCTAATGTCTTTCCCACCGATTAGCAATATAGTTGATGCATCATCAGATTGGGTTTTGGATAAGGTAAATGAGATCCAGCAATGTGTGGGGATTACCTGTGAAGGATTCGAGGACCAATTCACAGCCTTACTCAATGCAATAGAGGTGGGTCATGTACTTGGCACAAAATTAAGATTTAAGAAGAGCAGAGAGCTAAATCGTCTTACTTGGACAATCAACTATGACGATAAGGGAGGTAGTTCAAGTTGAGAGAGGACCAAAGGGAAGATAGAACCAATTGTATATTGTTAGTAGGACCAGTGTGTCGGGAATTTACAATGGCTTGGTATATGGGCAAAATCTGGTTTGGTGGGATAGGCATTCAGTGCACTGGTGGTGTTTATGGGCATACACATTTTTGGGCTTGGGCTAGGGCTTGATGGATTTGTTGTTGGGCTAGGGCTTTGTTAGGTTCATTTTCTTAGATGAGTTTGTTGTTGGGCTAGGGCTTTGTTAGGTTCATTTTCTTAGATGAGTTTGTTGTTGGGCTAGGGCTTTGTTGGGTTTATTGTTCCTTGTATCTTTTTTGCACCCCAATTAGGTGTTTTCTTTTATATACATCTAGTATACTAGGCTACGCCTACTGGTATCAATAAAATAACTTATTATTTTTATAAAAAAAAATACTAATAAATTTTTACTTATAACATCACTTAAACACAACACCTTTCAATTTTAAATCTTCAACTTTTTTGATTTAATCATTGTCTACTTGTTACAACTTTTCCAAATAAAAGACAAAAAAAAAAAACTTTTTACAATTTCAAAACAAAAATTATATTCAAATAGTTTTTAAACTTTATAATATTTTTAGTTAAATTTTTTTCTATCTTTTTTAAAACTCAATAAAATATCTTAACTTAAGCTATTTTACTATTATTTAAAAATTATTTTACTACTATTTACAGATATTTTAAGATATTATTAATATCCAAACGAATCCTTATTTACCAACTTCTGATGCAGTGGTGAGATCAACAGCTTCAATTTCCAGAACAAAGGAAGGAACTCCAATATTTGTCATAACCAGAAGAAGAAATCCTAATCAAGGTGAAGCTTAATGTAGCATTTATTGTTGTACATGAAGCATATAAGCAAAATATTAAGAATATCATCATCATAAGAGGAGACTAGCAAATAGCAACCCAAGCAACTGATCATCCTCAAAACCTACCAGATTGGACAATAGAATCAATGGCTAAAGACACGAGATGTTTCTTGCAATAAAGTTAGGAAATTTAGAAAATACTTCAATGTTTAAATTGATGCACAGATTCCATTGCATAACGGCAACATCCACTAACCTGCATGAAAGCATTTTCCTCGCACAGATTCTCCTAAGCCTACTCAATTTTCTCAGAGGAAAAGATTCCTAGTAATATTGGATTCTTTTCAGCTAAGATTCTAATCTCTCTTGCTTAAAAAACAAGAATGAAAATAAGATTCTAATTATTAAAACTGTATTATTAATGTTAGATACAGTCTTAGAGTAGGAAGTTTCACACACTTTTTTTAAAAAAATAGTGAAGTTTGTCATTAAAAAATTAATTTTTATATGAATCCCATGTTAATCTTTTTTTTTTAAAATAGATAAGATGCCGTTTAGATAGTGAGTTGAGATGAAAGTTGAATAAAATATTATTAGAATATTATTTTTTAATATTATTATTGTTTTGATATTTAAAAAAATTAAATTTTTTATTATATATTGTGTGAAAATTTAAAAAAAATTATAATGATGATATAAGACGAGTTAAGTCTCATCATTATAATTTTTTTAAATTTCTACACAAAATATAATAAATAATTTAACTTTTTCAAATCTTAAAATAATAATAATATTATAAAATAATATTCTAATAATATTTTATTTAATTTATTTAAAATTATTTTTAATTCTAAATTAACCTAAAACTCCAAATATCATTCCTCTATTTATCTTTTATTAAAAAAAAAAAAAATAAAGAGAAAGAAAGAAAGAAAGAAGACAATCAAGGATTAAGGGTAGGTGGCTTAAACCTCGACGAAAGATGACAAAAGCCGTTTCGTATTGAATGAGCAACCAACCAACTCCTTTTTACATCATGTTCCAACGAACTGCGACCTCACCAAGGTGGTTGCAGAGATGCTCAGCGTGTTTCTCCCAATTCCTCCCAATCTTCTTCTAATCATCTAATGTAATTGGGCTTTCCACAGCTCTCATACATCCCCAACCCAACCGATTCCCACTCCTACTTCCCGAAAGTCTTCACTTTCACCTCCACCACCATCATGGGTAACACATCGTCAATGCTCACGCAGTACGATATCGAAGAGGTTCAGGAACACTGCAACTGCACCTGTAAGTTTTACGCACTTACTCAAATTGTTGTTGGTTGTTTTGGATTTCTTGTTTTATGGATGGTGAAGTTTAGGGTTTCTGAGTCGTTGATTTGTTTTCGGTGCGTAGTTTCGCAGCAGGAGATAGTGTCACTGTACCAGAGGTTTTGTCAGCTCGATCGCAATGGCGGTGGTTTCATATCAGCCGAGGAGTTCTTGTCCGTTCCTGAATTCGCCGTCAACCCTCTGTCTCAGGTCCCACTTTTGCTGTGTGTGTACATTTATTGTCTATAAGCATATGGCACACACATAAGTTGTAATGTTGTAGTTGTTATAGTCCGCTGTATTTATTTATGCATGTTATGGTTATATCTATTGCAATTTGGTTACTGAGATAGTGGTACTGCGTCATTTACCTTCCAGAGATTGTTGAGGATGCTGGATGGATGGAACTTTAAGGAATTTGTGGCATTCTTGTCCGCATTCAGTCCTCGTGCGACCACACAACAGAAGATTGAATGTAAAGACTCTTTTTTCTTGTAGTTTTTGTGAAGTCATTTGTCTAGAAATTTATTCTCTGAATTCCCATTTATTGGAGTGATAGCGTCTTGTTTTCTCCTAGTTATTTTTAAGGTTTACGATTCGGATGGCAATGGGCGAGTTGCAATGAATGACATGCTGGAAGTTTTGCGGGATTTGACCGGACAATTTATATCTGAACAACAGAGAGAGGTTAGATCTCATGTAGTAGCCTTTTAAAAGGTTTGGGACTATGCAATTTATATAAATTTACTTTCTAATCCTCAGGTTCTCCAGTAGTGGTACAATTTAAAGGTTCCTCTTGGGTAGATACTGGGCGTAAAAGTTTTTTAATCTGTGAGGTGAACTGTTGTGGATTGCCTTTAACTTAGGGTTATGAACATGCCACCCGAGTTGTGTTGGCCGTCTCCAGTGGCTTTTAGTATCTCAGACTTTTGTGAATAGTAGTTAAATGGTTTGAATGATTATGTTTTATTAGGTTTTGGGAAATGAGAGAGAAAAAATTGAATAAAAATATTAAAAAGTTAAAAAATTGTTTGAATATAATTAATTTTTAATATATTTTGTTTTGAAGTTTGTAAAATTTGAATTGATTTTTGTGTTTTGTTTTAAAGTTTGTAAAAGTTGTATTGATTTTTGTGTTTGAATAATGATTAGGTAATGATTAGATAAAAAAATTGAAGATTGAAATTGAAAAGTGTTTTTTGTTTGGGAATGAAATTATGAGAAGTTTTGAGAATTCTTATAGTCTCCAAACATGCCCTTAGAGTTATCTCCAGTTGCATGGTATGTGCATCTAGGTTTTAGCTTGTTTTCAAGTGATCTGGTTATTGGAAACAATATGAACAGAAAAGAAAGATACAAACAGGTGTCACTTGAAAGGCTTGGCATTCGTCTAATTTGGCACTTTTCAAAATGCTGATGCTCTTTAGCATGGGGCTATGGGACTTTTAAGTTCTTTGATTTTTTTTCAAGATTTATGAAGATTCCAATAAATGCAATATGTTCTTTCTCTAACCCATGACACCACTCCCACTCTATTTGTAAGAGGGGAAGTACTTTTTGTGCTAGAGCTCATTGGACTAATAAAATATTACCTGATTTGGCAACCAACAGGGTTGGAAATGTAGGTCTAAGTTGTCATACGGACATTGAACCAAATCAGCTGTATTACATATTGCTGATCTTCATAGCATGTCTTAACTTAGTAACCTTGGAAGAGATCATATTCGCTACTGCTTATGGAGATAGTAAAACTTGAAGCTTAAACAAGTACTGTACTTATTATGCTGCTGAATATCTCGTTTCTTGTGTGTGGTTTTGTTGGTGTCTGGTACAGCAAGTTCTAACCCATGTCCTTGAGGAAGCAGGCTACACAAAGGATTCTTTGTTAGTTTTGTCTGACTTCATGAAGGTACTGTGTAGATTTATTTCAAAATAAATTTCCCTATAAGATTTCATGAAGTTTTTCCAAATATTTTGCACTAATTTTTTTAAATGTATTCTATTTAATTGTTATGAAACATTTCATTTATAGTTGCCTTCCTGTGTATGAGATGTAAGGAAGGGGGGGGGGGGGGACTTTGGTGCCAGGCATGGTCATAATAATCTCTACAGGACTGTGCAAAAACTTGAACTCCATTCTGCTTTCTGCTCCAACCAGAGTCAGATTTTGTAATTCTTCTGAATTCCAACTCTGATTTTTATTTAAAAGCAACTTACTTCATATTTTTATGAGAAGGCGCCACTTTATTGAAGGTTGTTCTAGTTGGTGCAGTTGGCAAGAGGGCATCTTTGGTTTAACTCAAGCTTGAGAGTTCGAGCCTCTCTAAATAACATTTTTTAGGCTTTTAATTTACTCCAAACGGCACTATGGTTTAGTAATCCTAAATCCTAATATTCACAAGTCAGTCTCTCGCTCTCAATTTTGATTTGCTCCCCTCTCACTTCCTCCTCTCACTCGTCTCTCTGCCCTCAGCCCATGCAAGTTTCTATTGTCCTTGAACCTGTCCTATTAAGCATCTAATACTTGTTCTAATATTTATTGAGACTAGACACAAATATCACCAGATATTCTTTGTTTTAATATGGCTGCATTCACATCTTTATCGTTGGCCATCTTCTAAAAGATTTTCTGGGGTGATTCCTTCCCATCATTGGCTGACCCCTTTAGCTATTTTATATCCTTGTATACCTCATTTTTACATAGTAGTAGATGTGTTACTGAGGTGTCATTAGGTATTTTTTTTTATAAGTTAAATGAAATTTTATTGAACGAATGTAATAGGTGAAGCCTATGAACACAGGAAGTATACAAAAGAAACACCTAGTTATATCCTTTGGAAGGGGTGTCGTTTTGGACAGCTTCACTTGGAAATATTTTGACGATAAATAATTTGAGAAAGAGGGGTTCTGTTATTAATGGAATGGTGTTTTATGTGTAAGAAACATGAGGAATCAGTGGATATAACTATTATATCCAAATATAATAAAATAGCCCTTAAGGCTTGAATCTGTCCACGATTATCACAAAAAATAATAGTGTCATTTGCAAAAAAGGCAAGAAATAGTAATAAAACCATTCTAGACATTTCTCACCTTAAACCCAGAAAGAAATCCCCCCCTACAGCAGCCTCCACCATTCAGCTCAAAGCTTCCATGATAATAACAAAAAAGAAGGGAGATAATGGATCCCCTGACTTAAACCACGAAAACTACGAAAAAAACCACAAGGACTCCCATTAACTAACACTAAAAACCGTGTAGTAGAGATGCACTGTCTAATCCATCCACACCACCTCCCCCAAATCCACATCTCCCAAGCATGTAAAAAAGAAAATCCCAATTCACATGATCATACACCCTCTCTCCTAATTTTTTCTCTCTGTACTCCTGAGAAAAAAATGTTGTCTTCTCGCCGGTGATAGTTTACTGTCTATATGGTGGTGGTAATCTGTTTGGTTAGAAATGAGGGGATTGAGTAGTAACGTTATTATCGATCAAAAATCTTTTGAGTTAAAGAAGTTAAATGCAAATTGGTGGAGAATTACTGAGAGCAGTTGTCGTGCAGTGAAGTTTATCTCTTTGGATCATGAATCATTGGGTTGGTTGGCTGGCATGGTGAAGGAAGGTTCTGGTGCAGCTCCTGAGGGGTCTTCTGGTTTTCATAGATCGCGTAGGAATGGAGCTCAAGATCTGGTGGTGCAGAGGCAGCGCAATTCGTTTGGGAACTTTGTATTTGTTTTAGAGCTTGGTCTAGGAAAGCGGCGTGGCATTCTTGTGATACCGGAAGGGAGGAAAGGGGTGGGGTGGAGAAATTTTGGGGAACTGCTGGCGGAAGGAGCTGCATCCTCCCCCGTTATGGGAAGGAATAACAGAGGAAGTCAGCCGTGGTTGCCTCCTCCTTCGCCGCAGGGGCATCATCATGTCTATCCTTCATACAGGGAAGCACTATCTTGAGAGCCAAAAACTTGTGGGAAGTCAGGATTTATTTCCCCTTTGGTGATGGAGCAGGTCTGCGATGAAGATGGCAGGTGTGTCGGGGCTGCTTTTGGAAACTCTGATGCGTGCGTTGGTGGAGATGGAGACGCAAGTGGGGAAGTTTAATACTAATATAGGCTTCTTAAAACGCTGCGTTCTGGAGGGGATGCAGAGTGTGTTAGCTGATGGGCTTCAAACACAGCTCGGTGAAGTGGCCCAGAGGCCTTGTTCACAGCTGACACAAGGGAAGCCAACTGGGCCTCTCCCAATGGCTGAGAAAGTGGCCCAGAGGCCTGTTTCGGCCTAGCCAACCCTTCAGCAATAGAAGGGGAAGCTCGACGCTCCATCGTCGGCGTGTGGGTCTCAACCCTCACCGTCGGCGGTGGATCAAGAACCAACGACGATGAAGGTGGATCTGCCGGCGAGGTCTGGGTTGGAGGAGCTGGTGTCGTTAGTGAGCAGAGTGGTAGCGCCGGAACTGGGTAAGACAGGGAGTGGGTTTTCCTCGCTGGGAGTTGCACAGAAACAGCCGCGTGTGGGGTCGACGTTGATGCTGACGAAGGTGGGTCCAACGGCGAGGTCTGAGGTATCGGAGGAGGGGTCGGTAGAGTCCAGAGATGCAAACCCGAATATTTGTAGTGCCGAGAACCTGCTAGTGACAATGGCGATGGCACAGAAACTGCCGTGTGATGTGAGTGGAGACTTCTGTGTCTCTTTGATACTGCCTGTCACGTTGGAACAGGGGATGGGGTCTCTGCTAGGCTCGCCCGGTTTGGAGTTAGGAGGTTTTGCTGGGGATTTCTTGGGGAAGTGCACTAGTAATGAGCCTGAAGTTGTGATGAGGAACTCTGATAAATTCTTGGTACCTAGAGGTGAAGTTGATTGTTATAATAGTTCAGTTTCAGCTTCGGAGTTACAATTGGTTTTGGTTGATAAAGATGGTGTTGGGGAGGAGGGGGCTGTTTTAACCCCGCTGTGTTCTCTCCCTCCCAGTAAATTTGGGAATTGTTCTTCAAATTGGGTATTCAAAAAGGTGGAAGAATTACAGGCTATCTTTGGGGTGTCATGTGTAGGATATGAAGAACAATTTAAGGCACTTGTTGTGGCTATTGAAGCTACTCGTTCAAAGTCAGTCTCTAAGCAGGATAGGGAACTTAGAAAGCTAAATTGCTCCATTAATTATGATATGAAGGAAGGGAGTGGTGGAAGGGAGAGATCGAAAGGGAGGGGCAAGTTATGTTTACATGAAGCCTAAGATCATATCATGGAATGTGCGGGGGCTGAATGATCGCAATAAACGCCTTCGGATTAAATCATTATTGTGGTTGTGGAAGTGTGATATCGTGTGCTTTCAAGAAACAAAGTTGCAACTTATTGATAGAAGAATTGTGCGGAGTCTTTGGGGATGCTCGTATGTGGGTTGGTCCTACCTGGCGTCTGAGGGTGCATCAAGAGGAGTGCTACTTATGTGGGATAAAAGATTGGTTGAGATGATTGAGGAGTGTGTTGGAGAGTTCTCAGTAGCGGCCCATTTCAGAAATGTTGATGATGGATGGGAATGGGCATTTGTAGGCACTTATGGTCCTAATATGCACAGGGATAGGAGAAGAATGTGGGAGGAGTTGGCAAGCCTATTCTCCGTTTGGGATGTGCCGTGGTGTATGGGAGGTGATTTTAACATAACTCGTTTCCCTAGTGAACGATCTGGGCATTATCGGAATTCTGTGGCTATGGAGGAGTTTTCAGACATTATCTTTGTTTCCGATGCCTGCAGGAGTGGTGAACAGGATTGAGAAACTCTTTAGGGCGTTTTTATGGGGGGGCTTGGGGGAGGAAAAGGAATTCCATCTGGTTAGATGGAAAACTGTCTGTGCCCCAGTTGTGTATGGGGGGTTGGGGGTGTGTGACCTAAAAACTTTCAATAAAGTTTTACTGGGGAAATGGCTTTTGAGATATTACTTGGGGGGAGAATCATTATGGAAAGAGATTATTGATGTTAGATATGGAGCTTCTTGGGGCGGTTGGTGCTCCAATGAAGTGCGAGGGGGGCATGGTGTGGGTTTATGGAAGTTTATAAGGGGGGTGGCCTTGTTTTAAAAAACACACTCGGTTTGTAGTTGGTGAGGGCAATCGAATAAACTTTTGGCGGGATGTGTGGTGTGGAGAACATGCATTGGAAAGGGCTTTTCCGGCTCTTTATCGTATTGCAGCTAATAGGGAGGCTTTAGTGGCTGATTTGCGGCTCTTTTCCCATGGTGCTCACCAGTGGAATGTACTTTTTATCAGAGACTTTCATGATTGAGAATTATCTAGTGTAGCAGATTTTTTCAGTTTACTATACTCCATGGGGAGTCCTACGGCACAACATGATAATTTGAAGTGGAGGGACAATGATCACAAGAAATGTACGGTTAAGGCATACTATAAAATTTTGTCAACACAGGATTGTACTCTGTTTCCTTGGAAGAATATTTGGAGGTCACGAGTGCCTTCTAAAGTAGCTTTCTTTGTATGGAATGCAGCTCTTGGGAAGATTCTGACCACGGACAATTTGAGGAAGAGGGGATGTGTAGTGATGGATTGGTGTTCTATATGTAAAAAACATGGAGAATCTGTGGATCACCTCTTATTGCACTGTGAGGTAACAAAGTTGTTGTGGGATGAGATCTTTCGAAGGGTTGATTTTGCCTGGGTTATGCCTTTGAGGGTGGTGGATTTGTTTGGGTGTTGGAGGAAGATGCAAGGTTGTCACCAAGTGGCAGCTGTGTGGAAGATGATTCCGTTGTGCATCATGTGGTGTATTTGGTCGGAACGGAATGCGCGATACTTTGAAGATAAGGAACGATCTATGGAGGAGCTGAAGAATTTTTTCTTTCACACTTTAATGCTTTGGTTTTCTGCTATTTTACTTAATGGGAACAATGTTTACAATTTCTTGTCTTTAATTTCTAGTTCTTAGAATGTACTTAGGGGTCTTTTTGTATACTTCTTGTGTACAAGGGCTATGCCTATTTCTTTCATATCAATAATATTTATCTCTTACTTATCAAAAAAAATAATCATACACCTTCTCCATATCCAACTTACAAATGACACCTGACACCCCTTCCCTTGACTACCTAGACATTCATTTGCAATTAACACAAAATCAAGAATTTGCCTTCCTTGAACAAAAGCATTTTGGGACTTAGAAATAATTTTTTCCATCACCGTACTCAACCGATTGGCAAGTACCTTCGAGATTATCTTATGAACACCACCCACCAAACTAATAGGGTGAAAGTCCTTCAACTCAGAGGCCCCGACTATTTTGGGAATAAGAGTAATGAATGTGGCATTAAGGGACTTCTCAAACTTCTGATAAGTGACAAATTCCTGAAAAACCTGCATCACATCGGCTTTCACAACATCCCAACAAACTTGAAAGAAACCCATAGAAAAACCATTTGGGCCAGGGGCTTTATCTTTAACCATTCCACAAACCACGTGATACACCTCATTCTCCTCAAATGGTCTCTCCAACCAACCTGCAGAAATAGGATCCAAAGAATTGAAGACCAATCCATCAATTTTAGGACGCCAATTAGCCGTCTCGGTTAATAAAGCTTCATAAAACTGCACAATATGTTCCTGAATTTCAGATGGAGATGTAAGCACATCATCATCACAATGAAGCATCTCAATAGCATTACTACGCCTATGTGAATTAGCCAATCTATGAAAAAATTATGTACATTTATCCCTCTCTTTCAACCAAAGGGCCCTCAAGTTTTGCCTCCAAGAAATCTTCTCCATCAGCAAAATCTTTTCAAGCTCTTTCACCACCTCTTTTTTCCTCAGCATTGCCTCCTCCTCCATAACCTCAAACTCCCCCCTATCCTCCAAAACATTCAACTCCTTCAATAGAGATTTTTTTCTGATTATACACATTCCCAAAAACTTCAACATTCCACTTCTTTAAATCATTCTTCAAAGCCTTCAATTTGCTTGCAAAGATAAAACTAGGAGTTCCCGAAATATGATACGAATTCCACCAACTCCTGTCTCCTCAAACCCTACAGCACCAAGCCACACATTTTCAAATTTAAAATACCTTCTGACCCCATGTATACCACCACGAGCTAACATAATAGGGAAATGATCTGAACTAACACAAGGCATCCTCTTCTGACATAACTCAGGAAAATGAATCTCCCATGATGAAGAAACAAGAAATCTATCCAATCTCAACCAGCTCCTACTATTAGACCAAGTTAATGTTCCTCCAACAAGGGGAAGATCCAAAAGGTCTAAGTCAATGATAAACTCTGAAAATTCTTCCATAGCCTCCGACCCAATTTCTCCCACAAGTAACAGCTATCCCTGTCCAAATTAGGCCCATAAAATCCCACAAAAGCCCACTTCCACCCATCTTCGATGTTTTTAAAAGAACAAGCCACAGAAAACTGCCCAATACACTCCTCCATCAGCTCCACTACTCTAGTATCCCACAATACAATGACACCACCTGATGCACCCAAGCCCAACCCAGAAATTGACATCCCCACAAACTACTAATAATACTTCTATCAACAAAACCCAGCTTTGTTTTTGTATTGGAGCGCTCTTATACAAAAACGCTTATTGACATTGTTAATCCCCCTCACATTCCAAGAAAGAAACTTAGGCTTCATGACAAACAAAAGACAACTTCCCTTTTGATCTGCCCCTGCCAACACTATCTTCCTTAGAAGCATAATTGATTGATCATTCTAGCCTTTTTAACTCCCTTTCCTTCTTAGAATTAGACTTCAAATGCGAAGCGCGACCAGCTTCAATGGCTACAAGAAGAGCCTTAAACTGCTCTTCAAAACCCACACAAGAAAGCCCCACACATTCATGAACTTCTTCAACCTTCTTTAAAACCCAATCCGAAACAAACATATTAGATGAATGAGGTGGCAAAGTATGAAGAGGAGTCAGGCTACTCGCATCCTCATCATGACTTTCACCCTCATAAATCTCCAACTGTAGACCTGGACCTATAAAATCATCCTCGTCTGAAACCACCTGAAGCTGCTTCCCAGAATCACTCCCCAATTGACTATCAACCAACTTATCAAACAAAATATCGTCACCTGGATAGATAGGATTTAAACATGAAGGAATCAACTCCCACAACTTTACACGATTGTTCAACGGTTCGAGGGACACAATCGGGTTGAACTCCCCTCCACACAACATCTCCTTATCAGGCTCCTGAAGAACTAATTGACCCACTGCAAGATCCGGTGACGGAACAACTTCCGTCGCACCACCAGTGAGATCGCCGGGAGCCGGCGACCAGTTTTGTGCCACCCCCCCTCAACCATCGGAGCAGATATCGGCGCCATCGTGTTGGATGCTGAAACCGAGACCGAGCCATCCAATAAGTTCGATAAGTATTTTCTGCCTTTAACCTTCCACACACGTTTCGGTTTCTTAACTAGACTCGATCCACCTCAGGTCTTTTTCCCCTTTGGTCCATTTCCTTCACACAACCCAGATCCATACTCGGCCCTACACCCAATACTCCTTTCTGCGACTCCACAAGCCTTTTATCAACCCCTTCTGAGCCCACACGGCCCATACCATCCCAACCCAATTTAATAACATATCCACTTGTACCTTAATATCCAACAAAGTCTCCTGCATGGACTATAACAATACAACGTTCCCATAACTTTCCATCTGCCCATTGGGAACCAAACCGTCAGCCTTTAGAATATGGACAGTCTTCTCCGACGACTGCCCTTCCACTTGAACAGACAATCCACCATGGTAGCTGCCGTTCTCAAGGCCTTCTCCACCAGGATGGACAAGGTGATAGCTCCAATTGGCTGGATTATGTCTCCTGTGAAGCCCTTCAAAGGCGTCGGGGCTGGGCGCAACCGTTCGGGCGTGATTCCCATCCAAATGAAGGCCTCTTAGAATAGGATGTCGGTAGAACTGCCATTGTAGATCAGGACCCTTAGTGTCAGGTAGTTGACGATCTATATGGTCATGACTAAGGCATCATTGTGAGGGTGCAGAATGCCCTCTTCATCCTTCTCGCTGAAGGTCATACCAGTCCCCTCTGATTGGTTCCTGGTGCTTGGGATACCCTGCTAATGGTGAACACTTTGTCGTACCTAGCTCTTCTGGCGTGGGCCCTCTTCGTTGAGGAGGTGATTCCTCCTCTAGCGTACACTCTTGTGATTGTGTGGATTTTGCCCACCGGGCCATCTTCTCTTGCTTGACTTCTTCGGCGCGGGCTCACTCTGGGCCACCCTCCAGCCTTTCTTCTTGCTGGACTTTCACTTCTCCATGGCCATGTACAGCCATTGGGTCGTTGGCCACACCGCTCGTCACCCTGTTGGTCTAGTAGAGCTTCTAACTCTTCCATCTTCCGTTTCCTCATGAAGCAATCTTTCATCCGATGGCCGTTGGTTTTGTGGTAGGTGCAATACTTAGAGCGAGCTGAGCCCTGTCATTGTTTGCCCCGCGGGCTTTGGTGTCTTTCGGCCTCCACGACCATGCTGGAGTGGGTGCACGATCCGACCAACTGGCCCACGAGTGGGCTGCTCCTCCGTGCATTTGGTCTCACTCGTCTTCTTCTTGTTACTTTCTTGGCTCACCCTGCTGCTCTGGCCTGCTGCCTTCTTGACCTCCCTACTAACCACCATACTCGGCAGCTTTTTCTTCAGAACCTCCATGAAGGACTCCTTCCTTCCCTCTACAACATGAGAAGAAGATGCCACCTTCACACTTCCTCTGTTTTTGACACCCAGAACAGAGGATGAAGAGGTCACAGTACGCAACATATCCTCAAACTTTCTCCATCCCTCACCTTTAAAATCTTCTGGTACAGCAATAAACCCACGTCTTTTAACTTGTCCAAACTCCAACACAGACAGAAATCTACCAAAGCTGTTATGACATCTTTGAACCACCAACACTTGACTTCCCTTCCTACGAGTTTTGAGAAATTCAGAGGAACCAACAGCCTCTCCAAAAGCTCTTACCACAGATGCCAACCATTCCACCGTGTGACATCAATAGAAATATACTTTGAAACCCTTCGGCTATTCTCCGAAATCCTCCACCACTGAGCATTCTCACGATTAAACTCAAAGATCTTCTGATCAATGAGTATCTTCCGATATGAACCCATCCAAACTAACAGAAACGGAAAACACCCCACAAACCAACCAGATTCAAACTAAACTAATAATGAAAAGGAAATTACGAACAGACTGATTAAGGAACATTCCCGGCAAGAATCATCAGAAATGGAAAATCACCCGTGGCATGCAATTTTGTTCTCCCCTCAAATCTAGCACATTAACTCTGTGTTCAGAAATATTAAAAAAATAAAAATTGTTATATGGCCCTTTCATCATGTATTTTGTATTTTGTAGCTTACTTGATATATAAGGAGTCTTTATCAAATGTCTCAGCATGCTAGATTGTGCATGGCATATGTATTTGTGTATTATATATTTTTTTACTGATTTTTTGTTTTGTTTTTTTTTTTTTTTTGTGTTTAGTGTTGTGTTTACACTTGTTTAATGTTTATGCTGTTAAAAGAAAATTTGCCTTTGCTTCATGCAGATTCTTGGCAATACCGGTTTGAAGATGGAGGTTGAGGTTCCAGTGGATTAAACTCGAAGGAACAAAAATAAATTCTCGTAAACTACACTAAATGTTGTCATTTGTTATGTCAATTATTCTCCTGTTCTCCCTGGTGCATAGGCATTTCTTGGCTTTAGGATTTTCACCATTAATCTGCTTATAGTTCCATGGCAGGGAGATGCTGGTACTGTATTTATTTAATAAACTTGGAACATATAAATTAAATTGTTCTCCGAAGTACATTAGGCAGAATATTTCCATTTTGTTGATGACTGTTTTCGCTGGGTGCCGCTCTGCAAACCTGTTATGCAAACCGGAAGGGCGAGTCACGTCTTGTTCATTACTTACACAGGTAAGCATTTACCAATAATGAGACAAAAACAGGGAATCATTTTCCGTTTTGATTGGCATTTCGAATTGTTTTTTGACACGGACAAAGTCAGGCAAACCTCTAAAATTATTTCAATATTGGACCTTTTTGGAAATTGAAAGCTAGGAAAGCCAGATTTGTCTGTCTGAAGAGTCCTTTGGATTGCACATTAAGCCCCCAAGGAAATTCATCTTATCTCATTTTTACAACTTTTTAAAATTTTCACACAAAATATAATAAACAATTCAACTTTTTCAAAATTCAAAATAATAATAATATTAAATTCTTTGTACAGTACACTTTTTGCATATTAACCCTATGGGTTATCTTGGCAAAGTTTATTTACAAAAGTATTATGAGGAACTTGTATGTATGCATAGTATTATTAAAGTTCATAATTGGTCATTAAGATGCTCATAAAAGAGGGAGTTCATGTCTTAAATTGACTAATACTAGTTGAACCTAGTACATTAATAAAAAGCTCTACCCTTGCCAAACACAAAGAGTTGATCCATATCGAAAAAGTCTGTGTTATATTATTGCGGAAAACGATAAACATCTTACACGGATCTATCCTTTTAAGTTCTTATAGAAAGAATCATTGCTCTAATCATTATGGAAAAAGATGAGCAATAAACATGAATACAAAAGGGGTTGTGCAAACCAGCGTTTGAAGGAGATGCTCATGTATCTAGGCTCTAGCATAAAGTTTGACTTTTCAGGTGAGTAACAAACTCTTGTGAGCATCAATAGGAAGCAAAACATCCATAAATAGAGGTCTCAAAAATATATTGAAGAAAGAAGGTTTAAAAGTGCTATGATATAAGGTTACTCACTCACATACTCACATGAATTTTGATATAGATGATCTTATGAGGAGTGAACATTCATAGTGATTGTTACAAATGAGAGTGTGTAAAATGATCAGTTTTTTTTTTTTGGTGAAACACACGATGACTAAACTAAGATTATTTTAAGCATGTTGCTCATCTCATTATTCATGTTTGTTTAATTTTTTTCTAAAATAAATAATAAATAAAATAAACTGAAAATAAAATATTTTTGTTGGTTGGTTAACTCTGTCGTGGATAGAGTTGTGCTATCTCTTAGACTTATGTCTTTAGAGATCTGGACTAGACCATGTCAGTCACGGAAGTGTGCTGGGAAACTATTAACGATTATAACTGGCTTGTTTTTAAGTCAACTTTGTAATGTCCTCTATTAATGAATGGAATGTAATCCGTTATTATAAAAAAATAAAAAATAAAAGTTTAGCAAAAGAAGCAATACATAAGTACTAAGCAACACATAGTTGTTGCGTAATTTGGAGGATGCATCCATTTAAGAGCTATGTTGATGTGTCTTCTACAATATGAATGGAAACGATATTAAATCTATGTAATTTTTTAGAAAAAATAAAATTAATAATAAGGACAAAATGGGAAAATGATAAATGGAAAGGGATAAAGTTGGAAATAAAATTTGGAGAAAATTACTGTTCACTAATGGTTAGTCAACCGCATAAATAGGGCCAAATATGTAAATCTATTAATAAATTAAAAGGATAAAAATGTAAATTTACAAATAAGAAAAGCAATGATATAAGAGCAAAAAAAGAAAAGTAACAATAAAGAGGGTCAAAATGAGAAAATGAAATTTGAAGAAAAAACACTATATATTTGTATAGATATTAGACATTTAAATTAAAAGGATAAAAATGTAAATTTACGAAGAAGAAAAGCAATGAGATAAGGGCAGAAAAGGAAAAGTAACAACAAAGAGGGACAAAATGGGAAAATGAAATTTGGAGAAAAAACACTATCCGTATGAGTCGTTCTACGTACAATCCTCTAAAGAGGACTCATTTGCAGTTCTAGTGCATGAAGTGACCAAATTATCCCCTTTTTAGACTTGAACTGACTATGTTACCATTTTCTTCTTTATTTTTGCTTGAAGTGACCAAATTACCCTTTTATTCTTTGGCTTATCTCACCTGCTATCTCTCTTCTTTAGAGATGGTATCCTTATATTCTCTATAAAGGGTCAAGTCAAAATCGGATGATCCAGAAGACGCGAAATCTGAATCTAAAAGTGCAACATACCTCCACTTTTTTAGGCCTTGTTTTTTCTTGCTTTTTTTGTTGCAATCGATCTACTTTTCTTTTTTTTTTGGCTCTTTTTGTGTTTTCGATTTCTTTGCTGAAACAGATCAATAATAAGAGATTTTTGCCACCCCATTTGAATAGTATGCCGTAAGCTAGAAATGGAAAAAAAATCAAAGAATCTTTGTATTGATTTCTATATGTGATTTGTGTGATTGGATTTAAGTAATTGGGGTTTTGCAAATTTAAGTCTTTTTGGCGCAAGAACAGATGGTGAGGGGAGGGAAGGGAAGGTTGGTTGCAAGAGAAATTTTAACAGAAGGGTTCGGTCCAAAAGTAAGGGTTCAGATGATTCGGATGAGGATTACGTGATTTTAGATGAAGAAAATGAGGTATCAAATGGTTGGGAAGAGGAGAATGAGGAATATATGCTGGATGGAGAAGATGATTCAATGGAGAGAAAGAGGAGAGATGAGAAGAAAGTGCACAAGCGAGGTTTACTGAAAAAGACTTTGGTAACGATTTCATCTGAGGACGTAAGCGATTTCTCTAAGGAAGGAAGAGATTATATCTGCTCGTTTCACTTTAACTAATGAAACAAAGTGTTTCATTTAGGCCTGCAATGTAGTCCCCAAACGGGGAATGCAAATAGAATTTTTCATATCCGTATAGACACTTTTATTCATAGAAAGAAATTAAAAGGACAAAAATGTAAATTTCCAAAAAGAATAACAAAGAGATAAAGGCAAAAAGGGAAAAGCAACAATAATGAGAGACAAAATGGGAAAAAATTTGGAGAAAAAGCAAGAATAAAATGAAAAAATAAAATTTGGAGAAAAATCACTATTCATTAGTCCATAACCAAATAGATATATATATATATATATACTTTTGGTTAATTTATTAATTTTGGTTTGGTGATATATTGACATATTTGTCCTTTCATTTTTTTTTTTGGGTGGTTGCAAATTAAATTTTACTTCCTCAAGTTATTTTCTTTTTATAATGTGATCTCTCGATTATCAAAATTATTATTTTGTCTACAAAAATATAAAATGCAAATATTGTTTCCCATTAACAATTGGGGTACTTTAGGGAGACTTGAATCCATTGATGTCCCACACCGACACACATACTTTTCTAAACTACCCACCATCATCTTTAATTTGTTGTGTTGTTCCGTGGGATCTCGTCGTCCACCCTTGCCATTTTGTGAGCTCGTCGGCCAATCCAAAATGTTAAGATTTTTTCAATTTATTTTTTAAAGATTAAAAGAAATAATGGTTTTTTTTAAGGTGGCGTGTAGCATTAAGCATTATTAATATTATTCAAAGTATACGTGTTGGTAAAATGATGATAAACTTGTCGGTAATTTCCCTTCGGTTTTTTCGAACAAGATCAAGAGATGTATTTTCTTAACACTTATCTTAACGAAAAGGAACGCTACTTTGTATAATCACTATTATGTATATATCTCAATCCAATAGACAAAATTCTAATAGGTGTATGCGTACTACCCGCTCTATAAGGGCGATCGAGTAGCCACCCCTCTCGAACCCCGTCCTCATCAACAGTCCTGATCATCCATATCTGCTTGTCGAGCATGCATATGTCCTTAATTTATACATTTCACTTTGCCCTTTTGATTTTACAACATTTTTATTACAAAATAAATCCAGCGTCTCACCTCAAGTCAGGTATATTTTTATACAATCAATTTATAGATCTCCTAATGAAAAAACATTCTTATAGGTGGCATGAAGCAATCCAACGTCATAATTATTTTCAGGCAATTGGAGTGGAGAAAAATAATGGAATGAAATAAAGATGCAACTCAACCTAATATTGAGTTTGATGTCCAAGGTGGTTGAAGCAGGCTTCCTTTGCTTTGGGTACAAGTCGGATTCAATGACGTTGCGATCATCGTCATAATTAACACGACGCCTCTAAGAAAGTTGACTTCCATGATCATTTGCCTTTCTTGAGACGTCTTGAACGATTTCTTCAATGAATTTTGATTCATTCCTGAGTATGTGTGAAAAGAGAAACAATTAGTAACTTGTACTCCTCACATGAAATACGAGCAAAATAATTTAATTTTTTTTTTAATGCCAAAAAATAAAATAAAATAAGAAATTGGTAGCTAGCTAGGCTTAGGTGCACGCAATATATGTTGCCACGAGTTGACGGCAAGTTCTCTCCTTTTTGTTCGACTCAAAAATCAAAATGTAAGTCTCATTCTTAACGTCTCGTTCATTTTTATAAAATTTTTTATCTCATATCATTTTATTTTATTTAATTATTATAATTTTTCTAAATTAGTACATAAAATAAAATAAATAATTCAATATTTTTAAATCTTAAAACAAAAATAATATTAAAAAATAATATTCTAATAATATTTTATTTAATTTTTAATTTTATTTCAACTCATATCATTTCATATGCAAAAACGAGGCCAAAAAATAAATTATTGTCTATTTTTTTTCTTAATTATTTTCTCCCAACTATCACAGTGAGTTTTATACCATTCTAGAAACGAACTTAATTTAGACAAAAGATTAGATGTTGGAACCATATTAAATGCTTCAAAATACAGTCTTCTAATTAACTTTAAAATTATTTGGTTTTCTTGAAAATTGATCAATTAAACCAAAACCAAATAACAAGGCCTATACAAGCAAAATTATTAAAGACGAACATTGGGCAAACCCAATTTTTCCAGTCTCAAAGACCCTTCAAGAAATCTTGGACAATCATCAACATTTATCATCAAGTTGTGAGTAGTTTCTTCCGTATTGGACACTGATGATTTATACATAGAATGGGGGCAAAAAGGCAAGCTTGAATGGAAGGCATAAAAGCGCGCGGTTAGAAAATTTACCCATTTCTGATCAGATGGTATCCGGACAAATTGGCAACTTCTTGAGGGGCTGCCTTCCACGGCTGCAATTTCATGTCTACATTCAATTTCTCAGCATGTTTAGCCAATGCTTCCCCAAAACTCTCTTTGATGGCGTACATCTGATGGATCTACATGGTAAAACACAGCTAGAACCCTTTGTTGCTTTGATTTTTTACATTGATCAAGAATCTTCAATAACTTGTCCAAGCACCATGTTGATGATGCATAATTTTTTGAGAGTACAATGATGGAAATTCTTGAACCTGCTATAGCTTGGAGAAGTGCAGGTGAAATTTCATCACCTCTGTTAAGGATAAAATCCCATTTAGCACTTCTGCAATATCTCAGCCATCTCAGCCAACAGATTCAAGTGGAATCACGTAACAAACATCTTCATGAAGAACGTTACTCTGCTGCAAGACGTGCCTCTGTGCACTACGTTACTCTGCTGCAAGATGTACCTCTACTGCACTACGTTACTCTGCTGCAAGACGTGCCTCTTCTGCATGCCACTGCTGCACTGCTCTGTAACAACCATAAACCTGTAGACATTAGAATATTCTTTTATACCTTTTCACTCTATAAAAGGACCTCAGTGTAATACGTTAGAATCAGTAATGAAAATATAGAATACATTACATCTTACAACCTCGTCTAAGCTCATCCTCATCTAAGTAGGTGGGGATTTCCTTTTGAGTCAAAGCACGGTAGAGATGGGCAGTAAAGTATCACGGGTATCTTCTCCTCCAAAGCTCAAGAACACATCGTGGAGCCATGGAGAGGTGACAGAAGAAGAGGATGAACTAGAAGAGATTGTAGATAAGGCCATGGAAGAAATTTGTCAAAGCACCTCTCCCACTAGAGGCTGAGAGAATGGAACTTGATCTTCATATGGCTCGTGGTAGTGATAACGTACCAGCACCAAATCAGCCACATGATACGAGTAAATCAGCAGCATGTCCTCCTTGACAGACAAGCTCCACCATACTTGGAAACTCTACTGTATCTGTTTAAGTCAATTGTATAGGTTTAGAAAGTTTAGCTGTAAGTTTACGTTTCTTGCCTTTTCTGTACAGGGCTATTGATGAGCATCTTGTATCCTTGTAAGTAGTATAAAAGCAATACAATACTCTCTCTATCTACACCCCGTGAGATAGACATTTCTCAAAATTCTTCATGGTATCAAGAGCCTACGGGAACAGATAGAGAGAATTTTTTTTTTTTTTTCTTCACAAATCATGTCTACTAACTCCTCCCTTTCATCTCCTTCCTCCGAGGAATATCCTTACCCTGTGACACAAAACATTTCCAACTTTGTGTCCATCAAACTCTCGTCCACCAATTTCCTTTTATGGAAAACCCAAATGATCAACATCCTTGAAAGCTATGATCTTCAAGGCTTCATTACTGGTGAGATCTCTACTCCACCAGACATCATTGTCACCTCTGATTCTGAGGTGAACCCAAATCCTGCGTATCATAAATGGCGTAGGACCGATCGTTTGGTAAAGGGTTGGCTTACTGCTACTCTTTCAGAAGACGTGCTGGGTATTGTGGTTGGTCTCGCCACTGCTGCCGAAGTTTGGAATGCACTTGTCCATGCTTTTGCTCGAGTGTCCTCTGATCGAAGCCTTGCACTGAAGCAAAGGCTCACTTCTATCACTCGTGGCACTGATAACCTCAGTACATATCTTCGTCGGTTCAAAACCGTCTGTGATGAACTGGCTGCCATTGGCAAACCTGTTCAAGATCACAAGAAATCTTGGTGGTTACTCAATGGTCTCGGCAAAGAATTTGAAATCTTTACTGCCACCATGTTGCGTCCTCCTATTCCATCCTATGCTGAAGTGGTCACTCAACTTGAAAGCTATGCTGACAGACACAAAATTGATGGCACTCCCGAACCTGCTATGGTGTTCTATGGCCAGAAAAATTACAAAAACAAGAAGGGCCAAGGACAATCTGCCTCCTTCAATTCCAAGGGGAGAGGATTTGTTCAAGGAAACCAATCTGGTAGCAAGACTTCTTCTTCTCGACAGTCTTCTGGTAGCAGCCAATCTCAAGGGAACACAACACACTCCACCAAGAAGGATGATGCTCCAATTTGCCAAATCTGTAACAAGAAATATCATACTGCTCTAAAATGCTTTAACCGATTCAATCACTCATTCACTACAGATAATCTTCCTCAAGCATTTGCTGCTGTACAAGTTGGTAACATGCAGGATCCTTCTTGGCATCTCGATACAGGTGCTACTGACCACATGACGGCATCCACAGGTAATCTACACTCTGCAACTCCTTATACAAAATCTGATGGCGTTATGGTTGGTAATGGACATATATTACCTATCACACATATTGGCACTACGACACTCTCATCTGGTTCGTCCTCTATTGAGTTAAAAGATGTGTTAGTCGTGCCTGATATCCAGAAGGATTTACTATCTGTTAGTAAACTCACTTCTGACTATCCTCTTATTTTTGAGTTTAATGGTCCTGGCTTTGTGCTAAAGGACAGGATCTCCAAACAGATAATAGCGAAGGGGTGGAAAAAGAAGGGCCTATACACTTTTGAGGGATCCAACGATCATTCATCTTCTCCAACTGCGCTGTTTTCCACCAGATTCAGAAAAGCATCCCCTCAATGTTGGCATCACAGACTCGGTCATCCTCAGCATCGTATCTTAAATTATCTCCATTCCAAGAAGTTTATCAATTGTATCTCTTTGCAGTCTATGAGTGTTTGTACTAGTTGTCAAATGAGCAAGTCTTGTAAACTCCCATTTGCCTCTAGTAATAATAAAATTACTACTCCTTTCACTAAAATTCACTGTGATCTATGGGGACCAGCCCCTGTTTCCTCTCGGGATAAATACAGATACTATGCTATCTTCGTTGATGACTCTACAAATTTTATGTGGCTTATTCCTCTTCGACAAAAGTCAGATTTCTTTGCTGCTTTCAAACAGTTACATTCTTTTCTACAATGTCAGTTTGATGCTAAAATTTGCATTTTCCAAAGTGATGAAGGGGGTGAATTTGCAAGTACATCATTTGCAGCATATCTTCACCAACATGGCATTCACCATCAGTCTGCTTGTCCTAAGACTCCAGAACAAAATGGAAAAGCAGAGCGCATGCATCGTAGCATCACAGAACTTGGTTTAGCAATGATGTTTCATGCACAACTTCCATCTCGTTTTTGGCTTGATTGCTTCTCCACTGCTGTTTTTCTCTTAAACAGGTTGCCATCAATTACTCTTAGTATGGACTCTCCTTACTCTCGGGTATATGGCAAGACACCTGACTATGGCACTTTTCGAGTTCTTGGCTCTCGGTGCTTTCCTTACCTTGGTGCATATCGTAGCAATAAACTGGAACCAAAATCTTTGCCTTGTGTTTTTATTGGTTATAGCACCAAACATAAAGGGTACAAATGCTTATATCCACCTACTGGACGTATCTATGTTTCACGCCATGTTGTGTTTGATGAATCTCTACTGCCATATTCCAAACCAACTGCTTTGTATGGTCAAAATTCTGTTGAAGGTGATTTCTGCACTTTTGTTGAGCATAATAATATACTACCTCCTTCAGCTTTTGCTTCACCATCAAACAACTGTGTCTCAACCTCAACTCCTCTCAGTTTACCCTCTCAATCTGCTGCTGCATCAGAAATCTGTCATACGACTTCTCAACCTGCTGTTGAACCAGCCTTGTCTCAGTCTACTCCACTTGCTACTGCATCAGCTTCCTCTACTGAATTATCTCAACCTGCTTCTTTGACTATGCAACCAAATCAGCACACCATGCTTACGAGAGCCAAAGCTGGAGTTCGAAAGCCAAATCCAAAGTATGCAAATCTGCATGTCACTAACTCGATCCCTTCCACACCAAAGTCTATTAAATCAGCCAAAAACCACTCCGGGTGGTCTTCTGCTATGGATGAAGAGATAGCAGCTTTGGCAGAAAATAAAACTTGGCAGTTGGTTCCTCCTCATCCTAAGATGAATATAGTAGGATGTAAATGGGTTTACAAGGCTAAGCTACAGCCAAATGGTTCTCTTGAACGTCTTAAAGCACGTCTCGTCGCAAAGGGCTTCAATCAAGTGGATGGCATTGATTTTTCAGAAACCTTTTCACCAGTTATAAAGCTTGCAACGATACGGGTTGTGCTCACATTGGCTGTTGTTAAACATTGGGATCTTCGGCAACTTGATGTCAAGAATGCCTTCTTGCATGGCTATCTTAGTACCCCTGTGTACATGAAACAACCCCCAGGATATGCTGATCCACGCTACCCCTCTCATGTTTGTAAATTAAATCGAGCACTTTATGGCCTTAAACAGGCTCCACGGGCGTGGTTTGATCGTCTCAGTGAATTTCTTCTTCAGATTGGTTTTTTCTGTAGCACTACAGACCCGAGTCTATTTATATGCAAGTCATCATCAAGCATTTTGATTCTACTTCTATATGTTGACGACATGGTGCTCACAGGAAATAATACTCAGCACATTAATGATTTCATATCTCAGTTAGCTCAACATTTCTCCATTAAAGATCTTGGCCAGCTTCACCACTTCCTTGGTATTGAGGTTCACAAGTTTGGAAGTGATATGTTTTTATCTCAGCATCGGTATGCTTTGGATCTTCTCCAACGTGCAGATATGGCTGACTCTAAGCCTATTGCTACTCCAATGCCTTCTAAAGGACGTCTCAAATCAGCTGCTGAAGCTTTGTTTCCCGATCCAACAATGTACCGTAGCCTAGTTGGTGGTCTGCAGTACTTGACATTTACTAGACCTGATCTCTCCTACAGCGTTAACTACGCATGTCAATTCATGCAATCCCCAACTGTCGCCAACTTTCAGCTTGTAAAACGCATCCTTCGATATATTCAAGGCACCGCACACTATGGAATGCGCATCCTTGCTACAAGCACTCTAGATCTCTATGCCTATTCAGACGCCGACTGGGCAGGATGTCCCCTAACTCGTCGATCAACATCTGGTTTTTGCACCTTCCTAGGGAGTAATTGTGTTTCTTGGAGTGCTAAGAAACAAGCTACGGTGGCCCGTTCAAGCACCGAATCTGAGTATAGATCAATGGCTGCCACTGCCGCTGAGCTCACATGGCTTTCTTTTCTCTTACGAGACCTTGATGTTCCATTGCATAGAACTCCTGCTCTCCATTGTGACAATCTCAGTGCATTGCATATGACCATTAATCCTGTCTTGCATGGTCGAACAAAGCACTTCGAGATCGATTACCATTATATTCGTGAGCGTGTTGCTCTTGGTTCTTTGGAAACTCGGTTTGTTGCTTCACCCAACCAACTGGCTGACATCTTCACCAAACCACTGTCCAAACCTCTTTTCCAGGAGTTTCGTATCAAACTTGGCCTTTGCTCAGATCCTCGGCCATGTTTGAGGGGGACTGATAACGTACCAGCACCAAATCAGCCACATGATACGAGTAAATCAGCAGCATGTCCTCCTTGACAGACAAGCTCCACCATACTTGGAAACTCTACTGTATCTGTTTAAGTCAATTGTATAGGTTTAGAAAGTTTAGCTGTAAGTTTACGTTTCTTGCCTTTTCTGTACAGGGCTATTGATGAGCATCTTGTATCCTTGTAAGTAGTATAAAAGCAATACAATACTCTCTCTATCTACACCCCGTGAGATAGACATTTCTCAAAATTCTTCAGGTAGATCTGTGATGACAAAGTTGGTCCCATCTGGAGTTGCAGAATTCAATCAAATTGAGCTAGATGGTATTTTTTGGACAAAACTTTATGATATAAAACTTATTTGCTGACAGTTCCTTATTTATTTTGTTATAGATTACGTTAGCCAAGAATTTTCAAGAAATGTATCTCAAGGTCATCCTTGACAGATCAGAATTTATTCCTGAATCTGTTTCGGTGGGAAGGAATGATATTTTTAAGTCAAGTTCCTTAACCTTCTACCTGTTGCTTCCAGTAATTTTGCATGATAATGAGAGCAAGATTTCCGTAGATTGGAAAATTATTAGTAGATGTTTATCGTCCCCAGTTTTCCGGACTCCAGAAGATGCCATGGTCGAAAAATATCCTTTGGGTGATTATCTGCAACTTGCCAATGGTTGCAGAAGTAGAAGTGATGTTGAGAATGGTCTAGTGTATGCCCCATACAAAAATGAGTTTTACTTTATTACTAACATCATTCATGAAGTGATCTGTTATCTTCCAATTGTATGATTCAAAATGATTTCTCCATTAGTTTTTTGCTATGCGTTTATTCAGGCTGCATCTTCTATATAAATCAAACATATATAAGTTTTTGTGTAATGTAGCTCTTACCGCAGAGAATAAAATTTGGCCATTGTTGAACCTTAGAACTTCTCATGCATTACATTTTTTGTTTTATCGGTGACGCATGCACTGAGTGGGTTTGTAGTACGAGCAGGGGATTGTTAGAATAGGAATATAGGCATAGAAACTGGAGTGTAGGATAATTTTATTCTGTTGTGTATTGGGTTTCTTAACTCTGCAAATAATAATACCGGAAATAAGTGGAGGCAGAAAAAATGAGAAGAAAGAAGACAAAGAAAAAGAAGAATAAGATAAGTGATTGAGCGATAAGGAGGATAATCACTTTCAAAATAAATGTGTTGTGCTTATTACTGGAGAATAATTACTTGTATAAAAAAATATCAAA
Source organism: Cyclocarya paliurus (assembly GCA_029856935.1). Classification (NCBI taxonomy): domain Eukaryota; kingdom Viridiplantae; phylum Streptophyta; class Magnoliopsida; order Fagales; family Juglandaceae; genus Cyclocarya; species Cyclocarya paliurus. The sequence continues at coordinate 36,911,956 of CM056947.1, read as the reverse complement.
AACAGAATCGAATGAACGGGAGGAATACTTGATTGATTTGCCTCCTGAGCTATGTCAGTTGAAGATCATAGGCATTTCAAAAGATATCGGGAGTTCAATATCTTTTTTTACCATCAATCATGCATCTACTGGAAAACTTGCTTGTGGCCATTGAACTGAAGCACACCTTTTCTTCTGCATTCCCAGAAGGAGCTGAAGTTACATGCCATCGAGTAAGGTCTTCCCACATGTGGTATTAACTTGAGCATTGGCTTTCATAAGCAGTGCTAATTAAACTTGTAGTATTGCATTCGACTTCCCACATTTGGTGTTGTGCCCGACTTCTAGAAGCAGTCACCAGAGATTGAAATGTCTTTTTTCACCAGAGATTGGAGTTTCTTGGAGATGCTGTCTTTTTTTTTTTCCCTTCAATTCCCCTAACGGGGTCCTTTTCTATAAAACCTCACTTATAGGTGGAGGAAACCGAGAGTACATCAAACAAAAGAGCCAAGTTACAAAACATGACTATACAAGCAAACAGAATAGGCTATCAAAACAGAGTAGGACATGAAACCAACAACAGGCTAACCCCAAGGTCTAATATATCAGTTCAGGACTTTGTGATCTCATCAAATAACAGAAATTATAGTTGATCATAGGAATGCTCGTGTAATGGGCATATCTTGCAGATTCACTTTGTGAGGCCCATGCCCGTGGCCCAGACAACTAAAGCCCAGCCCGAAGAACCCTGAAACGGCGCCGTTTAGCAGGTTAGTCACTCCTTTCTTTTCTTCCCCCACCACCCGACGGTTACCCCCCCCCCCCATTTCTCTCTCTCCTCTGTTTTGCCGAAAACACTTCGCCTAATCCTATTATCTCTACTCGGCAGTTCTTTCTTTCCCTTGTGGTTGGTTTCTTTTTCTCCTCAAATCTTTAGTTCTCTCAACAGACTCATCTCCTCTTCCTTCGAGTTCTCTTAGGACGTCGTTCTTGTTCTTCTGGAATTGGCATGGATGAATGAACCGATACTGTAGCTTTTATAACAGCAAATATGCCCAAGTTGGATTCCATGTTGTGATCATCTTCGTCATAATCAACACGACGCCTCTTAGAAAGTTGACTTCCATGATCCATTGTATTTGCTAAGTTTCCAATATCTTCAATGGGTGCATCCAAATGGACATCAACATTTTCATCATCTTTTGCATTCTGTTCATCATGCTGTTTGTATAACAGATGAACCCCGCAACGTTTCAAGATCATTATATTTGGATTACTGCTTGCAAATACACGCCTCCGATCGTCAAATAAATTTGGACTGCCTTCAATCATAATCCTCATCCAAAAATCTCCCCGATCTACATTCGCAGCTCGTAGGCGCGTAATTTTTCCTGTAGTTAAGTAACTTAACCATACATGATCTGAATCAATTTCATCCAAAGGAATATTTGGACGGGGTTCAAGAACAGCACAAAAAGCAATTCCTATGATGTCATCCAAATTATACGGTGAGGCCACTTTAATATCAAATTCACACGGATGACTATTTGAAGTGAACTCCTTGCAATGGCTGAACCAATCTGGAATGTTCTTTCCCGGAAATATCATCTCATCCTGTTGAATGAATACATGATAAAATATATTTCAACTATATTCATATATATAAACCAACTAGGCACACAAAACGAGTATAAAAGGAAAAGAGAAACATATATATATAGGGACTTACTCCATTCCATGCAGGATTTGACATCCAATTTCCCATATTCAGTTTATAGCATCTGGTCAAGTTAATCGCTTTTAGCCGTGGGAAATTGGATTCTTTTGATATTTCTGGTAAACTTTCCAGTGATATGCATCCACTAGCATCAAGCACTTTTAGATTCGGTGGAAACTCTTTAATTTCTTGAAGTTGCTTGCAATTTTCCAATAGAAGAACACTCAATCTAACATATGTTTTGATGCTTGAAGGAATGCTTACGATATCACTGCCTGATAGATCTAAATTTACCAGATTAGGAAAGCAACTAAATGGCCCAATGAAGTTCAATTTTGATAGGCCAGAGTTACTAAGATCCAACCGCAGAAAAGTGGTTGAATCGTCCCAGCTTGTAGACACTCCATAGGGCGTGGGTTGTCCATTATGCACCTCCCCCTCCTTCATCCCAAAACTAATAATATTTGGACAATCGCTGAGAGAAAGGAAATACAGAGATCTCAACTGATGAATGCTACTTGGTAGACGCTTGAGGTTTACGCAGCCATTTAGGATTAAACGTTCAAGCCCAGTGAGGTACCAAATGGATGAAGGCAATTCTTCTATTGCGGTGCCCTTTAAGTCGACGAAGTCTAAATGTTTCATTCCAGGTTCGATTTCAGGAAAGTTTTGAAGGCTTGAGCATTTACCAAGATCAAGTTGTTCCAGAGATCTCAATTGGAGTCTCCTTGGAAAGCTCTTTAGTTCGAAACATCCACCAAGACTCAATGTAACAAGCTTATCAAGGAATCCAACAGAATCATGAACTTCAACTAGATTTTTACAATCACAAAGATCTATTTCCTTCAAATTTGGGCAACTTGAAATATCCGAGAATTTCGTTAAGGAATCACAACCACTGAAATTCATAACCGTGAGATTCTGTCAAAAGAAAAAGAACATCAAACTAAGTTTAAAGAAAGAAATATTGAAAATAATAATATAAGTTGTACCTTAAAATATTCAAAGTGTATCTCCTGGATGCGACTACCGGGCATTTGTAGTACAGAGAGTTTGTGTCCACGAAATTTAGATGGCATAGATTGTAAAGGACATTTAGGCCAATCAAGCACTTTTATTCCATCTGGTAGAGAATTAAGTTCTCCAGAAAAGCATGCATTCTGGCATCTTAAAAATCTGAGTTTTTTCATATTCTTGAAGGCCTCGGGACTCAAGAGTATCATCTCATCGCCTTTAGGCAAATCTACCATTATTGCTTCAACATTCTCTGTTCCCTATATAGGAAGACAATGCATGTTTAAGTGTGCCGACAAATAAAAAATAAATAAATTATTCATATATTTATATACACACGTATAATATTTGTTTAATTCAAAGAGATTTTGATCTGACTTACTGTATCTCCCTCCAGTACATCACGAACGTCTTCATGAAAGAATAATCTGCTACGTGCTCCTGGTATTTTGGGTGATTTTTGTCGAACAACTTCCCTACCCATATCTCTTAACAAGTCATGCATTTGCAACTTTCCACGGCGCTCAGAAATAAGGCACTTCTCCTTAAGTCTTGGGATGCAAGAATTTGGGTAAAAACCAAAAATATCTAGTTTATTAATGACATCATGAAGCTGTTGTCCAATGAAAAAACATGCAATTTCAAGAAAAACATTCTTTTCATTTTCACTTAATCTATCATAACTTGTTTGAAGCATTTTTTGAATATATTCGTGAGGGATTTTCCTGTACTGATCCAATGCACTTTCCCACTGACTTTCACGTCTACCATATAAATCCGAACCAAGCACCTTTAAAGCTAGTGGAAGCTTCCTAGCATAATTTATGATCTGTTCTACAAATTCTCCATAACCGTCATCCGGTTTATTTCTTGTGAAAGCATGCCAACAAAATAGTACAACAGCATCGTCGTGATTCAATCCCTTCATCCTGTATTTTGAATCAACTCCATGAGTAGTCAACAGGTGCTGATCTCTTGTTGTGATTATGATTCTACTTCCTTCACCAAACCAATCATGAGCTCCTGCTAATTTTTTTAATTGATCCAAGTGGTCTACACCATCAAGAATTAGAAGAACTCTCTTAGAGTGTAGCCTATGCTTTATCATATTGATTCCCGTATCAATATTGTGAACCTTCAAACTTGTACAGTCTCGCAAAATCTCAAAAAGAAGTGTCTCTTGCAGTTGGACCAAACGATTCACTTGATTCCCAGTGTCGCTATCAATTGGAAGAAAACATCTAGCTTCAAATCGTAAAGCAATCGAGTTATAAATTGCTTTGGCTAGAGTTGTCTTACCAATTCCCCCAACTCCAAAAATTCCTATCATTCGTATGTCGTTCGTTCCAACGCTTAAAAGCAAATTGACATCTTCTACACGAGGTTTTAATCCTACGGGATGCTCGGCAACTTGTAAATATAAATGATCATTTGCCATTCTTGAGACGTCTTGAACGATTTCTTCAATGAATTCTGATTCGTTCCTATTTATATATAATATAAAGAAAAAGGATTAATTAATGAATACAGCTCTTCGCATGAAAAACAATTAGGAACATAATCTAAATAAATTTTTTCCCACAACCTGAAAATAAACTAAAATAAGAAAGACAAGGAACAAAAGCAGAGCGTACGAGTTGATCAATCTCTGCATGTACTTTAGTTGGCGATCATAAAAAGGCCAAACAAAAACTTAGATTTTTATATAGTTTCATTCAGGTTGTGATTAGTTCAATTTATTCAGCTTTAATTTCTGATAAACTTATAAAGAAATTAATGTTTTAGTTCCATTTTAAAACCCTGCATATATATAGAAGATGCAGACTAGCTAGTGATTTATACATATGATAGAATGGGGGGAAATCATGAATAAATGAACGGCACAAATTAATTAAGCAGTTAGAAATACCGGCAATTGCTGATCAGATGGTATCCGGACAAATTAGCAACTTCTCGAAGGGCATCCTTCCACATCCGCAACTTCACGCTGTCTCCATTCAATTTCTCTGCTTCTCCAAAACTTCCTCTTTGATGTCGAATATCTGATGGATCTACGTGGTAAAACACAGGTAAAACTATTTGTTGCTTTGATTTTTTGCACTCAAGAATCTTCAATAACTCGTCCAAACACCATGTTGACGATGCATAATTTTCTGAAAGTACAATGATGAAAATTCTTGAACCTTCTATAGCTTTGAAAAGTGAAGGTGAAATTTCATCACCTCGTCTAAGCTCATCCTTATCTAAGTAGGTGATGATTCCCTTTTGAGTCAAAGCACGGTGGAGATGGGCAGTAAAAGTATCACGGGTATCTTCTCCTCTAAAGCTCAAGAACACATCGTAGGGCCATGGAGAGGTGTCTGAAGAAGTGGATGAGGAGGAGGCCATGGAAGAAATGAGTCTATGCACGTGTGTATGTATTGCCTGATCTACTGCATGTAGCTTGAGCGTCGGAAATCATCGACTCTCCTTTAAAAGGACAACTCCAGGCCATGCCGCTTTCTCACACGTACCTTCATGGCAACTTCCTTAAAGTGAAGTCATTGAGTCAATGCCGCTTTAAATTATTAAAAGAAAGATGTTCAGTAACTTCTTGGCAATTTCCTTGCAACTTCTTCAAGCTTTAAGAGATGCCATTTTCACACCATACCTATCAGTTAATGGTATCTTCATGGCAACTTAAGAGAAAGATGCCGCGTTAAATTATTGAAAGAAAGATGTTCAGTAACTTCTTGGCAATTTCCTTGCAACTTCTTCAAGCTTTAAGAGATGCCATTTTCACACCATACCTATCAGTTAATGGTATCTTCATGGCAACTTAAGAGAAAGATGCAGCGTTAAGTCATGCATTGAGTCAATGCCGCGTTAAATTATTGAAAGAAAGATGTTCAGTAACTTCTTGGCAATTTCCTTGCAACTTCTTCAAGCTTTAAGAGATGCCATTTTCACACCATACCTATCAGTTAATGGTACCTTCATGGCAACTTAAGAGAAAGATGCCGCGTTAAGTCATGCATTGAGTCAACCCCGCGTTAAATTATTGAAAGAAAGATGTTCAGTAATGGGGTAACGGAAGTCGATCAATACGAAAACAGAGGAATTAAGCTTACGGAAAAGATTAGAGAATAGCGGAAGAACTGTGTCTTCCAAAAACTGTCGCCCAATTGCAGAGAATATGGGGATAGGCTGTTTCCTACGGAGGACCGGGTGACAGAGGTTGATGAAGTAGGTGTTCCACACGCTGGACCAGATTTGAATATGCCTGCTTTTGTTTATGAGAAAGGTGATGAATTGAATACAGATTGTGTCGGTGCTGGAATGAATGTTTCGGATGACTCAGCGGTGGGATTGGTTGAGATGCGGCATCATAATTTTAATCCTGATCGTGTTCACATCATGGGGGACAAGATGGTTCCTACGGATGACATGGTGCAAGAAGGTAATGGTGCAGATGGGCAGCACGTGTTGCCAATACCGTCGGTTGTTCATGAGGTAGGTGAGGATCATGCGCTGGGTAATATTATAGCTTCTAATGTTTTGTTAAGTAAAGATAATACTATATCTGATAGAATTGTAGTGAGTGGCGTTGAAGCTGATGGTACCATCAATCTGCAAGATGCAGACCATGTGTCAGAGATTGTTATACATGAAGAAACTATAGAGACGGTCGGTGCACAAGATATCTGTACGGACTCTGATAATGACAGAGATGCTAAACTGGAGCATATGTGTAAGAAAAAAATATATGCATATGATAATGAAAAAAATATATGTATATATAGTGAAGTTGTGAAAAGGAGGAGCTCTACCAGGTTCGAAGCAGGCCTGTTAAATTTAATCTATGATAAGTCCATTCCTGTATTGAAATTTATGAGGTCTAGCTATGTAACGCCCCGGTCTCGGAGGGGTCGTAGAGTTACTCATTCTCACTCAAAATTATTTTTCAATTATATAGTTATAGACTCTAATGTTTTCAATAATACATACAATTCACTATTTCAAATCAATTACTCCAATAAGATTAATCTACACGTCACAAAATTTCAAAATAAGCCTATCAACTTTCCAAGATACCAAGTCAGCAAAGCAAAACAGAACTATTGAATAAAATCTCCAATAACCAAAATACCATCTTTGTACTTGATCCACTATGCTCAAGTAACCTTATACAAGATTTCTAGTCTTGATCCCCAGCTGCAACATCAAAATCATCTGAAAAATATTATGGAGATAAGGGGTGAGTTATCAACAACTCAGTAAGCAGAGAACATATACTATCATGTAAACATGAACCTTTTCAAAGAGTTCAGAATGCAGAAACAAAACATTTTATTTTCATATGCAAATCTCAGAAACATACTATCAGAAAATCAGAGCGTCTTTTCAATGTTTCATACTCAAAAACTCATTGTTCATATTTAAAGACACTTTTCATATTCAAAGACTATTTTCATATTCAAAAACCAACTGTTCATATTCAAAAATCTATTTCATATTCAAAGACCCTTTTCATGTTCCAAAACCAACTATTCATATTCAAAAATGCTTTTCATATTCAAAGACCCTTTTTATATTCAAAAATCCGTTCCATATTCAAAGACCTTTTTCATATTCAAAAATTCGTTTCATATTTAAAGACCATTTTCATATTCAAAAACGCTTTGGCATAACATAACTGAACATCTTCATCTTATTATATCATATCATATCGTATCATATCATATCATATACCATGGTTAACCCCCGTGGTAGGATTGTACTATCCCCGGTGGCCAAACCAAGTAGTATCATATTGTGAAACTTTCCATTTTTCAATTTCAGAGTCCCAAGTGTGCACAGAGGAAAGAACACATAAAAGATCACATTGTTTTCAAAATGGGTGCACTCATATCATATCATATCATGTTGGTACCAACCATATCACGTGAACCAGTATCATCATATCAGAACCATATTCAGAATCAGAATCAAAACATATAAGTATGCCAAAGGTTTTTTATATACATATCATATCAAATCACATGTTGAAATATTCATATCATTTCCATTTGATCAAAAACAGATCCAAATCATTTTCATATCACATGCACAAAAATTCACAGACATCATATTCGCTCTTTTGCACATTTCAGAAATATGTCAAATATTGCTCATGTCTACACTATTCATATCAAAAGAATTTCTTTTCTCTTTCATAGATATCTCATGAGTGAATGCAAAACATATATTGAGGTTGTTTTTCATATTTTTTTTTAAATCAACATGCACATTCTTACAAACCAACCTCAATTCATTTCTTTTTATGCAAATCTAGTATATGAATCTCGCTTACCTAGACTTTTTAGCTTTTTCTGAATCTTTCCACACTCGTGCCAAATGAATAACAATCGTCATCTATACAGAATACTAAACTTCTAGCATGACTGCTAAAACTCTCCATCTACTTATATTCATACTACGGAAATAGTTTTGATAAGTATCAAGTTATCATAAATCTAATAAATACATTATAATTAAAAATAATCTTAACTTATCATAATATAATTTTATCAAATATGGCAAAACAACTTAGATTCATATAAAAATTTAACTTAATCATATTTAAAACTCATATCTCTATAAACTATTATTAAAACGATAATTTAAGACTACCAACATATAATGTAATAGGAAATTCATAAATTTCTTAAGCATTAGAAATTCATAGATATTTTGAATCATATCTAACTTAAAAACCATCAAGGACTTGTATCATATATTCGGCTTAGTGTTTAAAAACAGATTAAATAATTCTAAGTTACAAGTTAATAATATTCTTATATCAAATTCAAATAATGGAAAACTCATTTAATAAAAACAAAAATCTTTTTGTTTACTATTGAAAGTAATGTAATTGTACTTGAAACAATTTCTCCAACATGCTTTCCAGATGCTATACAATAAGGGATTAAAGTTAACGTAATACAATTTAAATCCTCATTTATTTTCTTTATATGATCTTATATTAAAACACAGCCTTCACAAAAATAAGTATAATATATAGACAATGACCCAAAATAGAATCCGCCTAATAACAGGGATATTATAGGGAAACATCATAAAATGCATGGGCAGATTTCTGGGAATAAAAACATAACACTACCGTGCGCTCATCGTGAGGGAAAACTCGTGACAACAGATTGGGTCGGCACTGGGTGGATGTCGATAGCGGCGCAGTGAGGGAGAGTAGGGAACACGTGAAGGTGCAGGGGCTGGCCTGGCGAGATACAATCACGATAGCCTCCTCCATGGCAGGCGGTGGAGTTCAGAGAGAGGGATAGAGCATGAAGACCATGCTGACAGGGAGTAGTCGAGTGGGGTGAAGGTGCTGTGACGGTAGCTCACAACAACTCCAAGTTGGGTAAGGTGGTTCGGGGTGGTGCAAGGTGCATGTCTCGGTGGTGCTGCTCGGTGATGCATGGTGGTACGTGAGTAGACGAGCAGCATGCTTGGGGTGGCGTTGCTCTGTTCTATGGGCTTAAACCAGAGCAGTTTCAGTTTCTGCTTTCCACGAAAGTTGGTGATGGTTCATTGGGCGCGACGGAGCTTGGGTGCTGTGGGATTAGGTTGGTTCCTAAACGAGGACATGAAGGTGCTGGGCCGTGGAAGCTGTCCTATGGTGGTTGGATGGTGGCGTTTCCACTAGCGACATGGTGCGGAGAAGTTAGATAGATAAAGAGAGAGGGCATGAAGGCAGCGACAACTATGCTAGCCTGTGCACAAGAGGGAGAGAGATAAAAGGATGGGATGAGGGAGAGCAGTTGAGAGAGATTAGGACATGGGTAACGGGGAGGGAGAAACCGTTTGGTGGAGGAATCTTCGGAAGTGCAAAAACTGAAATTGAAAAACCGTTGAGAATATAAAATGCAAGCGGCAAGATGAAGCTCACCACAAACGACGTCGTGGGGTAGGGGAGGCAGGAGGGAAAAGAAATAGAAGGGGAAAGAAAATAAAAATAAAAATAAAAATAATCCAAAGGGCCTGGGTGTTACAAGGTACCTCTAAAATGCAGCTGTGTAAATTGATCCGGAAGTTTAAACCTGGTATTATTGCTATTGCTGAGCCTTTTCTCTCTGATAGTAGAATGTGGAGTCTTCAACGTGCTATTCGTTTTCTTAATGGGGTTTCTAATGAAGCTGAAAATGGAAAATTATGGATTTTATGGAAAGAAACTTCTCATGTCAAAATAATATACCGAGGCCCTCAACATCTTACAGTGGAATATTCTGAGTCTGGTACTCCTTTATATATTTCCTTTGTTTATGCACGATGTACTCAACATGAACGCAAGGACCTTTGGGCAACTTTAGCTTCCAATGTGCTGAGTGGTTCTTTTTGGATGATTTCTGGAGATTTCAATATTATTCGAACCGATTATGAAAGAAGAGGTGGTAGACCCAGAGCTCTTTTAGCTATGGAAGAATTTAATTCCTTCATTGATTATGGGAGCTTATTTGAAATGGGGTCTACTGGAAATATTTTTTCTTGGTGTAATGGCATATGGGATTGTCCCGTAGTTGGGCAAGATTAGACAGAACGCTTTTGAATTCGACTGCACTTATGGAGTTTCCTACTGCTCATATGCAATATCTGCCTCGGACAAATTCAAATCATGCTCCTATGATCATCTGGATGGATAAGGTGATGAACCGGTATGGTTTCTCTTCTTTTAAATTCCAGCAAATGTGAACTTCTCATGATTCCTTTTTTGATTATGTTAAAAAAGCTTGGGATGATGATGAGATATATGATAAGGGTCTTTTTAGACTGGCGAGGAAATTAAAAAAAATGAAAGGTTGTTTGACTGCATGGAATAAAACATCCTTTGGTAGAACTGATGTGAATATTAGTATTCTAGAGACACATATAGAAGCATTAGAGGAAGTTTTACAACATGGGCATTCTAAAGGTGATGAAATTGACTTATTGGCTTCTCGTTTGGAGTTAAACCTCTGGCAACAAAGAGAATCTACGCAGCTGGCTCAACAATGCAAACAAGTATGGTTAAATACTGGTAATGCTAATATCCAATTTTTCCGTGCGTTGAAAAACCGTACTCACAGTATGGTGCATGAGATGTCTCTTAGCGATGGTCGTAGACTTTCTTCTCCAGAAGATATTCACAATGAGGCTATTAATTATTTCTCTAATTTCCTTGCTTTTAAGCAAAGTGGTCCCTTACCGGATAATTTGTCTCATCTTGTGAACCCGATGCTTTCTATCTCTGATAATTTTAATTTTTGTGAGCTCCCTTTGATCCAAGAAATAAAGGTAATTAGGTCAATTAAGAACAGTTAATTAAATCTAGCGTCTAAAACCACTTTTATTATAAAAATAAATTTGGCGTCTCACCTCAAGTGATAAAAAAAGAAAAAGAAAAAAAAAACTACTTTATATAAAATTCTAATAGGTGGCCTAGGCAATAATCCAACATATTTTTCAGGCATTTAATGGAGTAGAGAAAATGAGATGGTTTGGTTATATAAAATCAAATTATCTCATCTCATCTAATATAATCATTATAATTTTTTCAAATTTTTATACAAAATATAATAAACAATTTAATATTTTCAAATTTCAAAACAAAAATAATATTATAATAATATTTTATTTAACTTTCAAAAAAACATCTCATCTCATTTTATCTGAACTGCGTAACCAAACGAGACTTTAATAAAATGAAATAAAAATTCAACTCATTTAATATATATAGATAAAACATGGGTATATAATTGAAATTAAAAACGACGAGAAATAATAGTTGCAGTCGTAAGTGTGCAAACAATCACTTTGAAAAAAGGAAATAAATAAGGGACCTACATGAAAAGAAAATTAAATTTTTAATATGGACTCCACTTTTGAAACTTATCTCATCTCATTCTTACAATTATTTTAAATTTTCACACAAAATATAATAAAAAATTTAATTTTTTTAAAATTTAAAATAATAATAATATTAAAAAATAATATTCTAACAATATTTTTTTATAAGTATTCTACCAATATTTTACTTAACTCATCTTTAAATCCAATCGGAGCCTAAAATAAAATACAATGGACAAATAAAACGTTGTTTTACTCGAACCATGTTAAAAAATTCTCTGAAGCAAGAAAAACAGACTCCCACTTAATCCAGAGTTCAAAGTTTCAAACTCAAACAGCAGTTGTGTAAGTACTGTACTTTTTTTTTTTTTTAAAGAATAAGCTTACAATTAAAAAATTAATTTTTTTATATAAATTTCATTTTTATTTTTTATTTTTTAAATAAAGACGTGACGTTTACGTACTACTATAAATGTTATTTCTCTCGTTGAATTGATAGTTTCGGCTCAACTGGCACATCTCGTTGTACATGACTGTTTTACTCGATCACCCAAGTATTATGATTTTCATATGTTAAAAACTCTTGAGCAGTACGTCAAGGTTGTCATCTTTTTCACTACAAGTCAAATATTAAACATATTCCATTTATTAAGCTTTTATTTCGATGGTATGTACGTTAGGAGTAGGATGGATGCATTTTTTTTGGTGAAATCATCCATATGAAAGTGTAAAAAGTTCATAGCTCTGACTTTGAAGCATGAAACTCAATATAAGTGTAACATTTTGTTTTTCAGGATGATATTTAATTGAAATTTAAGATGAAGTATTACTGTATTAAATCGTCATCATCAACTTATATCTCAAGCTTAAACAATTAAAAATTAGAAATACTTTAACTAGGAAAAATTATATAAAAGTAATCTCTCCGAAGTAGTACTTTTTATTCAAAATATGAAAGTAAATTATTTGAAAAAAAAATAATATTTATAATCATAAAATATGTAAATATCGTGTATTCGTATTTATTTTTTTAAAAAATAAATAAATATGAGATTTAAGTAAGAAAATAATTTTTAATAATAAACTCTTTTTTTTTAAAGAATACGTGATATTTAAACCACCATAATTATAATTAGCATTACTATAATCCTATAAATGCAAAATTTAAAATTATAATTTTTATAATTTTTTCATCTTGTCAGCTCAGATTCACGTTGGATTCTCATAAATAAATGCAAAAATTAAAGGTAAACTAAAATTTGGGAGGTGACCAAAGACAATGAATAAGAAAACCAGTGAGAACTTTTTATTGTAGCCGTTGTATTCTCCGCTTACCTACCTTTTAAAGAACACCAATTACCGTTTGCGGGAAAGACAAGGGAGCCAAGTGGGTCCACAGGGCAATGTGATTAGTCAAAATACTAAAAAAATCAGCTTTAGATGATGCTTGGATTAGCGAAATCCAAAGAAGAATGATATGATAGTGACGGGTTTAGAGTTTTTTCTTTTCTTTTCTTTTTGTTTTTTTCCCAGCTGAACACTTTAAAACGATCTCGTTTTGATCCATTTGCCCACCAATACAGTGCTCAGGAATCACACACTTTTTTGTCTTGGGAAAATTTGTGTGTTTGTTCACTTCTTGGTTGATAATAGGCGCGGTTTTCGACCTCGTAAATAAATAGATATTTTCTTTTCCGGATATCTGTTTTGCCAAAACTGCTTTTGCAAGAAAAGCAAAGCCATTTTGTGTTAGAGAAACAAGCAAGACTGGTTCTTTGCAGCGTTTTCTTGTAATTTCTTGCTAAACTGCAGCCTTTTTGTTGGCATCCCAGAGGACCCTCTTGGTCAAGGGTCTGAAATCTTGGAGGGGAGAGAGAGTTTGCATTGATGGGCCTGCTATTTTTGATCAAGCTGGATTTGGGGTGTGATTTGGAAGTTGAATTTTGTTTACTCTCTTTCCTTACTAATATTTGCGTGAAATAAGTTTCATGGAGCTTCGTGGAAATCACGGCATTAGTCTTATTTTAGTTCATGCTCTTCTGAGTTGTGAAGCTGATATGATTGATGGTTGGGTTCTTATACTTGTTCATGAACACATATGTTGTCTTGTTTGATTCTTGTCCTCGAGAAAGAGTCAGAGCTTCTTTTTCTTATCAACTGGGTCTTGAACTGGGGAAATTGGATCAGTCTGGACACACCAGGTAAAGTCACCTTCCTTTCGGTTTCTTTCTCTCTTCTTTTCTGGTTGCTGCTTTTGTTTTTTTATCATTTTGTCTGTACATGTTTATGTTGTTTGCATATCAGTTATGATTGTATCTTTTTCTCCATGACCCTCTCAATTAATGCATTTTTGTCTTTTCAGGCCAATTTTTCCCACGAAAATTGGCTCTTTTTGATGAAACGCTAGTGTTCCCTTTTCCCATATCATAAGCATAGAACAGGAGTAGAAAGCACCATTTTCATGTTATCAAAGGACGGGCTACTTTCAGGAATGGTTTTTTATTTTTCAAAAAGCAGGCCCATTTTGTTTTTCGTTTTTTTCCCTTTCAGTTAACTCTCTTTTTTTGCCTGGAATTATATTCGATCGAGTCAGTCTCCGTAAAAAAAAATTCTGGAAGTGGTTTTGACTTAACAGATTCTGAAAGCTTATTGCTCTCACTCTCTCTCTCTCTCTCTCTCTCACTAATATGTGTAAGTGCACGGCCAAACAATAAATTCAATAGCCTTACATTATTGGGTAGTTTGGAGGGAGAGGTTAGAAGAGGATCAAGCATCAAGCCTTTAGCCTGTGTTTGTTCACTGGGATGCATCAGATTTGCTCACTTATCACTCTAATTTGAAAATTGTCCCCATTTTTTTTTTGTCAGAATGATAATTCTATGTATATGTCACTGATGCAGATCGGAAACTATTATAATTTTGTGCCCAGAACTACGATCATTTCAACTAATCAAGTGCGCTGTGGTCAAAAGTGGTATGTGTTCTGCGATGTCTGAAACTGAAGTTACAGCTCTGAAAGATACTCTTCAAGCTCAACAAAAACTTTTGCAAAAACTGTACATTGAGTTGGATCAGGAAAGAGAAGCTTCATCAAGCGCAGCTAGTGAAGCTCTGTCCATGATACTGCGTTTGCAAGAAGAGAAGGCTGCTGTACAGATGGAAGCAAGTCAATATAAGAGACAGGCAGAGGAAAAGATGTCTTATGCTGAGAACTCTCTTTCAGTTTTTGAAGATCTTATGCATAATAAAGAAATGGAAATTGCATCTCTTGAGTTTCAAGTTCAGGCTTATAGGTGGAAACTTCTTAGCATGGGTTGTGGTGATTTGGGTGCCTATGAAAGTAGATTTCCAGAGAATTTGTTTTTGCAAATGAATGACTCTTGCAAGGTGGAAACAGGTGTTGATAGCATTGTAAGAAGATGGAATTCTCTGCCTTCAATTCAGCCCAAAGATTCCCATAAGAAGGAAAATAATTTGGAAAGAGAAAGATCTGGGATCCCCATGTCAGATTTGGTTCCAAAGATAGTAAATCAAAATGCAGGCCAGGAAATTAATGTTCAAAACTTGGATTTAGAGAAGAGAGCTGGACATTTCACTTGTGGAACCTTTGATTTGTACTTGGAGCATATCAGAATGTTAGATGAACAAGTAAAAGAGATATCTGATTGCAAAGTTTCTGGAAAACGTAATTCTGCAAGTTTGAAGTGTGAGAATCCACAAGAAAACATTGGCAAAATATGGGACCAAACAGGTGGAGAAAGTATTACTAGTCTGGATCAAGTCAAACTTCATGAACATATACTGGAAAGGGAGACAATTGTTAGTTCTTCTTGTTCCTCAAATGTCCAGGATATTTTTGAAGTCCCACAAAATAATGGAAATTGCAAAGCACTTGAACGACAGAAAAAAGAACAGAGTAAGCCGATCTTGGAAGGCGAGAACAGGCTAGGAAAGCCAGATTTGGTTGCTGGGGATACCTTTCAATTGAATATGAAAGAGGCAAATAAAATTTTGCTCTGTGCAAACAATGATAACAAATTATGTAAAGCAAGAAATGAAGTAGGTGTTGCCTGCAATATGGCTTTTATTGACCCAAGAACGGATGTTTCTGAATCTCAAGCCAATTTTCAACAGTTGTCTCAGCGGATTGAACAGCTTGAGGGAGAGAGAACTTGTTTCAGGCAAGAAATTAGTGAGGCAGGGGACAAGGAGTTGAAGTTCCTAAAGGAGATACGTGAGCAGCTTAATATGATACAGACCGAGTTGAGAAGTTGGAGAACTACACCAATCGAAAAAAGAAGTTGGAGATCTAAGAAATCCCCTTCACAAGATCAGCAACCTCTGGATTCTATTACTGAGGTGTGGATCTTTTTCTTGTCTTTAATTCGTAATCCATTTACTTTTTCTTTCTTGTTTGCTATTCTCATCATAGTGAATGTGTGCCATGCTCATGGATACAAGAATTTCCAAAATGTGTGCTGGATTCATGATTACTTCATGCTTACGTTCTCCCTGAACTAAAAGATAATAACACAAACGAATTTTTATGAACAGGCAATGCTATACTTTTGGATTTAAGAAATTTGGCAGCATCTCAGATGAGAACCAGTAACTTCTGCGCTTTAGTGATGAAATGAGGCACGAAGGATTGAGTAAGAGTGTCTTAGATCTTTCCAGTGAATGGTGTGAATAAACAGTTCTAGGTTTTTGTATTTGATTGAGATCTCTTTCATACAAAAAGAAAATTCATGTACTCTACACATTTTCCTTAAGCAAGAACTGCTTTTCACACATTGTAAGTAACATACATGTCAAAAAAAGAAAAGTAACATACATAATAGCCAGCTGTCTTGGTGAGTGCTTTGTTTTTCAAGCAGGATACTGTGTTTTCTGTTTCAGGTCCTTGCAAAATAGTCATGTTGTGCATCACTGAATGAAATATTTCCTCAAATTTTAACTTTCGTACCTCTTTGTTTAAAACTCCAAAATTGAAAGATGTGAAAGAAATCAACATACCCGTTGAAAACTCTATCACTCTTTCTGTTCTAATCCAATCTTGAGAATGTGCAAATTATCTCCTGCATAGCAGTGGATCTGAGTAGTCACTCCACAATCTTCCTATGAAAGCTTATTTGTGCTTTACAATAAAGACATTCTCACAAATTTTATGAGTTTCAATTATATCATCTTCTCGACATGCCCAATTGGGTTCTATGGATGGCAAGTATCAAGTAGCATCATGACGCCACATGGACCACCAAATTAGTGCTCAAGAATTTTGACTGAAAGGTCCCTCTTTTATGTGATCTTTCAAATTGGGGAAATCGATTTGTGCCTTGCAACAACCAGATGTTTTATACTTAACACCCAAAATTGCCAAAACTGACACATTGCATCCTCCAACTACCAAAACTGAAAAATATCATATTCGTCCAATTCTAACTATTAAGATGGATGAAAAATAAGTGAGGTGGCACAACTTGATAGTCGTATCTTAACGGAGAGCTCACATTGGAAATTTTTCGCAGTTTGAGGGTGCATTGTGCCAGTTTTGATATATAGCATGCAGACTGTATTTTCCTTCTTCTAAAGTTTTTGAGATGTACCAAAAAAATCTCATACTTGAAATTCATGACCCATGATTTGTTTAATTAGTGCAGACTTACAGTCCATTGTACCAACTTTTCAAAGACTTTGATCAATCATTTGACAAGATGTGAAGGATATAGGAACCAAAATTACGTATGGAACGGGAATGCCTATTAGGCAGCTTAGACAGAAGTCACGCCCACAAGTGCAGGACTGAATCTAACTGAGAACCACTCACGCCTTTTGAGTAAAATGGAGAGGCATGACTTAACCAAGCTGGTGAAACAGACTTCGCCCAATACAGCCCGTGGGCAAAGGACGGAAGCATTAAGAAGAGAGGATTATAAAGCTTACAATCTAAAACAGTTTTTTTATGACACATTGTTTAAATAGTGGATTAAAGCCAGTGACCTTGAGCACATGAGCTCAGTTTATAGTTTTATTTAAGTTCCAAATAAAGAGCAATGATATTCTTTAACAGATGCAGCCTCTCTCATCCATAACTTTTCCAGAGATTGAGCTCTCCGGATAAAAGAATCCCAGTATAATGCCGGATAAAAGAATCACCAGTATAAAGTGCAGATATATTGTGTTGTGATTTTCTCAGTTCAAGTAATGCAAACTCTCTCTCTCTCTCTCTCTCTCTCTCTCTCTCTACTTGTTCTTGTCCAGATTTATGTACCATAAGTTGGTCCTAAACTAATAATTTCGTTGACACCTGGAGAGATTTATGCAGTACCATAAGATATATATATTTATGTATGTATACCAAAAACTCATCTGCCCACTTGTTGAAATGAATAGGAAAGGGAAATATACCAACCGGCATCTTGTGCTTGTACTGTCAATCTTGCAATATTGTTGTCATGACTAATGGGACTACTACTTTCTCTAGTTCACAAAAAACAATGTAAACTGAATTTGTTTGGGGAATGGTAGTCTTTACTCTTAGCACTTTGGAGGTGATGATGTGGGGTCGGTTATACCTCTTGAAAAAAATAGTGAGCGATTTGATATAGCCAGAAATGACTAGAGATCCAAGAACAGAGTGGTCCTTTCATGGGCAGAATATAGTTCTATTCCTCACAGACGACGTGTATTTTCAGTAATCTACTATATATATATATTCTTTATGTCGGGGAACCTCTCAAAGGTAAGACTTTCAGACCCACCCCTGTAGAGTAAACCCCGGTTCCGTACACCGCACCCTTGAAAGTTTCCCTACACGGAATTGGCTAAATCGTTGGTTTTTCACTAGGGGGTGTGACCCCAAAAGATTGTTTGCACCCATGAGGTGTTGAAACTTGGACTTTGAAGGGAGTAATACCCCAAGACTAAGGTTTTCACTACTTGGGCCAACCCCTTGGAGTTAAATCTACTAAATTAAATTTTAGAAGTATTTTTATTTTTATCGATATACAAAATAACCACCATAAATTAGCATAAAGGATGAGAGATATTTTTTTGGGCATCCTAACCTTCATTACCAATCTTCACTATTGAAGATCTAGATCACAACTCTCTTAGCATGGATCTCAATGTCTTTCTCTGTTGCATTGTCAAGTCCTTTATTTTTTTTGCATTTATCACAAACTATTTTTTCGTTAGATTTTTCATCTTTAAAAATGGCAAATTCCAGAAGTTACATGCAGTCATTGTTATCAATCATATACTGATTGGTTTTTGCTGCTATAGTGACCTAGAGCAAATGATGATCTTTTTCATTTTTCAGGTTTGTTTAAACCACCCCAGTTTCTGTGTCACATATGATAGATAGGGACTTCAGGTAATTTTGCTCATGGAGGTCACTATCTCGGAGCACCATGTCACATTTACTTTCCTCCTTTTCATGCACAAACAAGAACAGATGATGTACTCCTACCGGAAGTGGGATTTGCACTGTGTTTTGTTATCTACTGGTTTGATGGGATTCTAGTGCATTCCATATCATTTAACTATTCTGAAATAATTTTGGAAAAGAATTTCAACAATTAAGGATAGTGACTGAAGGCCAGTGTACTGTGGACATTATATTGAACTATTTATCATCTTCCAAAATGAAAAAGACATCTGAATTCTGAAGTCAAAAGTTGAAAAGTTATTCACCAACGGCTTTGAGCATGGTTGGCCTATTTGAGCAGGCTTCTTGGCTGGAACAGAAGGGCAGCTTAACCAATCAATTCTCAGTAAGCAAAAACTCCTGCATCCTTTTCACTTCATGGGACTTCCCTCTTCCAACCTATCATGGTAATGGATCTTCAGTCGGTTTTGGAGGTTGAGACAGCAAACAAAAAATAAAAGAAAACACCGGTAGTTTTCTTCCTGTTGACCATTTTAAGCATCATGCTATTCAATCTATGAAGAAATCTACCGTTTTTTATGGTATTCAATTTAAAATACATAATATCACTTTAAGAAGTTGCTCATTGAGGTAGGCACAGGTATCTTGCAACATAAACGATCATTTGAATATAAGAATTTTAATCAAGTCACACAAATGCAATATACCCTGGATTGTGTGATTGTGTTTGGGAAGGTAGTGAATGGAATCTCAAATTGCTTGGGAGAAAAATCAAAAAACTTAAAGCTTTTTTTATTTTTTATTTTTTATTTTATTTTATAATGAATTGGTTATTGATTGGAAAATGGAAAAGTAATATTATCTAATTTATTCCAATTGTTAAATTGACTAATCTTTTTATAGTGTGCACCCATATGTGTGGCTTGAGCCTGATCTCTTGGGCTGCTCTCTTATTTAACCCTTGGAGGATTCCTACACAACCTCATACTTGGGGCTGGTGGAGGAGTTCCGCCCCATTGAGGAAGCACAAAAAAGTTTTTGAATCTGGCAAACACCTTTTATGAAACCTCCTTGTGATTTGTTTCTTTATTTCTTCTGAAGCAACTTTGATATAAATGAGTAGTGTGCAGTTTCTACTCTTTTTAAGTGCAGTTTTGGTCCTATCCCATATAATTGACACAGACCTTGTTCGATCAATGTTTATAAATAATATCTTCTAGTAGCATTCAGCAGGACTATATATTGAAGATTCTACTCTCTTTTTTCCCTTTAAAAGCCAGCGTGATACATTAATTCAGCACTCCAAATCAGCCACACGCTGTGTCCTGCCTAGATTGGCTTTTAGCTCTATATATAAGGGCTGAGTTGGTTACACAAAATCAAGTTATCTCATTTCATCTCATATAATCATTACAAGTTTTTCAAACTTTCAGTACATAAAATATAATAAATAATTCAACTTTTTCAAATTTCAAAACAAAAATTATATTATAATAATATTTTATTCAATTTTTAATAAAAATATTTCATCTCATCTCATAATCAAATGAAGCATAAAAGTACCAATTCTTTGAGATCCGTCTGTGCTTAATATATGTGGCTGTTGTAATAATATATCAGGTTCCCCAGTGGGACTTTTTATTCTCTGAATATAACATCAGTTAGGGATATGTCCGATGCTGCAATAATGGTAGTGGAAATCGTGGTTTTGTGATTGAAGAAAAGTTCCCCTTTCTGGCAAGTACAGGTATCAACTTACATGACGTGTACTGCCCAGGGAGGATACGTGATGGGGCAGAAGATCAAGCAACAGATTATATTTATTGGCATGATCCATTTGTCAAATTTGCTAAATGAAATAATCAAAAGAGAGTACAGGACTTATTGAAATTATTGGAACATAACGAATATATAGGACAATAACAGATTGGCTCAAGTTTTTCAGTAGTGAGGCTCTCCTAATGAGTCTGAAAGTCATCCTATTAGTAAGTTCTTTAAAGTGATCCAATCGATATATATCTACTAAAGTTCAAGTGACGGCATCAAGTGGCCGTCACGTACGTTATGTGTCTATCTCTCTTCTATTTAATGCATACACATTAGGTGTCCCCCTCTCCAACTTGATGCCCTCAAATTCGAATAAGAACTTGAGGGATCTTCTTTTGATTATAAAGATTTGCATGCAGCAGTTAATCTCGTAAGCTAGCTTGTGGAAATTGTTAACAAAGTAAGACTCAGTCAATCTAAATAATAACTTAAGGATATCCTCGTCTCATCAATACAATTTTTTTGAATTTTCACACAAAATATAATAAATAATTCAACTATTTCAAATTTCAATTCAACTTTTTCAAATCTCAAAACAATAATAATATTAAAAAATAATATTTTAAACTTTCATTTAAAACCAAAAATTCTCATTTCACTATCTAAACCTATCCTAATGTTTTAGGAAATCCTCCCGAAATTGCATGTCTAGCTTGTGCAGTGGGGACCTAAATAATGGTGGATTTTCAACCTTTCAAGGTCATTTGCAGTGTAACTGGACCAAACTTTTGAAACTTGGCTTGATACGAGTGCACGTCTGGAATTGAGCCATTTCCACTCAAACTCAAAAACAATAAATTAAATCATGTATCAGCGGATATGGATTCATACCATGCACGGAGACATGTGTGAAGAAGAGAAAATAAACATGTGAAACTTGGCTTCAACACATGATAGTACAACTTACTTCTCCCCTGAGTCCTAAAGTTCACGAACAGGTAATTAAATAACTTTTCCTATATATAGCAGTGCGGATTTCAGATGATCAAAGACTATATATATTATATGGTCCGTTCTTCAAGTTTGTATATTTTTATGTTTTACTTTTACTTTGCAGTTTTTGTTTTATTGTTGGTGGTAGAACAGCAGATTTGTCTGTCCGAAAGGATCTTTTTTTTAATGGTAATGGCAATGTCGACTAGAGATTGTTTCCTAACATGTACTAGAAAAGAAGAAGGAGAAAGATTAATCAAGGTTTCGTTTGTTCATAGTCCTCTTATAATCTTATTTTATTTAATGTCAATATGAATACTTTGCAGAAAGAGATAGAGATCATGAGGGGTACATAGTGGTGGTAGGTTATGGTTTTATAAGGAGGTGATAAATGGGGAAGAACTATATATATATATATATATATATATATATATATATATATATATATATATATAAGTTGAGGTTATGATTTGTTCTAGGACTTAATATATTTTTTGTTCCCAACTTGCTTATAGTTTACAGGCCAGTTAAATATATATATGCATTACAGGAGATTGGCCGGTGGAAAGTGTTTGATCTTCGGGCTAGGAAGCATTGATCATGAGTACTACAACTTGACATAAGATAATATCTATATACCTAGGTGAGAAACACATTTGCATGCCTAGGGTTGATGTCTTTACATTTGTTTAAAGATGAATGCTATGCATCAGCCACTATTCATTTCCACACTTCACACTTATAGCTTTTTCATAAGATGTGAGATAGTGAATAGTAACTAATGTGAGAAATTTTTCTTGTTTAAAATCCAAGGAATATTGGTCGGTATTTGAGGATCGAGAAAGTACAATGGATGAGCTTAAACGTCTCTTTTTCAACATTTTTTTTTTCCCTTTGGGCACTAGCTATAGACCATTTCAATGAACTAAGCTTTTATGGTACTTTCCCCCTATCTATTTCTATTACTTAATTAGGTGTCATGATTCCTTGTGTGTGTATATATATATATATATATCCCTTATATATATTTGGTCGACCTCGCTGCCTAATATTCTTTATGTTAAGATACATATAAATGATTAATTGCCTCTTATATATTCTTGTGTCTGAACCAGATCATCAAGTACTTGTATCATGCCGAGAAAAATGAAAAAAAAAAATCAACTTTGTGTGCTGTTTTGGATTTTCATTTTATAATCTCTCAATCTTATCTTTTGTGGAAGACAATTAGACCTACTGCACAGCAAACATCGTGGTTCAGCGGCTTCCTCGTGCTAGCTAGCTAGTGTACGTATAAAGTGATAAAAAGGATTTTTGGTGGATTTTATCGCGCGTGTAATATTATAGTTATTATCAGCTTCCACTATCTTCTTATTTAAGGCATTATTATATATAAATCCATATCAATGTTAGGCAAAAAGTGAGCAGCTGAGTGCTATTTTGCTATGAAAATCAGTACGTATGTGCTGCACAAACACACCTTACAATTTTTTAAATTAATATGACAAAATAGATTTATGATTCATAATTCACAATCTTGGTCATTGATTGCATGAGTTGTTCACTTTTTAAGTCGGTGTGTAAAACACAACATCCACATCACTTAAATAGTAATATTTAATCATTTATAATATTCAAATTTTAAAATTTATCTTTCAGATTATCAAATTATGTCAGATAAACATTTTAGTAAGTATGCTTTACACGCCAGCTCGAGAATAGAGTTTTTCCCGATTGCATTAGTCAATTTTTAAATCCTAACAAAGTCAGAAGGGCTGTCTTTGGTTGTTTAGGATATAATTAAGAATATAACACAGCTAGAAATCTTCATCCAGATGACATGAGATCTCGTTGACCTGAGTGGAAGCAGAAAATTCTCTCTTTGTGCTCATGTATATGTCCATTAATAGTCATTACATCTCATTAATTAAGAAGAAAGTTTTATAGAAAAGCAATCAAAAGATTGCAATGTTTATTAAAAAAAATAGCATTTTAGCTGCCATCATGTACAAAGCTGGTACAAGGGAATGCTTTGCCAAAAAAATGAACTGAAAGAATGAAGTAATTCTTGATAGTAACAAAAAATCTGAAACTTAATGATTCAATAATCAGAAAACAATAGCAGCTTTCCGAGAGGATAGTTGCAGTGAGCAAGGATTAGAGAGATATTCCTTCAACCGTCCCATTTCATGTGCAGCATCCTGCATGCTTGGCCTAGCTGAAGGAGTGAACTGTGTGCACATAAGACCAAGCTCAATCATTTCCAGAATGACATCTATCCATACGTTATAGTAAGCCTTGGGCATTGCAGATGGGGCGCATGAGCACCTATCCAGTGCTTGTTCAACTATTGCCTCCAGCTTATTTGGATAGTGTCTTTTAACATATTCATGCAAGCTTGAACCTTCATCAATAAGAACATCTGTAGGGCGCCTTCCTGTCACCATTTCTAACAGAAGCACCCCAAAACTAAACACATCTCCTTCTGGTGAGGCGCGTTGACCCAATCCATATTCTGCAATTTATCAAGTTGATCATGAGAAATCTGTGAGCTAGCATAGCATTGGACTTGGGAAAAAAAAACTATTAAGATTGTCAAGATTTGGGCAGGCATGTGCTTTTTATGTTATGGTTCATCACTTTGTTTTGGACCAATTATATCCTTGACTTTATTTGTTGGAAAATTGGTCCCAAAATGCAGTACTTGCTGTAATGATTACAAGCATTAATTTGAGTAAAAAATTTTGTACTACAGTTGGTAGCTTGATCACCAGAAAACTATCTCAACTTGTAGAAGTAACCAATATTGGGTGTTATTTATTGTAGGACTATATTTCAGGGAGAAGTAGATAGACGGATTTCCTCGGAGGTATTGCAAGCTAAGGTGCTTCAATTCAGCTTCGATATATGAAGGTAAGAATATAACATAAATAGTATACATATTTTTAAAGTTATAGGAAGAGGTAGATTTAATTATTTTTATTATATATTTTTAAAAGAAAATACTTTAACTACAAAAGAATATTTATATAAAAGTAAACTTACAAATTGATGTGACTTGATGTGTTACGTTAGATTATAAAATTAGTTTTATTATAAAGTGGATTTAACGGATTCTATAAAATCAAATCAATTTATAAATTTATTTTGTGTAATCTCTTTATATCTGTACACAATTCTCATTCTAATTAAAACATATTGAAAGAAATAAATTTATTTATATTATATTCTTAATCTCATTTTGTCAAAAATCAATCTTGACCAATCATTTTATGTGTTGGATTCAGAATGAGAAATATAGTCCATTTGAATAACACAAACAAGAAACAAATTACTCGAATAAAGACTATATATCGATAAGAAGAAAGTATCATATATCATTATCTATATAAGAAAAACAACTATTTATGTCAGAATTATTTGTGACAATAATAACAGAAAAATTGAACTCATTTGAATAAAAAAATAATCATTTTCGCATAGCGTCGTAAACAGAAAAAAAATCACATGCAGTTCATTAATAATATGGCAGAAAAAGTAGTAGTTACCAGGAGCTATGTAGCCGAGGGACCCGCATAATAAGCCATCTTTTGAGCTGATGGACTCTGTATCCTTTTCAGAAACACTCTCATCGGCCCCCTTTACAAGCCTCGAAATTCCAAAATCAGTTACCAAAGCCGTCATGTCATGATCAAGAAGAATATTGCTCGGTTTAAGATCACAGTGTACGACTTTAACTGGAGAGTGATGGTGCAAATAGGCCACCCCTTCAGCAACATCACTGCAGATGTTCACTAACTGAGCCAAATCCAACCCATGATTCAATCCGTGGCTTGGGTACAGATGACTCTCCAGGCTCCCGTTTGACATTAGTGGAAGAACAAGAGCTTTAAACTCTGGCCTACTGCAAATTGTGATGATCCTTATTAAATTCCGGTGCCTTGTCCTCTTTAGGACTTGGCATTCTCTCTTAAAGCTCCCAAAAATTTCTCCAGCTGTCTTCGGATCCAGCACCTTCACAGCTATTCTTGTATTATCTTGAAGAACTCCCTTGTAAACATGTCCAAATCGACCTGAACCAATGAGGCTTGAAGCAGTGAACCCGCCGGTGGCTTGAATTAGTTGTTCATATGAGATTCTTGGGTACTTGAACTCTTTGTTTTCTTGTTCATCATCTTCCATGTCCCCTCCATTGAAAACTGCCAGTTGGCTTCGGAATCTTGATCTGAGTACCAGGCGGTACCCAAATAGGCACAAAATGGGAATTGCAATTAAAGACAGGATTATTGACAGAATAAGCATATGATGAGAACTACGTCTTTTCCTGCATTTTGGCATGCCCTTTATCGAGCCACAAAGGCCACCATTGTCCAGAAAAGCGTCCATGGTGAGAGATGAAAATGCTCCCTTGTTGGAGACATTTCCATGAAACTTGTTGAAAGAGAAGTTCATGTGCCTAAGAGTAGAAGACACCTGCAGAGATTGAGGTATCTCTCCAACCAATTGGTTTGAAGACACATCAAGTTCTCGAAGATAAGGCAACTGCCCTATTGAAAATGGAAGAGGGCCTTCCAAGATATTATGTGAAAGGTTGAGTTTTTCTAATGCGATGCAGCTTTTGAGTTGTGGTGGGATGGTGCCGGATAGATTGTTAGAGGATAAATCTATGGCTAGCACCATGTCCATTTTGCTCAGCTCTAATGGTAAATGCCCATATAAGTAATTGCTAGACAAGTTCAAGTATAACTTCAAGCTGCTCAAGCCTGCAACTTCACTGGGAATCACCCCTGAGATTCTGTTGTGAGAAAGGTCCAGAATTTCTAAATTGATGCATTTGCCTAAACTTGGTGGTATTGTTCCGGAGAGCTGGTTCTCATAAAGAAAAAGCCTTCTTAACTGGGGAAGGTTGGCAAAACTATCCGGGATTGAACCTGAAAGCTTGTTTCTCGACAAATCTAGAAGTCCTAGATGGGAAATCTCGCCGAGAGCGGATGGAATCTTACCGGAGAGTGAATTATTCGATAAGTAAACCCTCTCTAGCTTCCCCATCCTGTATAGTTGGGGTGGGATTGATCCATTCAACAAGTTACTGGACAAGTTCAAGAGGGTAAGATTGACAAGGTTTGAGATGTGAGGAGGAATTGAACCGTAGAGAAGATTGGTATCTAGGTGAATCTGTACAAGACTGGTAGAAAGATCACCAATAATATAAGGTATCTCTCCACCAAGATTGTTTCCCGCCAACTCGAGTTCTTGAAGGTTAGATGAATTTACCAAGGAAGCAAAGAAAGGCTCAAGGTTGGTGTTACCATCATGGCTAACAAAGGCATTGTAGGACAAATAGAATATCTCTAAGCTCGGCATTTCACGTACAATATTTGAGGGCAACTTCCCGCTTAACATATTAGACTCCAAGTCCAGCCATTGAAGTTTAGTGGAGTTTGAAAGGGCTTGAGGTACACTTCCCACGAGATGGTTCGACCAAAGTAACAGAAATCTCAACTCTTTCAGCCCACATTCATTCTTTAGGGGGATTTCACCGCTCAAAGAGTTGTTAGAAAGGTCTATATACTGCAAGGATAATGACCCATTGCAGAAAAGTGAATCCGGGATTTTACCTTCAAGCCGGTTGCTTCCCAAATCAAGATACACCATATTGTGCAGAAATCCCCACTCATAGGGAATTTTCCCTTCAAGGAGGTTCGAGGATAAGCTTAGCAGTCTGAGCAGAGAGAGAAAACCCAACTCTTTTGGAATATGACCTTGGAAGAAGTTCCTCGACAAGTCAAGAACCCTCAAGGATGAAAGATTGGCAAGAGCTGGAGAAATGGTGCCTCTAAGCCATGTTGCATTGAGGATAAGCTCTGTGACTCTGTCACCTGCATTGTTGCAGCTCACACCTGACCATTTGCAGACATGAACATCAGAAGAGTTCCAATTCTCAAGGACGTGTCCAGGGTCCGAAACAACCCCGGACATGAAAGAAAGCAATGATGCTCTATCATTCATTAGCTGAGTGTTTTCTTCTGCATAGACTCCAAACAAAACAACGACCAAACACAAGAAACCAAACATGGGAAACTTACAAAACCCCATTGTGGGGGGTATTGGCGCCCTTCTTCGAGCTAAAACTCAGAGAAAAAAGGGAAACAAAGAGACAGAGAGATAGGGAGAGGGAAAGAGTGGATGACACAACAGAAAGGCAAGAACATGTGTGCTTAAGGAGATGAAAAAACTTGAGAGATGTTCAATGCATGCTAATAAGGAAGTTTAAAGCTACAGAAGCTTGAACCCCGTGTACATGCCTAACTGCCGTTGAAGGAGGGGACGTACGTTTGGCGCCGGTGATATTTGACTTTGAAAGTAACCAGTGGTCGAAGAACACGTGCGGAAGTGTGAAATGACACGTAAGCAACGTTCAGATTAGGGGTAGCAGTGGGGGTGGACATGTCAGCACTAGCCGACCTAACGTTCGTTTGTATTCATATTTTGTCTAAATATCTCGGCGTTTGCTTGTGGGTTTGGGCTAATTTTAGTGGAATCTGTGCTGTTTATAAAGATAATCTAGGTTATAGCCACGTTTAGGGGGATGTGGGGCAGGGCGACGTGGCAATGGCTGAAAAGGTGATGTGGTACAAGCACCATGGTGATGTCAATTTGGGTGACCATGCAAATACATACCTTATTGGATAGCTAGAATTGCATTGCATTGCATTTAAGATCAGGTAAATATACATGGCAAACCATGCAAAGTTTATAGAAGGAACGAGAAGAGTAAGAAACTAGCTAACCCTGTGGAGAAAGAGAAATATTTAATTATAAAGAAATCTTATAAAAGTAAAATCATAAATGAAGATATATTAATGTAGTATGTTAGATTATAAAATTATTTTTATTTTAAAGCAAATCTAACATATTATATGAAATCATGTCAGTTTGTATATTTATTTTTATAAAATCTTTTTGTAGTTGTAACATTTCACATGAAAGAAAAAAACATACTAAAAGGTTACTATAAATGTACTTTAGGAAAGCATATCATCCTTAGCTAAGGGTGCGTTTGGTTGTTGAAATGAGTTGAGTTGAGTTGAGTTTAGATAATAAAATATTGTTAAAATATTATTTTTGAATATTTTTATTGTTTTGAAATTTGAAAAAGTTAAATTGTTTATTATATTTTGTGTTGGGATTTGAAAAAGTTGTAATGATGAGTGAGATGAGATGAGTTTGGTTAAGGAACCAAACGAATAAATCGATGTCGTTTGAGATTTTACTTATTCTTATCAAGAATGGAACAGCCTTGCGGATGGGTTTGCTAATGTAGGTGTAAATGGTTTTGAAGACTCTTTTGAATCAATTTCCCATCTTCTGACTCACCTATATTCTTAAAAAATATGGTCTATCTTGATTTAATGCCTCTTTGGGTTTGAGTTTAAAAATTACTTTTAACAATCTAAAATTTTTTTAAAATTTATCTTTTAAATTAAATTATTATTTCATGTAAATATTTTACTAGATTATGTAAAAATTGCTTATGACTGTTCCTCGATATGAGGCCAACATGGATGCAGATGTCCAACTTTAATTGATCGATACTATCACTACAAATTGCTATTTATAACTAAAAAAGATTTATTTTCATCGAAAATAATATTTTTACAGAAACAAATTGTCATTCACTGATCACTCGTACGTTGGGATATAGTTGACTTTTGACATCCTAGAAATTGATCTAGATTTTGAGAATTGACTCTGGATAAGGTTCGTCAAAATAAGAAGGCCAGCAAGTTGGGTACGTACATGAGATTCTTTTCTTTTGTGGCTTATGGCTTTTATATGTACTAGTAATGGACGTTTGCCTAGTTTAGATTTTTTACAAAAATTATATGGTCTTTTACAAAAGAAAAATTATTAATAAATTATCTAACAAATTTTAGCAGTGGTTTAATGTGCAAAGTACGCTTGCCACGTTTGTTTAATTGGAAGAAAAATAAAATTCTTGAAAATATATAATGTGTCCAAACAGCAAATAAAGTGTCACTCTTTACATACAGCACAAAATTTTGAATAGTTAAATTAGTTATTAATTCACAATCATCAAGATTGAAAGAGTACATAAGATTGATTTATAAATAGTCTAATGCATATGAGCATAAAACCTAATATACGTAAGCATCTATGAATTTTCATCTTTCTCTACTTTAATAAAAAGAGTTTGTTCCAATCGCAGTATCTTCAAATATTTTCTTTGGGTTAATCATTTGTATGTGAAAGATTAATCATGATCACGTGTTAAAACTTTGCATGGAAGTTTCAGTTCTACAAATTAACCATATTTGACCGTATAAATTAATGCATGCATGTCATGTTACCTCCAACCATGCAGAAAATGTAGTAAGCTCATATGAAGCAAATCCACCCTCCCTGTTTCTGATTTCACGTTCTTTCATCATTAAAGTAAGCCTCTTATATTTTGGAAGCCTCAAAAATATTATAATTTTAGAAAATCATTTTGTCTAAATAATTTTAGTTAATTAAAAATATAATGAGATTTAAATTATGTTAAAAATTTTAATTATTTATGTGATTTTACTTTCTTAAAAATATTTAGCAAAACTTCATCATTTATTTAATGATGAAATATTAGTATTTTATAAATTAAATTTGATAGTTTATGTATGATATGGTATTTATATTTTAATTATCTATTTTAAGTTAGTTTAAATCAGTGTTTAAACCTCCACAGTTGGATCAAATCTGGGGACTTAAGATGAAGGGTTGGAATTTAAAGCCCTAAACCCTAGGCTTTTCCCCTCACTTTCCTTTTCTCCCTCTCTCTCCTTCCCCTTCAGCAGCAGCACGTCTTTCCTCTCTCTTATCTGATCTCTTCTAATTAATTAGATAGTTTTATTCTCTTAAAAATATTTATCAAAACTTCATCATTTATTTAATGATGAAATATTAGTATTTTATAAATTAAAATTGATTTTAAATATATGATATGATATTTCTATTTTAATTATCTATTTTAAGTTAGTTTAAATTAGTGTTTAAACCTTCACCATTAGATCAAATCTGGGGACTTAAGATGAAGGGAATCCCCAAACCTTAGTCTTTTCTCCTCACTTTCCCTTTCTCATTCTCTCCATTTTCCCTTCAGCAGTTGCACGTCTTCCCTCGCTCTCCCCCGATCTCCTCCCTCAAGCAACCCAGGCCGTCGTGCGCCACCCTGCAACGTTACCGACCACCTCACCGGCTTCCCTTCACAATGGTGACCAAACCCCACCATCAAAGCCCCTTGGCAGCTCCTCCCACAGCCGCACACGAGCAACCCGAAATGGGTCTCAACACACGAGTTCTCCACCCTTGAGCCACTGCAGCTCAGCTCCAGCTCCACCAAGCACCACCACCGAGCTCCCCTCATGTCATGGACCACTTCTATGGAACCCACCACCCGTAGCTCCTCCTTAGCCCCACACACGCAACCCCTCTACACGCACGGGTTTCTCCCTGTAGCGCCGCCATTAGCCAACCCCACTCCACTGCACCACCACCAGCAGCCTCCTCCCTCGCCAACAACCCTTCCCCTTCCTCCTTTCCTTCAACTGAAGCCATAGCTCCTCTCATGCCCTCTGTGACGCCCCGACTCTCACGTACAAAAAGTCTCGAGAACCGTGGCGTCAGGATGATGACAACATGGTCACGCATCCCAACGACAAGTGTCAAGTGTGTGCAACAAAATAAACAGTGCACAAATAAAATACACAGCGAAAAGTAATTAAGTCAACTAGTACCAGAATTTTAGTTTAATACAGATATCCAAAATACAAATCTCATAAAAACAAGCCAAAGTCCCATAAAAATAATACAAGTCTGAAATAAAGAAATACAGCACGAGTGATCCCGGATCACTCCTCCAGCGGAGCCAAATCCTCAGGCTCGGCATTTGCATCATCACCAACAACGAAGTCTGCAGTACCATTAAATGGTACCACAGGTAAGTTATAACCTAACCAAATCCTGAGATAAAAATATATCTAAGCAACTAACCATGCATGCGCATGATGCAATATACAATAAATGCAACACATGCCAAAAAATCTTTTTTGGCCCAAAAATATTTCCAATAAAAATATTTCCACCATTTTCCCAGAAAATGGCACACAAAACCAATTCACGTTATTTTCCCAGAAAATAACCATTTTTTCAATTAATCCAATTAAACCATATGCACCATGGTCTCCCCTATGGACCATCCGCACGTCCTGGCTACTTTACGAGCGATGCCCAGTTCCGCATCCGGTGCGTTCGTGGCCAGGTCATCCTCTAGCCCCCGCCAGCAGATGGGCCACGGAGTCGGCACGTCCTACGTCCGCTCCCGTTGTCACCCGGCGACAACCCAGGGGACGTCACTCAGTATATTACGCTCCCGAGTGACCAGAGGAGCTCCACCGAGATAATGCCTCATCTCGGCTTAGGGTCGTGATACACACGCACCCAAAATCCAATTCACATGAAAACCCAGTTTTGAAAATAACCACATGATCATAGATGCAATTACACGAAAAACCTAGTTTTTCAATTTACAAACATGAACATGCGTCCATATGCCATGAACCAGACATAACCTCAATATCTAACAACCAACCAAATTACAATACAATTTCCAACAATAACCAGATCACAGCCAACAGATCACAACACAATTCCCCAACAATAACCAAATCACAACCAACTAGATCACAACACAATTTTCAACACCCAAATCACAACACAATAACCAATCAAACAATTACTCCGTTCTCAATCCATCCACCCCCGAACTCCTCGGACTCAGTCCGGACCAACCAGAATACAGTATAAATAAATATTGCAAAAATATATTTAAATCTCAAAAGATTGTTTAGGAAATACTTACAGAGCTATAAAATATTTTTAGGAGGATCCCGAAGCACTGAAATCACCAAAACCGCAACTGTCACAGTGTAAAAACATTGTGGTCGAAACACAGTGAAATCCAAATTTCACACGGGGTCAAACGAAGACTTGGGAATGGTAGGGTAGGGCCTATGGGAGATGGTGAAACTAATGGTGGTGATGGTTGGCAATGGGTGGCGGCCGAAACGGCGGTGGAAGGTCTAGAAACTCGAATCGGAGAGGGTGCTCGATGGGACGGCTCCAACGACGGATTGGGACCGGGGTTGGGTTGGTTAGGACGGCAAGAAGCCGGTGGTGAAGTGGCTAAGAGCTGGTGGCCGGAGGTGGCCGGACGGCGGCGTTGGAGCTCAAAATGCCATGCGGCTTAGGCAGCGCGTGCGAGCAATTTCCGGCGAGGGACGGGCTGAGATCGGAGCTGTGGGGTTGCCGGCCGGTGGGGAAGAGAGGGAGAGGGGTAGTGCCGGCCACAAGCGGCGCACGGCGGCCCTGGGTGGGGAGGGGTGTTCGGCCGAAGAGAAAGGAGAGAGAGAGAGAGAGGGCAGCTCGCGCGCGGGAGAGAGAGGAGAGAAGAAAGAGAAAGAAAAAAGAAAAAGAAGAGAAAAAGGAAAAAGATGAGGGAAAAAGTGAGATCCAGACTTTTCATCTTGGGTCCCGAAAAATCCAACGAAGAGGATTTTAAAACTGAAAGCTAAATATCCAAACGCAGTGAAATATTTAAATAAAACAATAACTATTTTAAAACCCATAAACCAACCCATTTAAATTAAAGATCATTTTAAAAGCAAAAACAGTAAATAAAATTAAGAAAACACCATAAAAATTAATTTTCACAATTTAAAATATTATAAAATAATATTTAAAAACTCCCAAAATTTTAAAACAAGATAATCAATTACTAAATAAATTAAATAAATCATTCATTGAAATACACTAAAATCTGGGATGTTACAATCTCTCCCCTTTAAATAAATTTCGTCCTCGAAATTGTAGGGTCAAATATCAATGCTAAAGACAGGCATGAGATGCGACTAAAAGTAGGCTTAAGAGACATACCGCCGATCAATCAAACGATTACGGATATTGTTCCATCATATCTGCTTCTCTTGTCCAAGAGAAATCTTAAGCCAGTAGATCATCCCAAGCTACCTCCTCCAAAGGTATCGACTTAGATCTCAACATTTACTCCTTCCAATTTACAATCTGCGTCGGGGCAACCTCATAAGTAAGGTCAGGCTGAAGTTCGATGCGTCTTGGGTCGACAAAGCGCACCTCTTGCTGACCAAAACTTTTCTTGAGGACACATGGAACACATCAAGAACCTTTCCAAAATACTCAGGCAAAGCAATCCTGTAAGCAACAGCTCCATTCATCTCCAAAATCTGAAATGGTCCTACAAATTTTGGGTTAAGTTTTCCTCTCTTACTAAATTGCTTAATGCCTTTCATAGTAGAGATTTTGAGATAACCCAATCACCTTTCTCAAAGGACAAGTCTCTTCTCCTTGGATCCGCATAATCTTTCTGACAACTTTGCGCTTCCGCCATATTATCTCTTATCACCCGAATTTGATCTAACATCTCTTATAATAACTCGGCCCAATTAATTTACTCTCACCAACTTCATCCCAACACAAAGGCGATCTGTACATTCTCCCATACAACGCTTCATACAGAGTCATCTGAATGGAGGCATGAAAACTATTATTATAAGAAAACTCCATAAGCGGCAGATGATTTTTCCAACTTCCCCGAAATTCCATGACACAAGCTCTCGGTATATCCTCCAGGTCTGAATAGTACGCTCAGATTGACTATCAGTCTGAGGGTAATAATCAGTACTGAACCTCAAATTAGTGCCTAACGCTGCCTGTAAACTCTTCCAAAAACGTGATGCAAACCGCGGGTTCTTATCCGATGCAAAACTCTTGGGTACTCCATGCAACCGCACTATCTCTTTATCATACCACCGAGTCAGCTTTCCCAAAGAATCGGTATTACTGATAGGCAAAGAAATGGACACTCTTGATCAAACGATCAGTAATCCCCCAAACTGAGTTCTTTCCACTAGGAGTCCTCGGAGAAATCCATAGAAATGTCATCCCACTTCCACATAGGAATAGGGAGAGATTGAAGTTTACCAACGGTCTTTGATGCTCAGCCTTAACTTGCCAGCATTTGACACATTCTCAATTAACATGGCAATATCCAACCTACTCGCACCAATCTCCCAGTGGCACATTATGATTATTACTCCTAGAGCGGCCATGTAATCCAATATCTCTATATCCACAAAACCTTAACACAACACCCAAGGAATCCCAATGATTACTAGCTCCATTTGATACTCTGAACTAACCTCTATTAACTCCTACAGTAAAACTTCCAAACCTTCGTTGTATACTACACTTTGGTAACCTAGTGGTCACTTCCAAAGTTAACCATCAATAACGAAATTGCATAAACAATGATTAATCTCCAATTACAGATATTTTCTCAAAATTCCAAGTCATCACTAATTCCTCAAAATAAGCACAAAATTTGAACTCCTAATAACAACCAACAAAATACACTCGTCACGTCTGAAGATAAGGAACTTACTCTAAAAGGCTCGAATCCAACCCGGGCAACCAATAAGAACACTTATTAACTTCTACCCGACAACCTAAACCTGAAAGCTTAACACCTAAATTCTGAATATCATCTAATCTAGCGGTGACTAAACTCACTACGAACTACCATTGAGTTTACCAAAACCTTATCAAAACTTTCTTGGTAATTCACCCACCTACTTCTACTCCTATAAGCTAATATTTGCATAACTAGATCCTTCAATAGCACATCACTATTAAACCTCAAGGCACGCCATACTGCTTAAACCTTCACTCCACCAAAACTATTGCACCACACCCATAGATCTTTATATTTATTAACTCACGTACTTGATTATGCTATCCACTATTGATGCCTAAGCTTCAACTTCCAAAATTTATCGTACACCAAACATGACCCATCAATCATTCTTTAAGTCAAATAACCATGTCTTTGATTCTCCCAACTGGTCACTCAATTTCCAAAGGAAAGTATAGCCTCAAAAATTTAAATTCCTATGTGACCTCAAGTCACAATTAATTCCTTTAGGTAATCAAAACAATTATTGCCAATCATCATTCCATCGAGTAATCTACTTCATCTGCACACTTCAATCAACTCACCAAAACTCTTGAACTTAATACTGTCGTAACGACTCCTTTACAACACCTACCAAAACCACTTCTTTCAAGCCAAGAATGAGACTAGAACCTGTACTCTCCTGAAGAAACATTTTCATATCAATAACTCAACTCTGATCAACCTCATTATAATGATCATAGACTAATCAGTCTCCAAAATAAATCAAGCTAGCACACCAAGCTCGAAGAATTAAAAACTTAAATCTTATTACAAATCAATCCTTCAAATCTGTAAATCTAAAACCTTAAACCAAAAAGAATCATTTTCTGAAATCCTCAAATTCGATGAATTTAAATCTAAAACACTCACCTTACAAACCTTACAAAATTCTAAAACCCGAAATGATACCAAGGTGCTTAACTGAGTCGACAAAGTCTAAAACTTCTAATTTAATTAGTCCCTCAAGTGCTTGTTGAACCTACCACTTTAGATCCCATAAACTTATTTCCTAAAACTATAGGGCCTCAAACCTTAGATAACTTCTCAAAAATCTATCCTCGAAGTTCGTTGAACTTATGACCTCCTACTCCATAAACTCAACACTTAATTCTACGAAACTTAAGACCTCAAGTATTCTAAGCGAACTAAAGCTATTCCTACCTTAGTTGCAACTTGAGTTCCTACTCCATAGAGTTCACTTAGACTATGACGTTCCCTTCGAATCTTGATATTAAAATATACCAATCGCTAAGAGTTCAGGTCTACTACACTAAATGCTCAAGCCTAACAATGACATTCACAGTCGTACCATCTTCCTGTCATAGCGTAGCCCTTAACCCACTTTTCAACTCAAACAGATTAAAATCTAATTATGACAAAATAAGTTAAAATACAACAAAATGCCATGAAATAAAATAGAATAAAACCAACCAAATATAATAACATACAATAAATTAAAACATTTAAAGTAACATACCTCGAACAACATAAACCAAAACAAAACAAAATCTCACAATTAAAATAAAATTCCATAAATAAAATGACATACGATAAATGAATAAAACAACGAAGAAGTACACAATAAATAATTAAAACAAATAAAATAACCGACCACTGAATAAAATAATTAAAATAAAATAACATTCAACAAAATAGATGAAACCAATAAAAATGACAACAAATAATAAATTAAAACCATTAAAATAACATACTTCAAACCAAAATAATTTTAAATCGCAACTTTTAAAATCTCTGGTACTTCACTTAAGGGACATGTGGCTTTACCCAAAGCCGAACTGCTCTGATACCAACTGTGACGCCCCGACTCCCACGTACAAAAAGTCTCGAGAATCGTGACGTCAGGATGATGACAACATGGTCACGCATCCCAACGACAAGTGTCAAGTGTGTGCAACAAAATAAACAGTGCAAAAATAAAATACACAGCGGAAGGTAATTAAGTCAACTAGTACCAGAATTTTAGTTTAATACAGATATCCAAAATACAAATCTCATAAAAACAAGCCAAAGTCCCATAAAAATAATACAAGTCTGAAATAAAGAAATACAGCACGAGTGATCCCAGATCACTCCTCCGGCGGAGCCAAATCCTCAAGCTCGACATCTGCATCATCACCAACAACGAAATCTACAGTACCATTAAATGGTACCACAGATAAGTTATAACCTAACCAAATCCTGAGATAAAAATATATCTAAGCAACTAACCATGCATGCGCATGATGCAATATGCAATAAATGCAACACACGCCAAAAAATCTTTTTTGGCCAAAAATATTTCCAATAAAAATATTTCCACCATTTTCCCAGAAAATGGCACACAAAACCAACTCACGCTATTTTTCCAGAAAACAGCCATTTTTTCAATTAATCCAATTAAACCATATGCACCATGGTCTCCCCTATGGACCATCCGCACGTCCTGGCTACTTTATGAGCGATACCCAGTTCTGCACCCAGTGCGTTCGTGGCCAGGTCATCCTCTAGCCCCCGCCAGCAGAAGGGCCACGAAGTCGGCACGTCCTACGTCCGCTCCCGTTCTCGCCCGGCGACAACCCAGGGGACGTCACTCAGTATATTACGCTCCCGAGTGATCAGAGGAGCTCCACCGAGATAATGCCCCATCTCGGTTTGGGGTCGTGATACACACGCACCCAAAATCCAATTCACATGAAAACTCAGTTTTCAAAATAACCACATGATCATGGATGCAATTACACGAAAAACCTAGTTTTTCAATTTACAAACATGAACATGCGTCCATATGCCATGAACCAGACATAACCTCAATATCCAACAACCAACCAAATTACAATACAATTTCCAACAATAACCAGATCACAGCCAACAGATCACAACACAAATCCCCAACAATAACCAAATCACAACCAACTAGATCACAACACAATTTTCAACACCCAAATCACAACACAATAACCAATCAAACAATTACTCCGTTCTCAATCCATCCACCCCCGAACTCCCCGGACTCAGTCCGGACCAACCAGAATACAGTATAAATAAATATTGCAAAAATATATTTAAATCTCAAAAGATTATTTAGGAAATACTTACAGAGCTATAAAATATTTTTAGGAGGATCCCGAAGCACTGAAACCGCAACTGTCACAGTGTAAAAACATTGTGGTCGAAACACAGTGAAATCCAAATTTCACACGGGGTCAAACGAAGACTTGGAAACGGTAGGGTAGGGCCTATGGGAGGTGGTGAAGCTAATGGTGGTGATGGTTGGCCTTGGGTGGCTGCCGAAACGGCGGTAGAAGGTCTAGAAACTCGAATCGGAAAGGTTGCGCGATGGGACGGCTCCGACGACGGATCGGGACCGGCGTTTGGTCGATTAGGACGGCAAGAGGCCGGTGGTGAAGTGGCTAAGAGCTAGTGGCCGGAGGTGGCCGGACGGCGGCGTTGGAGCTCAAAATGTCGTGCGGCTTAGGCGGCGCGTGCGAGCAATTTCTGGCGAGGGACGGGCTGAGATCAGAGCTGTGGGGTCGCCGACCGGTGGGGAAGAGAGGGAGAGGGGTGGTGCCGGCCACAAGCGGCGCACGGCGGCGCTGGGTGGGGAGGGCTGTTCGGCCGAAGAGAAAGGAGAGAGAGAGAGAGAGAGGGAAGCTCGCGCGCGGGAGAGAGAGGAGAGAAGAAAGAGAAAGAAAAAAGAAAAAGAAGAGAAAAAGCAAAAAGATGAGGGAAAAAGTGAGATCCAGACTTTTCATCTTAGGTCTCGAAAAATCCAACGAAGAGGATTTTAAAACTGAAAGCTAAATAAAATAATCCAAACGCAGTGAAATATTTAAATAAAACAATAACTATTTTTAAACCCAAAAACCAACCCATTTAAATTAAAGATCATTTTAAAAGCCAAAACAGTAAATAAAATCAAAAAAACACCATAAAAATTAATTTTCACAATTTAAAATATTATAAAATAATATTTAAAAACTCCCAAAATTTTAAAACAAGATAATCAATCACTAAATAAATTAAATAAATCATTCATTGAAATATACTAAAATCCGGGATGTTACACCCTCTCTCTTCACGAGATCCCAGATCCACCGCTGTAAGACCACCACGACGCCGTCGTATGCCGCCCCTTGCAGCCACCATGAGGCCACCCACGACGCAGCTCCCCGATTTGCCTTCCTCTCTCACGAAGCCTGTCTCTATCTCATGGGGTTCTTGCCGTCACATGGCCTAGATCTGCTGCCTACAGCCCACTACGCCCCCACCAACCCTCCACAACACCTCCTCTACTCCTCCATGCCCAACCGAGCCTTTACCTCTCCCTTGCTCTGATTTTGTGAATTTGTACAATTAGGGTATTTTGTGATTTTGTACAATTAGAATGATTTAGTTTTATAATGATTTACGGTGAGGTTGGTCTGTGTTTATGTTGCTGTGATTGCTGTGAGGTTGTACAGAGGGATATAAGTGAAAAAAGGAAGTGTTAAACAAAGATACTGTTCATTCATGTTCATCAACCGATAGCCTCTTTTAAGTATAAGGAGATATATATATACAGTTCCTCTTTGGACCGGCAATGTATATAGTCAGAGTTTATCGACACTTAATAGAAAATTAACACGTCAAAAAATTCCATAAGAAGATGGTGCACCTCATCACATAGGATCTAAAACACAAAATTCCCCCTCCCTCCTGTGAATATTTATTTCGCTCTGTGAAGAGAGAAGTGCCTCCATACCAACACTATTTTGACTCCGACGCCAACCAATTTTTGCAACCACCACACGCCATGCACACAGGTGGAGAAGCTCTAGACTTGTGCGAAGCAACTCACTGCTACCCATTCTTGCTCTATAAATTTTGTTATGCAAATTACATGGTATGCATTTGAGGCAATGAGTGGAGTTTGTTTGAATGTGATTTTAACTTGTGGCTCTTTGAAACCTTTCATCAAAAACCTTTCTTGCGTCTCCCATTTCCATTCTTGTAGCGGCCATTCATAACTCCGCCGAATCCTTATTACATCACAATACTCACAGCATCAATTATAACAGGTTTCTATCAAAATCATAAACGCAGTTTCAAGCAAACAAGACTAAATTCTTGAACTGGAAATTAGTTTTTCAAACAACGTTTCAAAAATGAGGATAATAATACTTAAACCTGGAAATTCCACGACCTGCAACTATGGCAACTTACGGTGGAGAGGAGAGAGAGAGGGTGACTTACGGACAAGAGAGTCACATGGAGGAGGGATCGTGTGGACAGGAATATGAGAAATGGGGTGGGTTTCAGTCAACGATGGCCCTTGCTCCTCAAAGGTTTTCCAACAGTGGGGCCTTGCTCCTCGAAAGTTTCTAACGATGGCCCCTGCTCCTCGAACGTTTTATTGGGAAGGAGAGAGAGAGAGAGGAATGAGGATGCTGTAAATCACTCGTATATTTTTTTTTCTTCCTCTGAATTGCGGTTTACCATTCGGTTCATGTAGAGTTTACGTACGTGGTAGGCTACTATTTGACGCTGTGATAGAAGAGTATCGGATGTGCCTACAGGAAGATTAATTCATATATATATGGATGGAAATTCCTACAAATACAAAGAAATTACACAAAATAAACTCGCAAATTGATGTGGTTTCATAGAATCTGTTAGATCTATTTTATAATAAAAATAAATTTACAATCTAACGTACTATATCAAACCACATTAGTTTGTAAGTTTGTTTTTATATAATTCCTTTATGGTTAAAGTATTTTCATTTCAAATATTATTTCTGCTTGTGATCATGAGAAAGAAGTGTGTATTTGCAGGAAACGGCTGCAATTTTTATAGCATCCTGAATATGATCACATCATCTCCAACTTCTCATACAATTTCATTACTTTTATTAATTAATTTTTAATGCCATCCTCAGCCACCTCAGAACTCACCGGCCGGCCTTTTCGTCGATCGGAATTTTGGACAACCATGTTGACGGCTGGTATCGGCTGTTGAAAACGGTCAATCTCTTTGGCACTAATTAAAAGCTCATGAATATACAGTCTGATGGGTGCAATTTGCGTTATGGTAAGGGTATATACGAATTAGTTTTTCACTTGTAAGTCTATTGTGTGTCAACATATCATTAATTTATGTGATAAATATTATAGTTATAAAAATTAAACCGTTAAGATTTTTTATTATTGTGAGATTCAATTCAATAATGTGTTAAGTTATACGTTAAAAAAAATAAATAAAGAGTTATAAATATTTTTTGAAATTTTTGTTCAATATATATATATATATAAAGTAATGCTAAATATAATTTTGGAATGTACAATTCTCGCATATTGAAAAAAAGTAGAGTCCATAATTAAAAAATTATTTTTTTATACAGGCCCCCAGATTTATCCACTTCTACCGGTCTGGTTTAATCCAATTTTGTACATTTTTAAGAATTAAACCAATATACACTGGTTTTAAAAATTTTAAAATCGATACCAAACCGGTTAATTTGCTACTGAAATTAGAAATTTCGGTTTTGGTAGCAAATTTCTATGTTATATCAAATGTTATATTAAAAATTATAAGATTCATTTAATTTTATGTTAATTTTGTGTTATAAGATTAATAGACTTGAATAATAAAATTATAATTTTATGTTATATTAATTATCAATTTAATATATAATATTATAAATTATAAATATATATACCAGTAGATGATCCAGCAAACTTCCCGACTAGAGCTAGGGGAAGTTCGAAAGCAAGAGAGGAAGGCTTATAGATTAGATAGAAAGGACTGTTTCCCCCTCTTCGCTACGCTCGTCTCCCCTCAGGAGAGATACAACAACACGGTTAGGCTTAAATCGATTTTTAAAATATGAAAACAGTACCTCACCGGTTTAGGATCGTTTTCAATTCTTAAAAAACTAGTACTGCACTGGACCGCTTACAAACCGGACCGAATCTACCAGTTTGGTCCGATTTAGTCTTGTTCAATTAGTTTTTTGGTTTTTTTTTTTATACCCCTATCCACTCCACTTTTTTCAAAAGAAATGGTATGAAATTTAAACATTCTAAAACTATAAATATCATTTAATATATATATACATATATATATCATTTACACGATTGGTATCTAAAGTGATCCATGTCCTGCCCGATCGAAGGAACGCAGAGTCCTTTAAACCCGGTTAGGCCCGCGTTTCGAATAACTATTAAGCCCAAGTTGGCCCATTTAATGTTGCAAAACATTTTTGTCAGCCCATAACTCTCTCAAAAACATTCTTAATTTCAATCGTTTATAAAATTTTAAAAATAAATAATAATTGAAAAATGAACTATTGAATCAGATTTTAAATTTTTATCGTTTTAAGAAATTTCTTAAAACTATGACCCGGGCATAAGGAATAAATAAGAAATTCTATATGGGATGAAATATACAAATTATGAATATTCATGATTTTTTTTTTGTAAAAAAATAAAAATCTAAAAATTAATTCCCGAAATAAATCTTTAAAAGAATAGCATTTTAAAAAAAAAAAGCCATTTCTCCTGCGACTCAATAAAAAAAGAATCATAATTATAGTTTTTTTTATAAGGTGTTTGGTATTTTTTATAAGATATAGAAGTGTTTTTTATTAAAAAAAAAATCTAGATATAAGCTCATATTCTTGTATAACAATGTGAAATATGAAATATGAAAATAAAAAGGTAAAATAATATATTTTTAAA
The DNA here is from genome assembly GCA_029856935.1 of Cyclocarya paliurus. Lineage (NCBI taxonomy): Eukaryota > Viridiplantae > Streptophyta > Magnoliopsida > Fagales > Juglandaceae > Cyclocarya > Cyclocarya paliurus. The sequence continues at coordinate 36,868,910 of CM056947.1, read as the reverse complement.
TGGTGTAAAGGAGTGTGAAGCTTATAAGATGTGGTGTGTGAAATAATAAAAAATAAAATAAAATACGAGATTCATTTATTAATTGTGTTTTTTTCGAAAACATTGGTGAAAGAAATATCTTCAGAAAGGCCAAGGCCAAGGTTTTAGGGAGGTTTCATTGTCATCATCTCCTTCTTCTTCACTGTCGCGGTGAGCCGCAAAAACCTTTAGTTTCTCTTCCCTCTCTCCCTTCAAATCCTCTATGAATTACTTATCTCCACCAAAATGACCCTTGCAGCATCCTTCAGTCCAAGCCCTCGAGCTCAAATTCACCCCACCACTTGGAGAAGACCCCCCAAAATCAATACCAAGTCCCATAAAAACCTTTACTTTCTCTTCAGCTCGAACTCCAATACTTTCTTCAAACCTTCACTCTCTCCCACTCCTTTCCCACTCAACCTCAAATCCCCTTCAAACCCAATTCAGCTCCTTTCCTTATCAGACTCAGTTCAGGACAATCTCGTTGAAAACCTCGAGAATTCCATGAATTCTCTCATGCCCATAAACGAAATTGGACAAATTACGCCCTTGGAATCGTGTCCAAGAATCTTCATCCAAGACCCACCTTGGATTGCCTCACTATTCTTGAAGGGTTTGTACAAAAGGACCAATCAAGAAGTGAAATTGGAGTTCAAAGAAATGGAGAAGAGTAAGTATAATTTGTTGAGGAGGAGGCAGATTAAGGCGGAGACTGAGGCGTGGGAGAGAATGGTGGAGGAGTATAGGGAATTAGAAAGAGAGATGTGTGAGAAGAAGTTGGCTCCCAACTTGCCTTATGTGAAGGCATTGTTTTTGGGGTGGTTTGAGCCATTTAGGGATGCGATAGAGAGGGAGCAGAAGGTACAGCGGACGAACAAGCAGAAGGCCGCGTTTGCGCCTCACATCGATGCGTTGCCCGCTGATAAAATGGCAGTTATTGTTATGCATAAGATGATGGGATTGTTTATGGCGGGAGCTCAGGAGGGGTTTGTTCAGGTTGTTCAGGCTGCGGTGCAGATTGGTATGGCTATAGAGCAAGAGGTTGGCGATAAAGTTCTTATTTCTTGTAGCCTTTGGTCTTTTAGTTGAGTTAATCTAGTTTGTATGCCTAATGGTTGTTTGCATAGTTTTTGAACAATGCCTATAAATCAGATTGTTATCTAGTTACGATGAAAAAAAACCAGATAATTTTAGATGCTATTGAACTGTCTGGATATAATGTTCATGGTAGTGGAACTTTAAGCCTGGATAAGTTCAATCTTTAAGAAAAGTGTAGGATCTACCAAACTGCGTTTGGATAGGTGATTTACTATCTCCCATGCTAATAGTAGTTTATCCTTACCCATTTTGCTCGATTTCTTGGACTTGTTAACTACTAAGCTAGCTTTATATCTTCTTTGTTTTTATTTTATTTTGTCAGGTGCCTTCTCTTGAATAGCACTCGTGCACTGGGGTTTGGCCCTTTTTTGTTTATGCTATTACTTGTAAAAAGGGGTTTAAGTAAGTTAGAGATACTATATAATCTTTCTGACATTGTTATGTTGTTATTCTTTCAGGTTAGAATTCATAGTTTCTTGGAGAAAACTAAGAATTACCGGAGCAAGAACATTGTAGCTGGTACTGAAGAGGGTCTGCGAAAGGAGAAGGAAATACTTATGAAACATGTAAATAGTTTAGTTAGAAAGAGAAGACTGAAGGAGGTGCAAAAGCTGTTGAAGAAAGAAGAAATTAAGCCCTGGAGTCGAGATACACAGGCTAAGGTTTGCTGCTCTTGGCTAGCTTACGAAGTTTTACTATTTAGTTTTGATTATTTTGCAGATTCAGAAACTAATATTAACCAAGTGCAATTTTGCAGCTGGGGTGTCTATTAATAGAATTATTAACTGGATCAGCTTATGTACAACCTCCTCTTAACCAGTCAGCAGATGGACCTCCTGACATTCGACCTGCTTTCAGGCACAAATATAAAGCTGTTATAAAGAACCCACGGTGAGCATTTACTAGTGAATTGCCTTGCAGGACTGGAGCAAATGCCTCTCAATTTGATCACCTTATACTGTCAATCGTTTGGCCATTTCTCAGCTATGTATTTGCCTGGATTGATGACTCTGTCAATATCCATGTTTATTAATGTATGCATGTGTACACAATTGTAGTTCTGAATCATTCCTTGGTCCTTGTAGGCAAAAATTTGTGAAGAATTATGGAGTTATAGAATGCGATCCTTTAGTCCTTATGGGGCTTGATAAAACTGTGAGTCACTATATTGCGTTGATACTACCTGTTTGGTGCACTCTAAATTAATGTGATTATAAAGTCTATTAAATGTATTGTGAGTTCTTTGGTTCTACATAGTAAACAAAAATGCTATGTCTAATCGTAATCTTATCCATTTGGGTTGCATAGTATTGAATTATTGGATTGATAAGTCTATATAGATTGCAACTATGCAATGTGGATTATAGATATCTCGATACTTTTAACTCCTGCTACTTAATTTTTTTTTGGTGTAACTTTCTATGCAGGTTAAGCATATGTTGATTCCTTATGTGCCCATGTTGGTGCCTCCAAAAAAATGGAAAGGGTATGATATAGATAGAATAAGTGGTATTAATGTTGGGATTTTCTCTAGAGAGGCCTGTTGTTGGGTATGGTTTGGGTGGCTGCAAGGCGAACATGCTTTGCGTAGTTCTGATCTTTTCTAAGCATCTATAATTCGAAAAGTCGAGTTTTAGTTCTCAAAAATATAGATATATATATATATATAATAACTGACTTGGAATGTAAAGGAAAAGTTGCCGTAGCCGACTACATTAATTTTTTTTTTCATATTCTTATTTTAAAAATCTTTTGAAACTCCCTCCAGGTATGACAAGGGTGGGCACTTGTTCCTACCTTCTTATATCATGCGTACTCATGGGTCTAGGAAGCAGCAGGATGCAATTAAGGATGTTCCTGCAAAACAGATGCAAAAGGTTTTTGAGGTACAGAAATGGTACTTAGTTGTTTGGTTAATATTTTCTTTTTCTGTTCTTATATCAGATCCATATTTTTGTTTCTTCCCTTTGATTGTTGAAGCTTCACATTAAACTTAGCCTTCAAAATGCAAAGGTCATGTTTGTAGATGCGAACATTGAACAAGTGTGGTACTTTTACCTGTGAGAAGTGCTGAATTATCTGCTTTCCCTTTTAGCTTAACAAATTTGTTTCTAACCATTTTCATCATTGTCTTACTCTGCATGGTTTTTCTGAGTGCTGTGTCCAACACCTTGTGTTAGTTTCTAAATGCAGCATTTATTCTTTCCTTGTGCTTGATCACAGTATGGATTCAATTGTTTGTACTTTTTCAACCATTTCGAAGAGTACTTATTCTGTTCTTAATGTTCAGGCTCTGGATATGCTTGGTAACACCAAATGGAGAATAAATAGAAGAGTACTCAGCATAGTGGAGTGCATTTGGGATAGAGGAGGCAATATTGCTGGCTTGATTGATCGTGAAGATGTGAGCACCCAATGAAGTCTATCATTTGCCTCTCTTTTTTTCTTCTTTTTCTTTTTGAACATATCAAATTCTGCATTAACTATATTGTGTGCATGGTTGGAGAAAGTGTTTTCAAAGCATGCCTTAAAATGAGGTGCAACCAAGTTGCAGCAAGGCATAGATTGATTGCATCTAGGCATAGATTTCCCCTCCAGACTCCTGAAAGTCATTATTTGTATCTGTTGGAATTAGCATACCATTACATGGTAGCATTTGTTTTTTCCCATGTAGCCAATACGGGGTAAAAGTTTTCATTGAATACTCTTTTGTATATATGAATTTGTTGTTAGAGCTAACGTTGTTAACAACCAAAACCCCCATTGTTTTTGCCTACCAAACTTGGATTGAGCGGAGAGAGGAGTGCAAAGTGTCTTCAGCAGCAAATTTCTGCCTGCAGTGAATTTCTGTTAGCAATCTGTACTAGCTAGGTGATTCTTTGTTTTTTTCCGCTCTGAAAAAGAATTGTTGCATGAATTTAATGATTTTAGTTTCCTTCATTCTTGGAAAGTTTCCTCTATGAATCTGGTTCACTCACAGTTTTTGCCTTCAACTTTTTGGTTTTCTGGCTGTTGATTGGGCGATATTTGAGAAATTAAGCTTTCCTTTATTTTTTCAATTTGCTTTTTTTTTTTTAGAAGTAATGTCATCTGAGTTTTATTTAAATATCGCAACCCATATACTGAAAGTATACATAAGAGAATGCCTAGTTAAGGAGTGGAATGGGAACAAGAATTCAAAATACAAAAGAAGAAAAGCTAGTATAGCTATGGACAGTTGACCACTTATACAGAGATTTGAGGATAGAGGTTTTTAGCTCTAATAGTGTCCTCTCTCAGTTTTTGAAATTGGTTAGTTCCATGTACTTCACATTAAGCACAACGGAGCCATCCTCCGTCATGTCTATGCACAAGTTTCCTCCTGGTTTACCCCTCCAAGCTTCCATTAACTCCACCTGTAGGGGCATCACTCACCCAATGCCAAGAATGTGACAAATCAATGTTCACAAGGTCCTAGCTATATCACAACATGTACAATTTTTTTTAGGACTAAAGCTTTCCTTATTTTCAGTTTGTAAACTAGGCATGCGTTTTTTATGTTTGGTTGTGTAGATGTGAATTTCATTATTTTCAACTCTGAATGTATTTAGTCCTATTGTAGTTTGAGCTGGTGCAGGGTTTCAGAACCCTTCAAATGATGGCTCCCATTTCTCGCATTATCGCATATTCTTATAAGAACCGGCTTGATTGAATGATCCATGATATTGCATTCCCAATGTGATTGTAGGTTCCTGTACCTGAGAAACCACCCACAGAGGATTTATCAGAAATTCAGGAATGGAAATGGAGTGTGAGAAAGGCAAAGAAGATTAATTTAGAGAGGCATTCTCAACGATGTGACACTGAACTTAAACTTTCTGTAAGATCTCCATTTCTTGCATCTGAGCTTAATAAAAGAACTCGTGGAATTCTTTTGAAACATTGATAAGTCCATGGATTTACTTGCTAACCTATTAAACTCTTGATCTTGCATAAGGTGCCACCCAAAAGGGAAAAAATGCCTTTGTGTGTAAATTTTTTATATAGGTTTGTCTAGACTTTGGCTGACAATTGTGTTCACAAATATGCTTTTACTCTCATGACTCTTAATATTGACCAATATGCTTTTCCTATTGACATAGGTGGCTCGGAAAATGAGAGATGAGGAGGGCTTTTACTATCCCCACAATGTGGATTTCCGTGGCCGAGCATACCCAATGCATCCACATTTGAATCATTTGAGTTCCGATCTCTGTCGAGGAATGCTTGAGTTTGCTGAAGGGCGACCTTTAGGGAAGTCTGGCTTACACTGGCTGAAGATACATTTAGCAAACCTGTATTCAGGTGGTGTTGAGAAGCTGTCACATGATGGACGTCTATCTTTTGTTGAGAATCATCTCAGTGATATATTTGAATCAGCAGACAACCCTGTTAATGGAAATCGGTGGTGGTTAACTGCTGAAGATCCTTTTCAGTTCCTAGCTGCTTGTATTAATCTCTCAGAAGCATTAAGAAGCTCATCACCACATACTGTCATCTCCCACCTGCCAATTCATCAGGTAAATGCTTCATCAGAAGCCTTGAAGTAGTGAGAAAAAATAAGCAATCTCACTTGTTCAGATATTTTTGGAATACAAATATCACTGTAATTTGTTGTTATAAGCAATACTAACTTTATTAATGTTAATTAACTCAACCCTTTTGTGTCTATTAATTTAATGCAAAATAAAATTGCAATTTTCCCGTTGTTCCCCTAACTTGCCAGGATATATACATATCTTTAGCCTATATATTTGTGCTAATATTTGACACACACGGAAATTATTAGTTCAAAGAGATCCTTTTTTATTTTGTAGCAGATGTCATTGGAGTTTGAAGTTCAGAGTCATTTACAGCATACCTCTATTGTGAGACTATTTTATGAATACCACTTCAGTGAGATTCCTGTGCATGTTTCACGATGAAGGATATACTGGGTGATCCATTTGGATCTAATGTTGACCTAGTAATTTCTTAAAGAAGTCATCACATATTGTCAATGTAGTCATCCTGTATGTTGCAAGTGATAGTGACACCTGTTACATCATGCATTTTCCACTGGTTTTTAATTGATAAATTCTTCTTTCTTATCTGTATCTTATGCTCCATTGTTCTTCAAAACCTAGAAGTTACCAATTACCTCAGGTTGATTTAAAAAAAAGTCTTTCCTTGGGTGTTATTGAAAGTTATTTACCTTATGCCTTTCCCATGATTTCTTTTCCTTTCCTAATTAGACTTTTTCCTTTAATGGTTCTTTGTTTAGTGTTTTTTTGGGATTATATTTTTAATGCAAAGATAAATTTTTTTAGGATGGTTCATGCAATGGTTTACAGCACTATGCTGCGCTGGGAAGAGACAGTGTAGGTTTGCTTTGTCCACATGTATTATAAATCTGACTATTAAGACGCATTTTCTTTTGATTTGCTGATTAATTTGAAATGCATTTATGTGCTAACTTGTGTCCTGTGGTCAATTTGTATTCTTAGTTGGAAGCAGCAGCAGTCAACTTAACTCCTGGAGACAAACCTGCTGATGTTTACTCAGAAATTGCAATGAGGTATATTAACAATCAGCTTTAGTATATTGAGTTGGGCCATGCCTACTCATCTCATCAAGAAAATTCTTCTTCACTGATCAAGAAAAAAGTATATTGAGTTGATCAAGACCTCCGACTGCTCTCAAAAATACCATTAGTGTCATTCTCAGAATTACCCGATATTTTGTGGTCTTTTTGGGAAAAATTGCACCCTTTTGGTAAAACTCTTACTGTCCTATCTTCTACATGTAAATGCTGGTCAGGGTTCATGATATCATGAAAAGGGACAGCGACAAGGACCCAGCTACAAATCCACAAGCTTTAGTAGCAAAGGTCTTAATTGATCAGGTTGTAGCAATTATGGTTTCTGCTTTTGTTTTTAATTTTTACAGTTTCCTTCCAACTCATGTTTTAAGGTCGTTGAAGCTTTCAGGTTGATCGGAAATTGGTCAAGCAGACAGTGATGACTTCAGTATATGGTGTTACTTATGTTGGGGCACGGGAGCAGATAAAAAAAAGATTAGAGGAGAAGGGTCTCATTACTGATGACAGACTGCTGTTCACTGCAGCTTGCTATGCTTCTAAAGTAAGCAATAGGCTACCTTTTTTGTCCTTTTTAAGCAACCTGACAGTTAAATATGGGAGAGTAGGTTCTTGCTATTAGAGGCACATAGTAGGCCCAAAATGAAAATTATGCTTTAATGTTCAGGGTCAGGAACTACTTGCGAGACTTTCGTTTCATTATCGATAAAATCTTCTTGGAGAATATATTTCTATTATTAGGCTTTGATATAGAATTGCATGATTGTGATAATATATAATTCTTGGATGACAATATTTGGAACCCATCAGTGTCTTACATAACATTGCAGATTAATATAAAACCAATGTCAATATTATTTCCCTTAGATCCTTGAATCCCATACTCGTGTTCCTTTGTTTTTCTTAAACACTAGTAGTTTTTCCTATTCAACTTTAATTTTATCTTTTGGTAGGTAACATTGGCTGCCCTTGGTGAGATATTTGAAGCTGCACGTGGCATAATGGGTTGGCTTGGTGATTGTGCCAAGGTATATGCATTACTGGCACACTCGGATTATCAAATTACATTGATAGCCCTATGGTGGATATGAAACTTTTTTTTAAGTTTTGATTGGTGGATTATGAAACTTCTGCAGGTAATTTCTTCAGAAAATCAACCTGTGCGTTGGACCACTCCTCTTGGTCTTCCAGTGGTACAACCCTACCGAAAAAGTGAACGGCATCTTGTGAGTGTGACAGCTTATTTGTATCCTTACACACAAAACACTTTTCTTTTAGCAAAACACTTCATAGATGGTTGATCTCACTGTTTGAGGTGGAGCATAATTTTAGACGGCATGCATTCTTAGCGTCTTACCGTTAACATGATCATGTGCCTTTGTATCCCAAAAAAATTGTTATACTTGCAAAAAAAAAAAAGATCATGTGCCATTGGATTGAAAGAAAACAGGAAAGATTTGAAAAAAGGAAAAGAAATCCAATTCCCATTTTTAATACTGGTTCATGGTTTTTCCTTTTATTCTTTTGCTGGAAGTGGAAACCCTTAGCAGGGTGCAAAACTAAATGTGATTCAAAATAATATTCTCCAAGTATCTAATCTGCTCCATTCATAATTTGAACTCTACTAATTAATCTGGTCATGGGGCTACAGGTAAGAACGTCTCTTCAGGTTTTGGCTTTGCATCGGGAGGGTACCTCGGTATGCTTACACCAATATATTGAGTTCAGCATTTGCTTCCTTACATTTAATGCAGTCATTGGGAAACTTAATTATGTCATTTTCAGATAAATGCTAGAAAACAAAGAACTGCATTTCCACCAAATTTTGTCCACTCACTTGACGGTACACACATGATGATGACTGCTATTGCCTGCAGGGATTCTGGTCTACATTTTGCAGGTTTTGCACTCTATTCTCTGTTTGATAGAAAGCTTGAACTATTCAACTAGGGCTTTGGACTGGGAGTAAAAAAGTTAATCTGGAACAAATATATCATTAATGTTGAGTAAAACCATCTATAAATCTGATCTTTTAATGGATGTGGTTCCAAAGCAATTTGTGCTACTCTTTTAGATTGTTGAAAGATTAGGAAGTTGATTGAGAATGAATATGGCTGAGCAGAACCATGGATGTACATGTTCTGCAGTTGGCAGGGTCATTTGTATTGATTTTTTTGTTATTTTCTTGAAGAGCAGGTGGTTCTGTGCTGTAGTTTATGTGTTGTTCCAAGCATATTAGTATCCTGGTAACTTTAAATGGCAGTTGGCAGTGACATTCTCGTAATTTTGACTGCAATTGGGTATTTTACTTCTAAGTCATTATATCGCCAGACATTGATTACTAATGCATATGTACCATAAATGAAATTTTGTAATCTTGCTTGAAATTTGACCTGTACTTGGATGTGCGGCAAGGTTTTGATACTTATTATCATTTAAATAGTATGTAAAAATGAAATTCATGCTAAAAGTAAAAATAAATGAGTAAATAAACTTCAGTGATGGCTACTCAAGTATAAACAGTACAACAACCATTAAAATATATGAAACTTTAATCTTGCTTTACATGCCTTTCGTAATGGTGTGAGAGCAGAACTTCATATTAAAATGGGACTTTTAATTCTTGACATTTATTGTTAAATAAACTTCTTTGCAGGAGTTCATGACTCCTTCTGGACGCATGCATGTGATGTGGAAAAAATGAATCGGATACTTAGAGAAAAATTTGTGGAGCTTTATAGCAAGCCAATACTTGAAAATGTAAGTATATCATTGCCTACATTAGAGCTTTCTTGGACTTGTTTTGAAGTAGGTTAAGGGTCACTCTTTCGCCATTATAAATAAAGTCCTCCCCTGTCTCTCTCTCTCTCTCTCTCAAGAAAAAAATAAAAGAGAATTTCCTTTGCTGGGGAAAAAATTATGATGAAATTACAGAACTTACCTTTGTGAATGAATTAGAACCTCTCTTGTATGGTGGCGTCTTCCAGCAGTGCCTTAAATCAGGCAATATGTGGAAAGTTCTTTGTAGTGTGCCAATTTTGAAAATTTTAAGTGTATCAAGTAAAGAGAGGCCCAAGTTTTAATGTTACCTAGGGGAAAATGCTTGGTATTCCAAGATGAATGATTTCCTGAGGCATCAACATCGTTTTCTTATGCTGCTGCTTAAAAAAAAAAAAAAAGTGAAAATGTCTTCTGCTAAGGAAAAAATAAAACTGCATTTGGAAGTTTGCAGTGCTTCCCTACGCAACTAAATGGGAATGCCTCTGGGAAGATGGCACCCTTTGCCTTTTCCTTGAAGGGCTATTCATGCTTGGCTTCTTCAATTATGCATCAATGTAATTTTGAAACTGCTTCATATAAAGCTATTTTAAAGAATATATTATACACCAAATACAGAAATGCATATACACATATACACTAACACACCCACACACATTGTTTCCACTCTTGAGAAAATATAAGTAAATACAAATATCCCATTTGTTTCTTTGACATTGTTGTAACTTTTGACTCCTATTGTTCTCAGTTGCTGGAGAGCTTCCAGACATCATATCCAACACTGACGTTTCCTCGCCTCCCAGAGAGAGGCAACTTTGACTTACAAAATGTTCTTGAATCTCCATACTTTTTCAACTGATTGTTCATGCGAAAGAAATAATCATAACCTTGTGCAGAGGCATCAATTCTTCTGATGCAAACAGCATCATCAAGTTTTGTGAGAAAGTTCGTCTCAGATTGGACGGGAAGTTGGAGCAAGAAATCATTTCCCATGGTTACCTCTCAAGGCTGAAAAGGAAAGATTGGATGTGCCTGGTGTTTCCTGTAACTCCTGAGGGCTTTCATATCCTTGTATGATGATGACTAAGATCATTACACAACAGGCTGGTTCTGGATTAGAGGGATATCATCCAGCTTGATTATGAATGCAGGGAAGTGAATCATCCCATCCACTGAAATTCTCCATATTCAAAATCTTGCATTGCAACCATTGATTTTTTCAAGAAGAGATAGAGGCTGATGTTAGTGCTTGCATCGAGTGTTTCTACGAGCTAATTGGAAGCGATCATTTTAATGATGCAAGACCAAGTAATTTGCTTTGTTCCCATGTATTTCATGTATAGGCAAGGTGTCTTAAAATTGAGAGAAATGGTCGTTGAATGGCTGGAGGATATTTACTGCATATATATATATATATATATATGTATATATATGTCTAAAGGGAAACCACTATTACATCTAAAGGAATTATTTTCTGTCGTAAATTCATTTCTCATATTTTTAATGTCAAACCAGCTGCAAAAGAAAAATTGTGTATACTCTGTATCTTTTAGCATTTTATGCAAGCTCGGAACTGACGTTATGTTACCTTTGGTGTATTAGTTATGGAAATAGCCTCCCATTTGACAACCATGAAACAAAAATTATTGTTCTTTTCTTTCTTTCTTTTTTCCAAAATTTTACATTTTCTTTAAATGAATATGACTTTATTAATGTTGGTCAAATATGATTGGGAGAGAGAAGAATAATTTTTGTTCAAAGTTGTCAAATGGGATTGCTTAGTATGATTCGTTAGTTATTTAAGGCTTGTTCAGATAAAGAAACGATCTCATCTCATATCATTTAATCTCATTTCATCTTATCATAATAATTATTTCAAATTTTTACATAAAATATAATAAATAATTTAATTTTTTTAAATCTAAAATAATAATAATATTAAAAAATAATTTTTAATAATATTTTATTCATCTCATCTTAGTAATAAAGGTAACAAGACGGTCACTTTTAAGCACTCACCTTTTCTCCAGTATTTTTGGGTTCCTTACTAGAACATATGTATCCCAGATTCCCAGTATTGTTAAGATGAGTACCTTGGGAAGTACCTTGGTAGTACCAATTGCAGAATATAAAATCTGAAAAGGGAAGGAAAAAATTTGCTTTTTTTTCTCTTGGCATGATCTGTTTCAACAGTTGGATCATCTGCTCCACCAGATGATTGTATATGGCATATCATCTGGTTCCAGTATGCTAAGTTTGGACATTTAGGAGGGAAGGTTGGTCCATGGGAACTAGAAAGCACATCTCAAACAAGCAGCCTCGTATCTCATTTCGCTAAATAATTCATCACCATAGCATAAGTAATTTACACTCAATTTTCTCATACCATAACATGAATGAAAGTTTTGCTGCGCCACATGAGGCTTTGTGTGATTTATAAGTGAAAAAATGGTCCTAAAAAATCCAGATGCTTCCAAATGCTTCTTCAAGTGCCTCCTCTTGCTCAGCTCCGCCCTCCCACCTCTCTCTGCTCAGACCCTCAACATTTCCGTATAATCAGCGGCAAAACTTGCATGTCGGGTCCGCCTCCAAGAGGAACTGCTTGGGAGGCTGCCCTCCAGCAAATGTTGGTGCATATTGTCCCTGTGCACTAGTACCTTAACCTGTTTGAGAGCTTTGGTTTGTCGCCTGTCTCAATCAAAAGAGAACATATTATCAACGGAAAAATTAGTATTTAATCATGAAACGTTCTCAAAAGAGAATGGCTCATAAATTTAATACTCAAAATCAGGAAAAGAAGAAAAACATATTTAACAGTTTCTTTTTCTTTCTTTTTCTGCTTGATGTGGCAGCCAAGACAGCTACATCCTATACAGTAAGTATTCGCGTTTGCATTAGACAGTAATATTGCGGCTATTATCTGGTTGAGTAATATTATATACAATCGTGAAGTGTGCAAGTGCCGTGCAGTCACTTTGAAAAAGAGTAAAGTCTACTATTAAAAAAAAAAAATTTCTTGGGAGTCTCGTATTTCTTCACTTTTTCAAAATGATTATACGATACTTGCGCACTCACGACTGCAACTATCATTTCTCTATCTGGTTTCAAATATCAATCCATCAATGTCTCCTATATCCTATGACCACCGATCAGGTAATAACAAGATTCCAAGAAGACATTCACCAAATTTTGGTACCACTTAAAAAAAGGTGCTCGAGGTAGATCGAAGCGAAAAGACATCTACCCAAACAACACATCATTGCAGGTCTAATCGCCCAAGCTAGGCATTGTATCCATAGATAAATATGATTTTACAGGTTCTAGGGATGGTAAGTTATCACAAGTTCAAGTATGATAAAAGAATTTTTTTAAAACAAAAGAACATTTTCATTTAAATACCAACTTCGGGGTGTGATCAAAATTATGATAAAGACCATAATATATGAATAATAAGAAACAGAAAGCCATCTCCTTTATGATTTATGAACATTTAACTTTCCCCATATCACAGCAATGTGGCAAATCACTTTTTTCACCTTCTTCACAAGTGCAGAAAACAGAATATATTTCCAAGTGTACCTTCCGAGCTCTATTTATCAGTATTTGTTAGAACTTATGAAAATTATACACAGCAGAAGAAAATGTACTCGAGCTCAGTTTTTGTAGTTCCACGAGTGAATCCAGCGTACAAGTCTCGGATCGTTTCCAGCTCTTCTTTACATACTTAAAATACCACACCCTAGATGCTTTTTAAAGAGAAGGATGACTACCCTCAAAACACTTGCTGGGACGAGTAGAAGGGACTGAGTTTTTTTTTTAGTACCAATCAATCCAGGCATAAGGGCGCCCCTCTACTCTTTATCACAGACTCACAGTATTTTTTCTGCATTTTCTTCCTGGTAATTTGCAGTTTTTGCTTCACGGTTTTCTTTCGGTCCTCGCATTCATAAATACCGTATAACCGGAAAAAAAAAAATGAAAAACCTCGAATCATGACTGACCAAAAAAAAACTGATTTTGATGCAGAACTGATCCTATTCTCTGAGTAACTCTTAAGCAACAGAAACCAACAAAACCTTAAGAAAAGGAGTAAGAATCTAAGCTTTGAGGATGAAAGTCGAAAAATACACTTACCTGAATCAGTGATATCACTATCTGGTGACGAATCTTGCTCTTCACCTACCTCGCCTTCACCATTTGCATCACTTTCCGTCACTTTCTCCTAAGTTTTATCTTTCTCATCGACTTTCCGATCTTTCTCATCGAATTGCCGAACCTGTAAGGTAACCGGCCTTCAAGTAGATTTTTCCAATAGTCCCACACCGGAAAGAGTCTACAAATATATTACTCTTTATATTCCACTGCCTATTACAAATCCCAGCCGGGCTTTGTCGCGTAGGCCTGTGACCCAGCGGGGCATTAAAGGTGGTGACCGTGGACACAGATCGAGATTATTATTAGTCGGGCGCACAGAGACCGCTGGGCCCTGAAATCTCGGAATAACAGGCTTGTAACATCTGTCAAAGACTGGCTCACAGCATTTGACCTTGACAATATCTGACTACATGAGAGCAGCAAATAGCCGTTGAATAGTTGGGTGGTGTAAAACACCGGCCCGGTCCAATTAAACTTCCATCTTTTTTTTAATAATATTTTCCACGAAATTTAACCAAAAAATTAAAGTTTCCGCTATATTATTTTCTCAATTAGACTTCCATTTTTTCACAATAAAAAATTGCAAAAGTTAAATATATCATTTTTTTTTTAACTTCTCGGTCAGATCCTTCTACAAACAATTTATTAGCACACAACTGAAGTCCAAGTGAAAAAATTTATCAGCATACATTGTTTATCAGCATACAATGGTTGATAAATTTTTTATCAGTCTATTAAAAAAATAAAAATAAAAACTTGCAATATTTAAATATATCATACTTTTTTTTTTTAATTTCTCGCACCAACAAGTTCTCGATTAGATCCTTCTACAAACAATTTATCAGCATATAATGGCTGATGTCTAAGTAACAATGTATGGTAGAAAAAGTCTCTAAACCCTTCCATTGACCAGTCCTTGTTCTCAAAGTAGTAACCATTCCTTTTGTATTGAGTACACCACATTAAACATAGAGGCACAATCTATATTTTAAACATTGTAGCCGCCTTACTAGGCATGACCCAAGCAATGCCAAGCCTAGAGAAGATATCATCCCAAAAGGCCTTGACCACTTCACAGTGTAAAAGAAGATGATCTGCTATTTCTCCATTGCTTTTACACATAAAACACCAATCCATTATTAGGAATCCTCTCTTTCTTAGCTTATCAATAGTCAATATCTTCCCATGCAAGGCTAGCCAGCTAAAAAAGGCAACCTTAAATGGAACATAACTCCTATCAATACTCTTCCAAGGGAAAACAATAGAAGAATGCAGAAACAAGACCTTGTAGAAGGATCTGACCAAGAACTTGTTGGCGCGTGACAGTTGACAATGTCTCGTTTAACGATGTCACATTGGGGCATCTTAAGACATATCTTAGAGAGGCAAATAAGACAATCTTGGAAGGTGAGTGTTTGCATCTGAGATGTACTGCACATATTCTAAATTTAATTATCAGTGATGGTTTGAAAGATATTGATAACTCGGTTGCACGGGTTATAACTGTTGTGAGATCTTCACTTGCAAGATTAGAGAAATTCAATATTGTTGTGAGGGTTGCGAGTATAACATTCAAGAATGGCCTTTGTCAAGATGCTCCCACAAGATGGAACTCAACTATCTTGATGTTGAAATGGGCCTAAGAATATAAGTTGGCATTTGCGTAATTGGGTGATGAGACATTCAATATGTTAAATATTTTAATGACTATTAGGGATTAGGCAGGAATACTGATAATGATTGTGAGGTTGTTGCTACTATTGTAAATTTTTTTAGGCTTTTCTATGAAGTCACAACTAGGTTATTCGATTCTTTGTACCCTACATCCAATGATTTATTTCAGCAAATATGTAAGGTGAAAAAAGAATTGGACGACATGTGGACGAGTGACCGTATTATGATGCAAGAGATATCATTGATGATGAGGGTTAAGTATGATAAATATTAGAGAGATTTGAGTAGGGTGAATATTTTGTTATATGAGACTATTGCTCTTGATCCTCAATACAAGATTGATAGCATGGTATGTGGCTTGGAATTGGCGCATGAGAACGCATGGGAGGAGCATATTACAGT
The DNA here is from genome assembly GCA_029856935.1 of Cyclocarya paliurus. Classification (NCBI taxonomy): domain Eukaryota; kingdom Viridiplantae; phylum Streptophyta; class Magnoliopsida; order Fagales; family Juglandaceae; genus Cyclocarya; species Cyclocarya paliurus. The sequence goes on along the minus strand of CM056947.1, from coordinate 36,853,189 downwards.
AAGACCTACCCTACCCCCCGCCTCGGGGGGCACCTTCTCCAAAAGAAAAGGTTGGAAAAAGACGTAGGTTAGAGTGAGGTGAGAGGTTGGAGCAAAACCCTCGAGTCTGTCATCTTGCAGAGCCTCAGTTGGAGGTAGGTAGATACTTGGCAGCAGATTTTCACCCATTGACACGAGGGTTTCATATATTATCTTGGTGGAACACCAATGCCGTGATGTATCCCATTCTCAAAGAGATGGCCCTTAGTATATTGGTCATACCTATTAGTACCGTAGTCTTAGAATTGGTCTTTAGCATCGGAGGGCGCATATTAGATCCATTCAAGAAATCATTGTCTGCTACCATTGTAGAAACATTGATTTACACACAGAATTAAATCAACGAGACATTTCTTCATGTTCCGGATGTTTTGGACTTTGAGAAGGCCGGCAAGGATGAAGGTGCTGATCAGCTTGGATTTGGTAATTATGGATTTTATTTTATTATTTCAATTTATTTTTATTCATTTAACTGATATTAATTTCAAATTTAATTGTTGTAGCAATATATGAGACGACGTTTACCTTCGCTGCAATATGACTTCGTGTCTATTGGACCCACCATTGCCATTTGCGATTAGTTTGTACAATTTATCCCTTAATTATTTTTTGAATTTATATAATTTTTAGTAATTCTAATTGTTTTTCGTGTATTTTTTTAACTTTTATAATCTTACTGTCATATGCCCAATCCTAATCCCGAGGACCCAATGATAATCTCATTGTCATCTTTATCTCAATCTCATCTGGGTTAGTACTTGTAATATTTGTAATTTTTACATTTCTAATATATGTTTGTATTTTTTTTTATTTCTTGTTTGTAATTCTAATTCATTTTCCTATTAATGTTTCAAATTTTATGATCTCACAGTCTTACAACAAAGCTCAATGATTTTTCCATCACCATGACCACCCCAAAATCCAATGTCAAAGTCAATTCGAAAGTTGAAAAGATATTCTTGCGTTAATTGTATGTAGTTTTGCTACAATTTGTCCCTTAATAGTTAATTGTGTTATCATTATTTATTTAAATTATATGATAGCTTGTAATATTTTTTAGATAGATTTGTAATTTTGTAATAGTTTTAGCTTAATTTATATTATTGTAATAGCTTAGTTATGTGTAACATCCTGGATTTTAATATATTTTTAATGAATGATTTATTTAATTTATTTAGTGATTGATTATCTTGTTTTAAAATTTTGGGAGTTTTTAAATATTATTTTATAATATTTTAAATTGTGAAAATTAATTTTTATGGTGTTTTCTTGATTTTATTTACTGCTTTGGCATTTAAAATGATCTTTAATTTAAATGGGTTGGTTTATGGGTTTTAAAATAGTTATTTTTTTATTTAAATATGTCACTGCGTTTGGATTATTTTATTTAGTTTTCTGTTTTAAAATCATTTTCGTTGGATTTTTCGGGACCCAAGATGAAAAAACTGGATCTCCTTTTTCTTCCTTCCCTTTTTCCTTTTTCTCTTTTTTCTTTTTCTCTTTTTCTCCTTCCTCCTTCGGATCCCCCCAGCCCGATACCTCTCTCTCTCTCTCTCTCTCTCTCCCCCCCGTGTTTCGGCTTTACCCTCGCCGTCGCCGTTGCCGGCCGTCGTGGTCGACACCGCCGATGCCGTTCGGCTCCCCATCGACCGACAACCTTGCCCCACCATTTTCAGGCCGACTAACGCCGCCAGTAGCCGCGCGAAGTCGCGGGCTTCTCTTCACCGTTCCGCCGCCATCCGGCCACCAACTCTTAACCACATCACCACCGGCCTCTTGCCGTCCTAACCGACCCAACCCCGGCCCCGATCCGTCGCCGGAGCCGCCCCAACCAACACCAAACCCGAACCGAGTTTTCCAGCCTTCCACCGCCCATTCGACCACCACCCACGGCCAACCGTTGCTTCCATTAGCTTCACCACCTCCTATAGGCCCTACCCTACCGTTCCCAAGTCTTTGTTTGAACCCATGTGAAATTTAGATTTCACTGTGTTTCGGCCACAGTGTTTTTACACTGTGGAGTTGCTGTATTGGTGCTTCCAATTCCTCCGTGATCCTCCATAAATTATTTTAAAGCGCTGTAAGTATTTCCTAAACATTTTTTTGAGATTTAAATATATTTTTACAATATTTATTTATACTGTATTCTGGTTGGTCCGGACTGAGTTCAAGGAGTTCGGGGGTGGATGGATTGAGAACGGAGTAATCGTTTGATTGTTTATTGTGTTGTGATTTGGGTGTTGAAAATTGTTAGTGGTCTGGTTGGTTGTGATCTGGTTATTGTTGGAAATTGTGTTGTGATCTGGTTATTGTTGGGAATTGTGTTGTGATCTAGTTGGTTGTGATCTGGTTATTGTTGGGGAATTATGTTGTGATCTGTTGGTTGTGATCTGGTAATTGTTGGAAATTGTATTGTGATCCGGTTGGTTGTTGGATATTGAGGTTATGTCTGGTTCATGGCATATGCACGCATGTTCATGTTTGTAAATTGAAAACGGGGTTTTCGTGTATTGCATTCATGATCATATGGCTATTTTGAACACTGGGTTTTCATGTGTTGACTGGATTTGTGGGTGCGTGTGTATCACGACCCCAAGCCGAGATGGGATATTATCTCGGTGGAGCTCATCTGGTCACTCGGGAGCGGAATATACTAAGTGATGTCCCCTGGGTTGTCGCCGGGCGACAACGGGATTGAACGTTGGACATGCCGACTCCGTGGCCCTTCTGCTGGTGGGGGCTAGAGGATGACCTGACCACGAACACACCGGGTGCGGAACTGGGCATCGCTCGTAAAGTAGCCAGGATGTGCGGATGGTCCATAGGGGAGACCATGGTGCATATGGATTAATTGGATAATGGAAAAATGGTTGTTTTATGGAAAAATAGCGTATGTTTTTGTGTATCATTTTCCCAGAAAATGATGGATATTGATTTTTGGGCCATTTTCTGGGAAAATGGTGGAAATGTTTTATTGGAAATATTTTTGGGCCAAATGAGATTTTTGGCGTGTGTTGCATTTATTGCATCTTGCATCATATGCATGCATGGTCAGTTACCTAAATATGTTTTTATCTCAGGATGTGGTTAGGTTATAACTTACCTGTGGTACCATTTAATGGTACTGCAGATTATGTTGTTGTTAATGCAGATGCGAGCCTAAGGATTTGGCTCCGCCGGAGGAGTGATCTGGGATCACTCGTGCTGTGTTGTATTTTCAGGCTTGTATTTTATTATTTGGGACTTTGGCTTTTGTTTTTTTTAAGAGATTTGTATTTGGATATTTGTATTAAACAAAAATTCTGGTACTAGTTGACTTAATTGCTATCCGCTGTGTATTTTAATTATGCACTGTTTATTTTGTTGCACACACTTGATACTTGTCGTTGGGATGCGTGACCGGATTGTCATCATCCTGACGTCACGATTCTCGAGGCTTTTTGTACGTGGGAGTCGGGGCGTCACATTATATCCGCCCCAGCCTCCCGACATCCGGATAGGAGACCCGACCCTCATGTGCAGGGGCAAGTGCCGAGGGGAAAAACACCACTCCCGGGGCAGGAAGGGGGCTACCATGCCTCGTAAGATACGGGTAGCACCCCTAGTCTCAACGGCCAATTTGCAGGGGAATTATGTTGCTCGATTCTAACATTCCATTTCAGTAAGGAGAAGTTTGGAAACTTTTTTCATTCTATCACATCTCATTTCCTTTCTAAACATTATTCAAATACAAAAACTTTTAAATAATTATTACAACTTTTTCAAACTAATCATTTCAAATTTCCTAACTTTTCAAATAAAAAATCAATCAACTTTTTCAAATATCAAAACAAAAATTATATTAAAAAAATTATATTATAACAATATCTTAACTTTATAACATTTTTTATTCAAATTGTTTTCTTTCCTTTCTCAAAACCCAATAAATATTTATCTCAAACTATCTCACTACTATTCACAAACAATGTTACTATCATTTATAAAATTCACATCTCATCTCATTTCGTAAGTATCCCCGACGCCATAACAAATCTACATTTTCATGTTAAATTTAAGAAAGTACTATTATTGCTTTATTAATTTGTAAATGGATACATGTGCTATTAACACTCCTCTACACAGTAAAGACACCATAACCTTAAATTTGCAAGTGTTAGGCTATGCTTGGATGCTGAATTGAATTGAGTTGAGTTGAATTTTTTATGAATAGTAGTGAATTGAGATTGTTGAATGAGTTTGGTAGGGGCCACTTAAGATGAGTTTAAGTTGTGTTTGAATATTAAGATGAGTTTAGATATATTTATGAGAAGTTGTAAAAAAAATGGGTTCCACCGTTAACTGATATTGTTCATCTAACCAGGTATGCTGAAATTGTCATTTGTTCTGCGCCAAATACAGCAAAGAAAAAAAAAGATGAATTTTCGTTCACTGCAGCCAACGAAAACAATGGTCAAAACGTAAATCTAGAAAAATAGCTATCGGTTTCTTTTTTCATTTTCATAGTATTCACTATTTACAAGAAGATTTCTTCCAAATTGTTGTTTTTCATATTACTTTTTCTAATTTTTTTTATCCGTTTCCTTTCATATCGTTTTTCATATTACCATTTTACAATTTTTTGCATCACTTTTATTTCATTATTTCTATCATTTCTTATTTATTATTTGAGTTAAATCAGTAATACCAAGTACCATTATATATCTTTCCTAAAGCTTTTATTTGATTATATAAAATATGATTGAATATTACTCAATTAGTGGGAAGAAATACTACCAGGAGTATAGCAACATTTTATTCAATAATTTATTTACATATTAAACATCGATATATGTAAATAAAGTGTCCACAATTTACAATCTATTGTTTCATACTAACGTAACCAAAAAGATTGCAACACCATGCTAGCAATTAGGTGTTTCCTTGTTGACCAGTATATTGCACCCACATACTTGATGTAATAGCATTTCTAGTTGCAGCCATCGCCTGTGCCGATGCAGTCAACATGTCAGGAACATGAGATTGTTCACTGGTGTTCTGCTCCGCATTCATTCCTGGATAATCATCGGGATTGCTATATGATAGAAAATCCTGATCATTAGGTGTAACCGTGCGGATGAAGTTATGGATCGTACAACATACAATAATAAGATATCATTGCTGAGTTGGAAGGTATGGGGACATAAAATTTAAAATTCGGAAATGCTTCTTCAACAGACCGAAAGTTCGTTCAATGATATTCTAAATGGATAAATGCTGATAATTAAATAGATCTTTATATCCTTGAAAGGTACGATCGCCATGTCTTTCAGATTTGTGGTACCTCATCTTTGGATTCAGCGGCATAAATCTTTCAGTACAGGAAAATGCCGAATCTACTAAATAATAATATCCTGAAATTTTAGTACAACATTAATATTTTATTTGTAATTTAAGAATCCAAATTAATGCAAACTATGTAGATACAAATTAAATAATGTGGCAAGATTACCTTCTTCAGGCCATGGAAAGTTGTTTCCCGGACTCTTTAATACATCGATTAAAACACGAGCAACATAGACTATATCCTCCCACCCAGCATATACGAATGTGAGTTTCATATCGAAATCACAGATATACAAGACATTTTGGGCAACCCATTGATACCGATTTAAATATGCATTAGTTACGAAAGCTGGCACAGCTTTGTGGATCATGACCCTATCCATTGCACAATGACATTTCTGCAAATTTTGTTTTAAATTTGCATAAAGTTCAAAATCGTGCATTGAAAATATGACGGCATTTGTATAGTGCATTTATACAGAAGTAGATAATGTAAGATAAATTTACTTCAAACCATGGATAATGTCCGGGATTTCCTTCAATATAAGGCATCACCCCCGTCGTCTGGCTTGGTTTAATCACATGACACACTAGGCGACATAATGCACGCATTACGTCGTACACATATCGATTTATAGTTTCAACCGAATGTTGAAACAAGTTACCTGCATTTCGTTGAACAACACCATGTCCAATAGTGTAGCAAAACAATCCTAAGGCTTCCTTAATCGTGACCTCTTGTATCGAATCACGCAAGCTAACATCTCTATGTAAACGATCGCATAAGGCTCGGAATGCATATACCTCCATTCGGAACATCTTGCAACAGGTGTCAGGTTGTCCATTAAGACTGCAATGATGTACTGATAACCACGCAAGCCAATGTTATGTTGTGGCCTAGGCACACGACATTGGGGACGGGATTACTACTCCTCCATCATCAGACTCAAAAGAAGAACCACTTCGTCCGTACCATCATTATGGCTTCTCCATGTGTCCCATTCCGCCCATCTATTTTCGTCAAATGTACTTGACGCGTTACTACTAGAGCCCTCCTCGCTTGCCTCGTTCTCCACGGTGTTGACTTCATCATTCCACCAGCTATCATTTTCCATGTTGCGCTTTGAAAAATGATGTTCACACAAACATTAAACATTACATATTGCATATGTATTTGTCATCCAAAGAATAAAAAGAATTCATATATAGAGCGGGAACTACGCAAGTACTTTTATTTAAAACCAAGTTTATAGTTTGAACTTAAATTAGCCCACATGAAATAAGATAGTTAGAAATCATTTACCATCTAATAAAGTTATACATAAAATAAAGTGGCATTTAAAAAAAAACATAGCAAGGCTGATATGTGTGGTCAGCGTAGTGACCAGACCCACTCTAATCTCAGGACTAGGGTCATGTTCTGGAAGATAGTTAGAACATGAGGATCCATAAACGCTTTTACTGCACGACAAGGCCGGCTCAATAGGTTCCGGGGCCTAAGACTAAAATCTTGAGGAGGCTTTTTTTTATTAAAAGTAAAATTAAATAAATTTATTTTATTTTTATATTATATCTATATTTAAAAATAATTCCTCTCATTTTGTAAAGTAAAATTATTAATTAAGATTTTATACCACATTTTCAACTAATAACTGACTTAATCTTTATTAGAAAATTTTTTATTTAGAGATAATTTTATGAAATCTAGTTTTACAAGTACTTTAGACTCTTAGGCACAATTATAATCATTATTGTCAATAAAGTTCTATAAACAATTTACACATTTGAAAAGAAATGGGCCCTTACCTCTTCAAAGGATTATACAAAAACCTTTTATGAACACTAAAAAATTAGATTTTGTTATTTATAATTTTCACATTAATTATATATTAAACTATTAATGACAAAAGAGAAGTGTATTCTTAGAAGGAGAATAGATAAAATAATTATTATCTATGATACTTTCAAAAACTAATAATGACATAATATTTATTTGATCTTGTTTATATTCTCATTCTCATTGAGTTAATTAAAGTTTTTGATTGGGTATATATATATATTTTTTGGGGCTTTTCTTCCATTAGGGGCCTTAGGCAATTGCCTAACTTGCCTAACGGAAGAGTCGGCCTTGTTGCACGAAGATGAACGTCCATAGGTAAGGGAAGGGCGATATCCTGCAAAAACTTCATACACTCTGCAACACTGTTATAGCCTGCATCCGAGGCACTATTTGAACCCTCACCTCTACTGCGCTTTGAACTACATAGTTCAAACATCTTTGCATACAAATTAGCCCGTTGTTTAGAAGTGGCAGCAAGTGTCTGTATGGCATCACTAAGCACTGGTGAGATGGATGGTCCGGCTGCGTACCTACGTCACCTACGAGGAGGCCTTGGCTGCGGGACCCCTCCTTACGTCGAGGGAGTCATTGAAATGTCATCCAAATCAAAGGTCGAGTCTAATTGAATGCTACTACACAACACGGGACCTTGGGCCTCAATTCATCCTCTAGTTGTTGCTCCTCCTCTCTAGAGGGGGTTCCTGGGTTGAGACATAATGCAATGCCCCTGTTGCGACAGCCTGACCAAAAATTGTATAGAGGACGTTGTAGTTGGCACAACCGTTGGTCTTGTACTTTTTCCACTGGGATTGAACCTAAGAAATGGTAAAAGTAGTTATAAAAGTTGTCATAAATTGATAAAAGCATTTAATCATATAATTGGCCATAACTTATATAAAGAAAATGCAATAAATTTAAAATACAGGAAGGTTAAGCCAAAAGAAGATGAAGCTTACCCGGATCTCATTTGCCCAATGTTCTTCTATACCAATAACAGTTTTTGTGATGGGGTTCCAACCCATGCCCATTTGGCCTATTAAATCTATAAACTTGCATTGTGTCTTCTTAAGACGGATGATTTTCTCCTTCACTTATGATGAATCAACTTGAGGTGCGTGGCAATTCGGATTGTGTCAGTGTCTGTAATTCTAGACCTCACTAATTTACCCGCCAATGTTTCTTGGTACAAAATGTCAACCAGCATCTCCTCCAACTCACCAGCCCACAACTCACGATTGCGTACAACCTCTACGCAATCCATGGTATGCTGTTAATGGCCAATAATGACAATACAAAAAATAGGCAATGCAAACAATAGACAGTGCACTTAAATCAAATGCATATATTAGTATTGCTATGCATCATAGACATGGTACATGCATTAAGTCCAAAACATTTAAATTTAACTATATTAAATGCATAGCAATGTAATGTTTGCCTTATAAGTCAAATTAATGCAATATATCATATAAGGAATTGAGGCCTATATATGAGTAAGATAAATTTAGAATGTATTTGTATTGATAATGTTGTAATACCTTGTACGAGGAGTTGCCTGATGAGCGTAGAAAGTATGGCTGCAAGGCATACATGTCAAATGTTTAGAATCATTTTCTAAAAAATAATAATCTACAATCATTGGTTTTAAAGTCCATTTTGAGAAACATTGAAAAAATGCAATAGATTTCGAATCATCCATAGAATGTACCTATTGCTCATTATCCATGATATGTTGCATTAGCCAATAGATGATTTAACTATTGGCTAATGCAACATAGTCATAATCTACTAATTACATATATTTAAATATAATAATAATAATAATAGGAAGAGAAATAGAAATATAGAGGAGAAGCCAATTAAAAAAACAAACTGAAACTACACACTGAGCATATTGGACAATATATTCTGGTATTATATTGATGGTAAGGATTTTTTCAAAAAAAAAAACCCAATGGAAGAAGCCAGTAAGTTGGCACAAAATATTCATGGTGTATGCCTTGTATGCATATAAATAACTAAGTTGAAAGGCAAACCATAACAAGAATTACTAACGACTTGTAACTTGTAATAATGCTAGAGAAGAGTGTAACACAGTTCAAATGTTTATTTGTCAAACATTTGACCAAAAGCTAAATACCAAACTTCTATGATTTTAGAGAGCCAAAACCCAAAAGCATGCTGGGTGGAGAAGAATAAAATGGCCCAAGGAGTCAAGGACTATAGAACAACATAACAATGATTCTTCTAATTATATGGCATAGACAACATTTCATATTACACAATTTGATTAATACTAAAAAAATACTAAAGAGTTAAATGCTAAAATATCAATCTTTTGAAATATTCAAATGCCAATGTTCTGTCAACAGCATGTATGAACAGGACCAATAAGGAAAAAAGAAAGACATTACAAAGAGTTAACTTGGTAAACCATCAACTTAGACCTAAATCCAACACATAAATTATTCTTACAAATTCTAAAAGCAAAGTGTTGCATCGAAGAGAAAATTATATTTGGATAGCTATTAATATTTATGAAGGCTTCTAACAATAAGTGGCATATGAAAGATTCTACAACTTTTGTACAGTTCTAGCAAATGGTGTATAATGTATGCATATAAAAGGAAAACATTGTCAATCATTTCAAACAAAGCTAAAATGACAATAGCCGAAAGAAATGTACCATTCGGTTTTTTTTTTTTTTTTGTGAAAATCATAACATCAGCAATAATAATAATGAAATTGGAAGTTTAAAACTTATACGAGAAAATTTCATAAATTCCAACTATATTACAATTTTCCCACCTTGGTTTTAGCTCTCTTACAAAGACAAAAGCAAAGTTACAAAGGAGCTATAGATTTACCAAACAGGATATAGCCAAGAAGAGAAAAGAAAACAATGAAAAAAGAAACTACCAAAATTTTGAATGTAAAAGCCAATGAAATGAAAAAATCCTATACCCAAAATCTTAGGGAATAGGAACATGTTACGAGCTAGCCACTTTAAAATAGACCCAAAGAAAGACCCAGTTCACACTTCGATTAGGATAAACCTACCCTACCTTTACCATGCTTGAAAAATCTAAAGATGACATTCCATCTCTCAAGCCATAGGCTAGCAACCATTTGCAAACCATTCTACGGAGAGAAACCATACAAGCAAAGAAGATCATTTCTTCATTTTCTATTTGTAGATAATAGATTTGTGTTGTTTTCACTACATTTTTCTTCTCTTTAAGATATCTGGTTCAAATCGATATGAGAATTTGTACTGTTTTCATGGCCATTGGGTATTGGTTAGTAATGCTTCCTTCTTCGAACTCTCATTGGGGTGTCCAAGAAATATGAAAAAATATTGATCATTTTTTTCCTTTTTTTCTGTTCTTAGGATGAGGAAAATTGGTAGTTCATCTTAGAATTCCTTTTTTCTTTATTTATGAGTATTTTAAAGGCAGCTAAGGATTGATTTTAAACACCAAAAGTGATGATTGGAGGATCTTAGGTAGCATAATTAGCTTGAAATTAGTACATGTATAAATTGTTTTACAGTTCTCCAACACCATCCCCAACATTTGTATGGTGTTTTCAGTGGGCAATCAAAGTTATTCAACATTCACCAACAGATTAACATATGGAAGTGTTTACTTGTTCATAGATTCGATGATACCAATCTTTCATAAGACAAGGAAAAATTGCACTCCACATGTTTGATAAAATTATTCTGATATGCATGTACATGAAACAAAGAATGGAAAGTTGAGAAACGAATCTTACCCGATACGATCGCGTCCTCGGAGCCATGATTGCTAATCTCTTGAAGGTAGGCCTTCGGTTGATCCGCTTGAGCGTGAAGGAGCTTTGCTTTGGCAATAAAATGGTGGTGGTTTGGGCTGATCTCGACATGGGAATTATATAGGAATCTCAATACGCAAAGAAACAAACAGGCGCACAGAGGAGTTGGGCACACGGGTTTACAGTAAAGATCTATGAGTTGAGAGATTGGAAAGAAAGTTCTTAGCTTACGCAGAGTTCAGTTTGTAAAAAGGAACTTAACAAGTACTCTGATCGGTATTGTTTATTCACCATGCCGAAAGGATGTAAGCCAGAGGGCTGCAGCGATTTAGACGAGAATGACAACCCCTTCAAACTTCAATCACTGTTCGAGGACAAGGGCTATAAACGTTGGAGGAGTTGACAGTCCACGTATTTCCGTTGAAACAGAACATCTCCTTCCCCAACCCATCGACTATGGTGGACGTTTGGGGGTTTGATAGCAACGAGAAATTTCAAGCTTTCTCAGCGATTGGGAAATATTCACAACAACTATGGGTTTCATTCACAACGCTAGCTGCCGAGAGGGTTTTGAATTACACATAAGTGAGTTATGTTCTGTAAGACGAGAGTTGGGGAAGAAGAAGGACGGGGAAAGAGAAAGGTGGAGAGAGAGAGAGAGAGAGAGAAAGGGAGGAGTTATAATGGAAAGTTGAAAATTAAAGGTAATGTCAGATAAAGTAAGAAATCTCTGCAAAGTTGATGAATCATGTCCATCTACAGTAAAATTGAGTTGAGTGTTTTTTTTATGGACGAGAACTTAGCTCTAAAGTGCGTTTGGATGGCAGGCTTAGTTCAAATTTGAACTGAGCTAAGCTGCTTCTAGGTTCCAAACGAAGCCTTAGCAACTTAGCACTAAGTGTTAGAAGAAAATCATAGAGTCATCTTTCCTTTTGATTCCAGTAATACAAAAAGGAAAAAAATTCAATATGAACTGACTACTTTTGAGGCTGGCATAGAGGTTCCTGATAAGAAGGCTTTAATGAGTGCCAAAGCTAATTTTGGTTTATGCAAAGGAACTTCATATCCCACTCCCCAGACTGATACAAAGGTAAGCTAAGCATATTCTTGTGTCCATCCACCCAGTTGTTCCAAAAACTGTGTTATTAATTGTGTCCATGTAATGATAAAGCAAGTACTCTAGAATTGGAAACAGATAATTCTTATATGAAAAGAGTCAAGTATGTAATAACTAGGGCGATGAACGATTACTGGGGAAGGAAACAACCTATTATATACAATTTTTGACAACCTATCTTTTATATGCACTCATTTTGGACACAAAAACAAAATCCCACCTGCAAAACACACGTGTGTTTTCACACTTTAGTTTTCAGCACTTATTTTATATGCTCTAATTTTGGACACAATACACAAAAATCAAAAGGTTTGCGATAGTAGAGAACAGAGCATATATACCATATAACCCTTCCGATTAATAGCTTTTTCCGTCAATGTTGAGTTGAACCTTACAACGGCTTGGCTTAGCTAAGGAACATAATGTCCTAGAAACAAAGATTTCAGTGAGTAAAATCATAATAAACAACCAACTAAACCATCTAAAGAATTTATAAATGTAAAAGTAGATAAATCTAAAGAATTTATTACAGACTCACAATATTTGTTTTGCATTTTCTTCCTAGTAATTTGCAGTTTTTGCTTCACAATTTTCTTTTTGTCACAATAAACACTTTACATATGGAATTTCAGGAATAATAAACTTACTTGTGTTCTCCACTTCCTCCAAATAATCATTGTATTCTCTCAACGATGGAAGTTCATCTTCCCATTTATTGAATCTACGAAATTAGAATATAGAGAATTATAGTCAGAGACGAAGAACACAAGGCAATGGAAAAATAAACCACCTTCAGAACCAAACTATTCCATAACTTAAAATCCATCGTATTTCAAAGGAACTGAACATCATTACTCCAGAGAATCAAATTAGGAATAGAGAAAAGAAGAAGAATAAGGAAGAGGATTGACCAAAATGAGCAATCGACGAAGCCTTTTTCCAGAACCATGTATAGAGGCCTTACACTGCACAGCTGCCAGCATTCTTTTTTTTCTGCTAACCTAAACGAGCGTTTGAAACAAAAGGCCCAGTTCTTCATTTCCTCGTCCACTGTCACATTTCATCCCCGTCTTTCTTCTTCTTCCTTGGCTTCCCTTCATCTCCAAATTTATTTTGTTATTTTTTATGAAAATGATTAGCCCATCAAAACTGGAAACGAAGTCTGTCGTTGAATTCAAAGTGGGAATTTGGAATCCGGGTTTGAATCTGTCGAATCCCGTGCAGGAAGAATCATGTTTTCTGTTTGGGTCCTGAGAAAATGGATGACACGATAATGGGTTTTAAGAATAGAAATAATAAACCGGCAAAATGAAGTTTCGAGCAAAAAAACCTGACGAAAGTCATCACAAGCTCATATTAAGAATATGATAACTCAAGACTACTAGTAAGACCTTAAGTCAGCACCAGCTTACAACTAGGTACATTTGTTAGAATTATTCGGTGGTGCTTTAGAATTTTCTGGGCTACCAAACACTCAAACCTTAGATTCAAACCGACTTTCTTTCCTTGTCCTACTAGCTAAGCAAATAATGTATGCTTAGCTAAGGTATCAAATTGTTGGCTGCATGTGGAGATTGGTCTGTGAGCAGAAAATCGAGAAACAAAAAATTTGTTCGACGTCGCTCGACATAGTGATCGATCTAAACTCAACCCGTGAATTCGCTCGAGGTGTGCTCGACAGTGGGCTCAAGTGAGATAAAAACCTTAGTGTTCACTTGAGTCATGCTCGACACCCTGCTCGAGCCAATGTTCATTAATTGTTTGCTTAAAAAGCACTCGACACCCGCTCGAGCGAAGGACATATGTTTTGCCAGATTAGGGTTTCCAATATTGTTTCTATGTATATGTGATATTTTAACTTATTGGATACGACTTTCAGCATATTTTGAGAGAGAATAATTATCAAGTGAGTGCATATTATATGAGAGAGCAAAAAACGATAGAGAGTGTGAGTTAAGATTGAGTGATATAACCTCCTTTAGTTAATTAGATTTCTGCAACTCTGTGGACGTAAGTAATTTGTCAAACCATGTATATTGTATGTCGAGTGCTTGATTGTGTGCTTACTTTTACTTTGTTTGCCATCATTGTTGTGCATTATGCACAACAACTAGTATCAAGAACCAAGGTCGGATCAAAAAGACAACGATGGTTGAAGACAAAGTGAAACCACTTGAGATCAAGAAGTTCAATGGCACTAATTTTGAGTATTAGAAGATGCAGATCGAGGACTATCTCTATGGAAAAAGGCTTCATCTTCCACTGTTGGGATCGAAGTTAGAGAGCATGGATAATGCTAAGTGGACCATGTTAGATCGATAAGTTCTGGGGATTGTTCAGCTGATCTTGTCCAAAACAGTGGCACACAATATCAGTAAAGAGAGAACCACAACGAATCTCATGTCAGCTTTGTTAGGTATGTATGAAAAGCTATCGACGAATAATAAAGTGCACTTGATGAAAAAATTGTTCAATTTGAAAATGTTGGAATGTATATATGTAGCCCAACACTTGAATGAATTCAATACGATCACAAATCAACTATCTTATGTAGAGATTGAGTTTGATGATAAAATCAGAGCATTGATTTTGTTGGCACCGCTGCCAAATATTTGGGAAGCCATGAGAATGGTTGTAAGTAGTTTGGCCAGCAAAATGAAATTGAACTACGATAACATACGTGACATGATCATTGCTGAAAAGGTACGTAGAAGAGACTCGGATGAGTTCTCGGGTTTGGAATCGACCCTGAATGTTGACAATCGGGATAGAGGACATGACAAGTCAAGTTTCAAGAGAAGGGGAAAGAGCAAGATGAGATCTAAGCAGTAGATCACGTGCTGGAGTTGTGGCAAACCGGGCCACATCAAGAGAAACTGCAGAAATCAAGAAAGTGTTAAGGATGATGTTGTGAATGTAGTGGTTGAAGAAATACATGATGCCCTAACTCTTGTAGTGCACAACCCGATTGATAATTGGGTGTTGGATTCAGAGGCTTCGTTCCATAGCACCTCACATCAAGAGATCATGTATAATTATGTTATCCTCATGTAAGCTTGGAAAAGTTGGCTGAGATTGCCAAGATCGGTTCGAGACCGGATACTCCTAGTACAGTAGGAGTTGTGAGTCGCCCAATGGATGTGCTGACTAAGGACGATGTATGTGGAAGACTAAAGTCGAGCTTGACTTCAGTGCGTCTTCTAACTTGAAGACGAGAGCTGTGAGCTACATAAATGATAGAGCTTGGTTGGAAATAGTAGCTGGTATGTGGGGACCCAATCACTCAGCCACCAAGTAGGAGATTGTTGGATTACATATGGAGATTGGTCTGTGAGCAGAAAATCGAGAAATAGAGAGTTCGCTCGATGTTGCTCGACATGGCATTCAAGCTAAGCTCAACCAGTGATTTCGCTTGAGGTGTGCTCGACAGTGGGCTTGAGCGAAGCTCGACCCATGAATTTGCTCGAGTCTCGCGCGACAGTAGGCTTGAGTGAGACACAAACCCTAGTGTTCGCTTGAGCCAATATTTATTGGTTGTTCGCTTTGTTCCGTTTCACTCCAAATTTCTACCTGTCCGGTCCATTTTGGCCATTCCGGTAAAATTTCAGTCGGAATTGGTATTTCGGGCTTTATTCCGTTTCAGAATATTTTTGTAATTTTCTAGTGCTTGGATGGTATGTTTTTAAATTTTAAATCTAGATAATATTTAATTAATTATATAATATAAAATGAATTTATATAATTTTAATTTTTTTGTAACTTTAAATATGTCCCCTCATTCTCTCTTCTTTTAAATATCATTATTTTTAATAATTTCTCTATTCTTTTTTTATTCTTTGTTTTTGTTTCTCAACTCAAGTTTGTAATTTTTTCAATGTATATCCATTTTATAAATCTTCAATTCTTCCATATATATATATATATATACATATTATATATATATATATATATATATATATATATATATATATATATATATATATATATATTCTATCAGTTGTTGGTTTATACATATATATCTATATATATAAATATTTATATACAATATATAATTAATCCATAAATGGTACACCGAAATGTACTGGTATCGAAATATTCCATTTCAGTACTCAAACTGAAATGATCAGAACAGAATTTAAAACATTGATCACAACATCAAAACTTAAATTTTCTACTGTTTGGATTGTATGTTTTTAAATTTTAAATCTAGATAATATTTAATTAATTATAGAATATAAAATGAATTTATATAATTTTAATTTTTTTGTAACTTTAAATATGTCCCCTCATTCTTTCTTCTTTTAAATATCATTATTTTTAATAAGTTCTCTATTCTTTTTTTTTCTTTTTTTTTTTGTTTCTCAACTCAAGTTTGTAATTTTTTCAATGTATATCCATTTTATAAATCTTCAATTCTTCCATCAATAAATCTTCCCAACTTCCCAACACTCCACACTCCATCTTTTTTTAAATTTTTTTTTTAATTTTTTTTATTAAATAATTTTTATATGAATAGTAAATAAAAAATTTGAAATATTTAAAAAAAAAATTCAAAAAAAAATTTTAAAAAAATATTAAAAAATATGAAGTGTGGAGTGTGGATGAATAGTAGGAAGTTGTGTAGCAAAACCCTCATACATATATATATATAAATATTTATATACAATATATAATTAATCCAGAAATGGTACACCAGAATGCACTAGTATCGAAATATTCCATTTCAGTACTCAAACCGAAATGATCATAACAGAATTTAAAACATTGATCACAACATCAAAACTTAAATTTATCTGTCCATACAAAACTAAATATAAATACTAAAAAGTTTTAGTATTTAAATATATCATACTTTTGTCCACGAAATTTAACCAAGAAATTAAAGCAACCGCTGATTTATTTATAGAGTCATCACATGTATAAGCTATATCTAACTAAAAATAAAAAAGAATATAAGAAAATATAACCCACTGAGATTTAGAAATATTAAATATGAAATCACCACTAGTCTCAACGCCCAATTTGCAAGGGAACTATGTTGCTCGATTCTAACATTCCATTACAGTAAGACACCATAGCAAATCTACAATTTCTTGTTAAATTTGAGCAAGTGCTATTATTGCTTTGTTGATTTGCAAATGGATACCGGTGCTATTAGCACTCCACACAGTAAAGACATGACAACCTTAAATTAGCAGTGTTAGCACTGCAAGTGTTAGAAGAAAATCAGAGTCATCTTTCCTTTCAATTCCAGGAATACGGAAAGGGAAAAAAAATCAATATGAACTGACTAGTTCCGAGGCTGGCATCGAGGTTCCTGATAAGAAGGCTTTAATGAGTGCCAAAGCTAATTTTGGTCTATGCAAAGCAACTTCATGTCCTGCTCCCCGGACTGAAACAAAGGTAAGCCCAGCATATTCTTGTGTCCATCCACCCACCTATTCCAAAAAGTGTGTGATTAATTGTGTCCATGTAGTGATAAAGCAAGTATTCTAGAATTGGAAAACAGGTTGTTCTTATCTGAAAAGAGTCAAGTATGTAATAACTAGGGCAATGAACGATTACTGGGGAAGGAAACAGCTTTTTGAACTTCATTTACCTGCCCATCATCATACCAGGCACGCCAAGGTCCCGAGGTTGGAAGCTTAAGAGCATCTATACTGTACCGGGTGGATGTAACTGGGATTATGGCATCTGTATCGCCACTGGCATACAGGAAAGATGAAAAAACTTGGATCATCAACAGAAATTTATCTGAAGTCACTTGAACAGAGAGGAAAAAAAAGAAAGACATTTGCTTGCTAAACCGGCATTCCTAAACCAGGTTGTATAAATGTCCCCGATAAAAATGATGCAGAATTTGAAAAATCAGATTCACATTTGAACTGTCAAATATGGTTAAGTAGTATGATCATGAATTTAATTGCAATGAATTGAGATCAGGTTTGGATCCTACCCGACTCATTGATTTTCCCAGCAGGATGATACATGTGATAATGAAGGTTGGCTTTTAGGGTGATTCCTAGCTTTAATACCAGTAATTAAAAAGAAAGCACTTGCATTTGACTTTTTACAGGTATAGGTTGATGCAAATTCTCATTACACATGAAAGCAATATTAAAGGCAACGGCAAAATGCATGCAAATGTTGAGAGGAACCTGAACATCCATATACGCAGTCCTGAATGTATCAGCTCACGGTAAATGTCCAGCACTGTCCTAGGAGAATCGTTCCAGTTACTATTTACCAACTCGCTACAAAACAGAATGAGGAGGTTAAAATTATGAGGGTTTCCATTTCTCGATCACTTCAATCATGGTTAATGCAGAAATGATATCATATAGGGGATCGGTAGAAGATTCATATCAAGGCAAGATGCTGCTTCCTTGCTTGCACCTTAATGAAACAAACTGCATTAGCTCATCCAAAGGTGTCAATGGAATTGTAAGTTCAAGTATCTCTCCAAAGAGATGTACCTGCAGGTTGACCATTCAGATGGTGCACGAGCCGGATCAACGTGAAGCGCCTTTTGAACCTCAGGTAGATTGAAGTACACAACAGAGTGCTCCTCGGTGCAAGGATCATACTGCTCACTGACATGACCAATTCTCTGCAGACGAAATACAAATCAGTAATGATGTGACCCAATCTTTGACTACCACAGAGGCATCATGAAAGATCTCTTCAGAAGCAATATATGAATTTTTGAGGGTGGTGGATTTAATAGCTTGCTGGAAGGATATTCAGGGCTGTCCCCAAGTGGTTGTAGTTTGGAGGATGATTCCTTTGTGCATTATGTGGTGTATTTGGATGGAAATGAATGATTGGTGCTTTGAAGCACACTATGGAGGAACTGCGGAACCTTTTTGTGCACACCTTATTGCTCTGGTTTTCAGTCATTGTGCTTAATGGAACTAGTGTTCATGACTTCTGTTTCTAATTTCTGGTTCCTAGAATGTATTTAGGTGTCCTTTTACATACTTCCTGTGTACATGGGTTTCACCTACTTCATTCGCATCAATAAAGTTTTCATTTTACTTACAATATATATATATATATATATGAATTTTTTATTTTGATATTTGATTAGGCAACTATTAAGGCAAAGTTGGTTTAATAAATTGATATTGGTATGAACCTGATAATTACAAACAATGAATATGATAGAAAACTAGTAAACTGCTCTTTCACAATGTTATGCATGCAAATTGATTGAGCTAAAAAGAAAAAACCAACACGTCAAGGACTTAGATCTTAGATTTAAAAACAACCAGCACTGCAAGGACGTGGATCTTAGATTTACCAAAACGTCAATATATTCTTTTTTTCTGCATTAGTATTATATGCATTGTCTGACTTGATGAACTATTGAGTGTGTCCTAGTGTACCATTTGTAAAATAACTTATTATTTTAACCCAGACAGATAAGTTGACGCATCAGAATGGCAAAGTCAGCGAATCTTCCAAATCCAGAAAGCTAAATATAGCCCCATTTTTAAACTTGGCCTAAAACAGTAATTTGTACTTTGAAAACATGAAAATATTGTGAAGAAACTCCACTTTATGGACTTTTGACAGATTCGTCGGTGCAGAAGGGAGTGACATGGTTTTACCCATTTGAAACTCACTAGGAACCTCTGGCCAGACTTTCAAGTTCTTATGCCTCTATAAGTGCAAAATATATTAAGGAAAATGTGGATACATAACAAAAAATGTTTAAGAGGATGAGTAACGACTCTCCTAGACTGATAGTTCAGGATAACTCACGTTGATTCTTTTCAGCAACCGATTCGACTGGCTAACATTACCAGGGCAGGTGGGTGTGAAGATGCTATAAGGGTCAATGTCTCCAAGTTCTTTGTTAGCAACATCCAAAATCTTATCACACGAATCTGAAGTGTGTATAAATGACTGGAAATCACAGAGAAGGTTCAGTCGCCTGTATGTTTGATCAGAAATCAGACCAGCTGACCACATAAACTGGAAAACCCCCAAGTGGTCATGGTAATCATCAGTAAGAGCATTTCCCACCTGCAAAACACACAAGTGTTTTCATGGTTTAGTTTTGAACACTTATTTTATATGCTCTAATTTTGTGCACAATACACAAAAATAAAGAGGTTTGCCATAGTAGAGAACAGAGCATATGTACCATATAACCCTTCAGATTAATAGCTTTTTCCGTTAATGCTGAGTTGTACCTTACAATGGCTTGGCTTAGCTGAGGAACATAATGTCCTAGAACACAGATTTCAGTGATTAAAAACATAATAAACAACCAACTAAGCCATCTAAAGAATTTATCAATGTACAAGTAGATAAAATCATGAACCTCTTCAGCCATGAATCAGAATAATGAATTAAGATACTTCCTTTGTTTTACATGTGTTGTAACTACGTTTTTTTTTATAAGCGTGCTGGAACTAGAATCATTGCATGATATAGGTTGACATTCTATAATGGGATGAGTGGGGAGGGTAGAAAGACCAGATCAATGATGAAACTATGATTATTGAACTACTTGATAAAGACTTAACAAAAAGAGCAAATAGATTAGATCCACTCATCATTAACACAACTCTTCAACACCATATTTGCTTTGTCTCTTCAATAACTCTCTCAAATCTTTAGTGTCTAGGCACGTTGATTCTGTATAGCATGTTCGTGATGGTTTAAATAGGATTTCCTTTTTCTATGTTAAATGATAGGGTTCAAACACATGATATCTACTTCATGATGGTTTTGAAGTATCACCAAAGATGACAAGTCTGATGAAATATTCAGAAAAATTACATGATGTGTTCCAATAACTCGTCTTGTCTAATTTTGGCCCAACAATGAGAAAGATCAATGTATGAGATAGCTGAGATAACCCCAAGGGGTTGGCCCAAGTGGTGAAGGCGGTCTTGGGGAATCACTCCCTTCAAGGTCCAAGGTTCAACACCTCATAGGTGCAAACAATCCTTTGGGGCCATACTCCCTAGTGAAAAGCCAGCGATTTAACTCGTTCTATGTAAGGAAACTTCCAAAGGTGCAGTGCACGGGACCGAGGTTTACTCTGCAAGGGTGGGTCCGAAGGGCCCTGCCTTGGAAAGGTTCCCCAACATCAAAAAAAAAAAGAGAGATAGTTGAGCGAAAATCATTTCAGTGTCATCTGTTCAACAGTATGGAACAAAAATATTGGCACTACTTTAGATTAATATTATAAAAAGACTGAACTTTACCCGCATAGCTCTCTCCAGTAATATAAAAGTCCCGTCCTTTGTACTGAGGAAAGCGCTCAAACCACTTCAAAAAAAAAGCTAGAGAGTCGACGGCTGCAACAGAAGGTGATGGGTTTAAAGTGCATAAGATAGCAGCAATAATATAATTGTCAAAGAAAAATCACAAGATACAATATGATCAAAGTTGTACCAGTTCTTATATCTCCATTATTCAGCAAATCAGAGGAGGTGTTTGAATAGGAAAAACCAACTCCAACAGGGGAATCAAGAAATATAATGTTGGCAACTGCAAACGAGTAAAGGTAGTTAGACATGATCGCTTTGAGTTAACCAAGAAAATATCTCTAGTTCAACCTCATTTTGGTTAATTCATCATCGTCCATCAAATTTTTAGCTTCACTTAGTGATCAATGTATATAGTAATAGAGATGTGTGTGTTGTCTCTATCAAACTCACTCTTTGTCTATGTTTCATACATATTTTTTGGATATTTGGATACCCATTTGTTATAGAAACCTGTGGGGAACATTTGAGTAATACATAAGTGTTTGTTTCTTACCTTGATTCCAAGAGTAAGGATTCAAATAAAGGGTCTTCCCATCTGGCTTGATATGAAAAGGTCCAATTTCCTCTGCCTCCCCATAAGCTATGGATGAACACCCGGGTCCTAAATCAATAAACCTTTGGTCAGAAAATTACTTCAAAAGATTGTATTATATCAATAGCATTTAGAAACACAGAGAAGCTATCATTTTCCATGGCCAAGTGGTTAGAAACTAAAGAAACATCATGTTGGTATTTTTTAATAGATTGTATTTGTTAGTAAGATCTTTTTTAATATAACTGTTGCATTCCTTAGATTTTTTTGTTGAGAAAGTTTTAAATCAGATCTTTCAAAGTGCACATGTTAAAAGTATTCAAAGTTGTTTTCAAAGGATAGGTAAGACTCAGCTAGCCGTTTGTGTCTTTTCAGTTTCTAGAATCTAGGAGCAATATATGGCATGCATTAACGGCACATGATCTGGTGGTAGGTTCTGTAAAAACCAACCTATTGTTTTTGGATATAAAAAGGGCTCTAAAAAGTGGTACTGGGGAACGTACGAAGGTGAAAAAAAGAAAAATAAAAAGGTTTGAAGTCATTTTTTCATCATGAAGATGATTTGTGGTGGAACCCTGTGGAGAAAGGAGTGTTCTCTGTTCGTTCCTTTTAAAAGGTCCTCACACATGGGCTTGAGATACAGTTTCCCTGAAGAAGGCTTTGGCGACATAAGGCTCCTCCCAAAGCTTCTTTTTTCGTGTGGACAGCGTCCTTAGACAAGATTTTCACTATGGATAATTTGAGAAAGAGGAGGATAATTATTGCAGACTGGTATTGTATGTGTAAAAAGGGGGTGAGTCGGTGAATCATTTACTTTTACATTGTGAGGCAACCAGGACTCTTTGGGACGAGGTTTTTAAAAGAATGAACCTAGCATGGATTGTGCCAGAACCCATGTTGGATATATTGGCTTGCTGAACATCTATTCGAGGTGTGTGTCAGATCAAAGCGGTTTGGAAGATGATCTCCATCTGCAGTATGTGGTGCTTGTGGCAAGAGCGCAATGAGAGACGTTTGAAGACAAAGAGAGATCTATGGCGGAGCTAAAAGTCTTATTTTTTAGGACACTCTGTACTTGGGCCATTGCCGTGGACTTTAATGGCATGGATTTACATGATTTCTCAGTTTCTAATGTGCCTACATAGATAGGGCATTCTTAGTTTGTAACTGACAGTTGCTGGATTAATAAATTTTGTTTACTTATCAAAAAAAAAAATTCATCATTGTACATATAGCGAGAAAAAAAAAATTAAGAAAGTGCTTTGAGATTATTGAGAATTTTCCAGACAAATGAGAGGTATTATTTTTTGATGAGCTTTGGGCTCGATGACTTGTGCAGAGTTGATTCGAACTATTCGACAATCAGTTAAACTGTTTTATCCTAGAAGAGTCAAGTCAAGAGGAGGTCCGCTACACCGGTTCAATTAAAACTCTACATACCACAAACGACTTGAATCTCGTTAAAGAGGGTGAGATTCCTAACACATCAAGCAAGTTCAAGACTTAATACAAAAGTAAAGACCTTTTTCCTTATCACTTGCTTTTTTAAAGTATCAAATGAAATCAAAACTGACAACACCATTTTCCGAATGAAATAGGTAACAGATCACAAAAGAAACATCCGATGAGAAAGGTAATAAATCACAGAGGAGAATATGGAAACAACTAGCAAAGTAGCCACATATCAATTCAAAAAAAAAAAAAGTCAATTCCAATAATAATTACGAAAATAGTACGAGGAAAATTTAAAAGTTTCGACCTCCATTAAGCCAAAGAACAAGAGGCTTTGAATCAGGATCTTCATCAGCCTCAATGAGCCAGTAGAAGAGGGCCCTCCCAGAATCTTCATTGACTGTGATGTACCCAGCATAGTGTGCAAAGCTGACGTTGAAGGTCTGTCCTGGGAGCTTAAGAACCCTGTCTAATTTTTGCTGGACAAGTGGGTCTGTAGAACAGGTTGCAAAACCAATACCCAGAAGAACATAGACGAAGATGGTCGAGATATTATGAACAAAGAGCCACCCAGGATTGGTCATTTCTCTCCAGCGGGTCAAGGAAATGGCGGTCGCCTGTTGGGTAGTTGGGTTCTCTTTCGGGACAGAGGAATATGAAGGAATCAAGAATTAAAGGCTCTCGTTTTTTCCCACAACGAGAAGCATGGCCTGGCTGCAAGTTGCTGACACCAGCGCCTACCCTCTCTCCCCCCAAGAATTTTGGGTAACGTAGTGGCGTGTTTGCTTTCCATTAAATTGATTACGTTTTCAATGAAACTTTTTTTTTTTTTTTTTTTTTGGTTGTCTTGCTAGAAATTAGAAATGTTAGTTATTTACAAATAGGGGTGTAATTGATTCGGTCCGATCTGGTTTTAGATAAAATTTTAGACTGAACCAATACGATTGATTTTGTATTTTTCAAAACCGATTACGAACTGGTTATCCTCCTAAATAGGTACTTCGGTTTTACCGATTTTCGGTCCGATCCGATCCGATTTTTCGATTTTTTTAGAATGTAAATTTGAAATTTTGTCATTAAAAATATGTTTAAAAAAACTGTTTTAAAAAAATATGTTATACTTTTATTAATCTATATTAGATTATTAGTATAACTATAACTATAGTCTATATTAGACTATTAGTACAAGTTATAAACTTATATATTAGTATAGCTATATAAAGTATTAGACTATATAATAGTATTAATATTAGACTATTAATATAGCTATATATTAATATATATTAGTATTAGTGATAAACTATATATTAGTATAGCTATATAATACATGATCAATTACATTTTCATTTTTAAGATTAAATTTTTATTTTATAATAACATTATTTTATATATAATTATATTAATAGTATATAATCAAACAAATTACAAATGTTCATATTTAAAATTAACATTTTATGTTATATTTTATAAATTATAATATGAAATTATTTCATATATAATATATAATTATATATAAAAATTTCACATATAATTATACATTATATATAAAACTTATATATTAATATATATAAAATATTTTGTATAATTTTAATTTTGTATAAAACTTATATATAAAATATTATTTTTTATATATTTTTTATTAACCAGTTCGGTCCGGTCCGAAAAATCTTAAAATTAGAACCGGACCGGTTCCAGACCGGACCGGTTCAAAACCGGTAAAACCGGTCCGGTTCGGACCGATTTATCGGTTTTCTGATTTAAATTTATATCCCTATTTACAAATTATTTATCTACCAAACACGTCTTATCTATTTCTTGACCGTTTGTTGTACACACAAATTGGGCCTCATATCATAAGGAAGAAGGTATCAAGTCCAACTTATACCAACTCAAAAGCCCAATTGGTTCATAGCCAGTTCAGTGCCATTACGTTCAACTATGGGCCCCCAAAAGCCCAGCTCAGAGCAAAAATCTAAATAATCAAGACTCCTAAAAATTGGCATCGTAATTATTACACAGTATCAAAACAATTATAAAAGAATTCAAAACAAAAACATTCTTACATCTAGTTTCCACATTAATAGTGCATTTTATGTGTCTTTAAGGTCCGTTTAGATATAGAGATGGTTTCATCCCATCTCATCATTATAATTTTTTTAAATTTCTACGCAAAATATAGTAAACAATTCAACTTTTTCAAATTTCAAAATAATAATAATATTAAAAAATAATATTGTAATAATATTTTATCCAACTCATTTAAAATCATTTCATTTCATCTCACTCTCCAAATGAATCCTAAATATAACTTGCAAATATATTATTTTGTATTTAGTAAACAAATTCAAATATCCTAGAGTTTCGATAGCGTAGTCCCCCACCATAAGGGAAGGACTTCTAATAAAATTGGAGTCTCGTCAAAATCCGCAAGCACATGCCTTTCATAATATGTTGCAAACGCAAAGTTAAATATAGGTCTCTACTGCTAATTTCAAGTTCTACCTTTATATAACTGTAAAAATTATTTTTCAACGCAAAATTTGAATAAATCTGAAAAAAGTATTATTTATACTTACAGCTTTTAGTTATATAATAATATACGCTGACACGTAAGTTATTAATATGCTAAGGCCTTCTTCAAACGTGATGTGTTAGAAAGTACTCTCTCTCTAATTATGCTGAGCAGAAACAAAAGAGCATTTCTTCTTTCCCTTTTCTGCAACCACATGCTTTGTATAATCAAGCACAAGATTTCGTTTATATGGACTCGAATCATTGATATTCTATTCAAGAACAAAGTTCCATAAAACCAACAAAACAAATTATACCCAAAATGGGGTCCAGCATTATGGGTGCGGTGGTCAGAACTTATAAATATGTGTTTATGAGGACCCACAAATGCTGCACTCTGTGCATAGTCTATTGATATGGTCCACATAAAGCATGCAAATATCTTACTAATTTGGATTTGATTATTTGCAAGTGGCACTTTGTCAGCCTTTGGTTTTATGATTGAGTTGCCTTCATGAACTCAACTGGGTTCCATACACGTTTGACAAAGTCTGTGAAAATCAGAAGCCTAAAGGCTATTGGTCCTTTTGTCGTGTGATATGCTTTTTGGTTTGTTCGGTAGTTTTGCCAAGATTTTTCTTCCACTAATGATTAACTTTTAAATTAACCAGACAGAAATAAACTAAGAATGCTTTTAATGTCATAAATATTGTATTTTTTTTTCTTTTTTTCATGGGTTATATATAAATATTCTATTTTTCAAACAGCATATTTCTTGAATTACAGTAAACATTTCATAAGGTTCCATGTTGAGAATATCATTCATTTTTATTAGACATAAAATGCACTTTTTGTCTCTCTTTAATGATTTTTTTTTAGATTTATTCCTGATTTTTCGGCAATTCTTTGGCCCAGCCTCTTTGTCCTTGATTCGATTTGATTCCTTGGCCATGGAAGCCATGTGAGCTGCAAGAAAATGAAAAAAAGGTGAACAAGTTGCTTGCAGGTTTGCAGAGCAATATAGAGGAAGAGATTTCAAGGTCTCAATCTTGATGGCTGGGATCTTTTTAGCCTTTTTCTGTACACATACATACATACACACACACATATATATATATATATATATATATATATATCTATTATATGCATGTGTTAAAACATCACCATCACATTTGGCACATCCCCATGTGACTTTACAGGCAGTTTTTAATGTAACTCTCATCAACTTATTATAAGAACATGAGGCTCCATGAATGTTCTTTTGTCTCCATTTCACAGCCTAACAAGACATTTTTCATGCATTGGGTATCTGAATTTTCTTTTGTCTTCTTTTCTTCTGCAGAGTGGTATGATTTTCTTGTTTCAATTTCTCAATTTCAATGACAAATGAGTACTAGAAATCATATTCGATATGTACCATCTAGGGATATCAGTTGTACTAGAATATTGTTTTATAGTGGCCATAGTTAATAAAGATGTAAAAGATCCAAGGAAAAAAAAATGATGATATTTTAAGTAAACCTACAAGCCATGCTGCATCCATTTCATTAGAAAATGATTATGTTTTTAGCAATAAGATGAAATTATTAAAATAATGTGTTTGTCCTATAAAGAGTTTCTTTTCATACTTTCATATAATAGTTTGTGAAATCTCTTTATGATTAAAGTGTTTCTCATACAAAAAAATGTCTTAATCTAAATGTTGCTTGTGTGAGGTTTTTGGAAAATATAGTTCCTACACGAGCATTTAATAAATTAAGGGTGGCTCTATAATCATCACTCGGAACTCTTGCTAGGGCTCCCGCAAGTGTATTTTAGATTTTTTTTTTTTTTACATGTAATTTTTAATACTTTTAAGTATTTTTAAAAAGAATAAAAAATTTACAACATCATTAAAAAAATATTTTCTTAATCATTAAGTAAATAAAAAATAAAAAACTCCAGCAGAAACCCCCAACGGAAAGGGCAGCATTTTCCTTAAATTACACCATACTTCCATTCAAATAAAGGATTAGAGAAGATTTCAGTTTGTATTTTAAGACATAAATAAATAAATATCAAAGGATGAGTTGAAATAATCAAAACTTGGAATGTTAATTAATAGTACACGTGGGTTGCTCCACTTTTATAAATTTCTAAAGAACGACAGTCGCTTGGACGAAACATCTTTGCATTAAACTAATCAAGTCATATTTTAATCAGTGTAGTGGGAAGAAAAAATCAACCCACGTACCTTGGCGGATCCTCCAGCACCGTTGGAGTAAAGGTGCTTCTGCTTCACCGACCCCTATTATAAGATACAATTATTTTGATTATGGAAGTATATGCGTGTCTCTTCTTTCACACTTTTTAATTATAAATATCATTTATCGACTTAATGTGATATATTAGATAGTAAAATTATTTTATTATAAAATAGATATAACATATTATTATAAATTTAGTTTTATAAAATTCATTTATATTTGTATCACTTCTCTAATAAATATATATAGATCTATGTGAGATCATGTCAATTACAAAAGATGGAAAAATTACATTTATAAGTTGGTGTGAATAACGTATCTAGTAAAATATTTATATAATATAATTTGATTTGAAATAAAATTTTAAATCTTATAAATCATATATTACTATTTAAATAATGTCGGATAACTCTTAAAATAATTTCAAAATATAAATATTCTTATGTAAACTGGTATACACAAGTTTCCACGTTATTAATATTTTTAACGTATCCCTAAAGAGATTTATAATGATATCAAATGCTCTGATTTTGTGGAAAGAGTTCGTTGTCCTGATAGGGAAGTCTAATGATGGGGCCATTCACAGCTAGCCAACAGCCTAAGATGGTTGGCGCAAAGTTCAATTTCCCTCTTCTAACAACTTCAATTAGTGCAACTCTTAGACCAAAATGTGTCATCAAAATTTGCCTCAAAAAATGAAATTAAAATTCTTCCTCATTGATCTCTGGTTAGTTTTTATGAAACATCTCATCTCATCTCATTATTATAATTTTTTTAAATTTTTATATAAAATAAAATAAATAATTCAATTTTTTCAAATTTTAAAACAAAAATAATATTAAAAAAATATAGTTTAATAATATTTTATTCCATATTTTAACTTTAATATTAACTTATCTCATCTCACCTACGAAAACAAATGAGGCTAAAAGAATTGGATGGTAAAATATAAAGAGAGATAGACATAGACCTCGCTTGGATAGTGAGATGATAAATCATCATTATTTTTTAATATTATTATTGATTTAATATTTAAAAAAGTTGAATTGTTTATAATATTTTGTATAAAATTTAAAAAAATTATAATAATGAGATGAGATGAGATGATTTTTGTATCCAAACGAGCACATAATGTTTAATTCTTATATATAAAAGGTTCATCTTATCTGAAAATTATTTACGAATAGTATTAAATACTGTAGAACTCATAATGCGAATTTTTCTCAAAAATTGAATACTTCAATTCGATCAGATAACTGTAGAAGATCTTTATTTCAAATAAAGGTGTAGGAGTTTAGCAAAAGAATTGCACTTGGAGTTGGCAATGTATATGAGAGCATCCAACTTGTTTCTATAATTTTATTTTTATGGAACCCCTTATTTCACCATTTTCATTATTTTCAAACTTGGTTAGAGAAAATAGGTGACACAGAGGAAAAAAAGGGTACAAAACATGCATTGACCCAAAGAAAAAGGTGGAAATAATAAATAAAGACCATGGCAACTTGTAAAAGTGCATGTACTTCGTTGTACACAACCAACTTGTTCGCTTGTCAACAATTAACAACTTGTTCATGTTGGCTTGGCTGGTGGAAAGAGCTTCTCATCTTCATCGAATTTCTAATGATACTTCCCCCCATTGATTAATTGTTATAAACCGTAAAACTCACTCTTAAAAATTAGTTTATAATGGAATGATGTCTAGAGACTTATAAACCATCAATCAATCACATACTTAGTCAACGTGGGATCATAACATTAATCATAATATTATTCAAATTAATTCTGTTTAGCAACATGGATGCCACGTTGACACTACGGACGGAATAAAAAAGCATTTACCTCAAATCAAATCAATTCTACCTACCTTTTCAGGTTGTTAGGCTATGTTTGAACTTTGAAATGAGTTAAAATGAATTATAAATAGTAATATTTTGTGGGTCTTATTAAGATGAATTTAACTTTTTTAAGTTGAGATAAGTTTAACTTTTTATATTGAAATGTATAAAATAAGTTGAGATAAGTTTAATTTTTTTATAGAAAGTTGAAAAAGCAGTGTGTCATGTCAATAATTAATTTGAGATGAGTTAACTTTAGTTACTCAATCTAATGTACGAAATATGTCAGAAAAAATATTTTTTGGATTTTTATTTTCATATATTAGTTTGCTAGTACATATATTTTAAAAATTAAATTATATATAAATAGCTTTATATTCCTTTAAGATAAGTGGTAATTCTACACAGTATTAAAATAGTAATGATTTTACACAAGGGTGCGTTTGGATTCCCAACTCATCTCAACTCATCATTACACATTTTTCAAATTTCAATACAAAATATAATAAACAATTCAACTTTTTCAAATCTCAAAACAATTTTAATATTAAAAAATAATATTCTAATAATATTTTATCATCTCAACTCAACTCAACTCAAGATCCACACTCACCCTAATTTTAGGAGTTTCGTACATACAAGAAGATAAGTATTAAGACAAATATAAAGTATTAACACAAACACCCCTTTAGCCTCTAAAATTCATGTCATTTCTCAAATACAAACCCCTTCTTCAGTTCTTCCTTCCCTTTTGGACCATTTCTGCGCTACCGCCTGCCATTTGTTTAATTAATTAATTAATTAATGGATTGTTGATAGAAAAGTAAACTTTAGTTGTGGAAGAAAGAAAGGTACCAAAATCGGCTTAGATGCTGTTTTCACTTTTTACGTACACTGACAATATCAGGACTGCGCCCAATACCCACCGTCCTTTTACTTAAAGCATTCATTGACAAAAAGGTCCTTCTGGGCCCCAAGGTGCCCCCAGCAGTTATCACTAGGTAAAATTTATTTTTTTATTTTTTTTTATTTTTAATATTTTTTAAAAGAATATATCAAAATATTAGTAGAAATTTTTTAACAATAAATAAAAGAAATTTTTTTAAAAAAAACTTAAATATATAAGCAGTTAAAATGAGGACAACAATATTTAATGTTTAATAAATACTGTAGAGTTTAATTTTAAGAAGAATGTTTATGCACGGTTGATGGTTGATCAGTTCGTTGTGGGCGACGTTGATCAGGCGAGTGATCATATTAAAAAGAGTTTTGTTATTTTTCGTCTTTATATTTTATTTTATTTTTAAATTATTTTTAATTTTATTTATTTAAAATTAATTAAATTATTTTATTTATCATTTATACACTATATATTTAATAAAAAGAAAAATTAAAAAATATAAAAAATATATATAATATATGATGTGAAGATGATAAATAAAATTTAAATAAAGAATAAAGAATTAAGTAGAGTTTTAGGCTATAAATAATTATCCCAATCAATTCCTCAAAATTTTCGTCCCAAATTCTCTTTCAAAGGTGGGACACAGCCTTTTGTGATGCTGTTATTTTTTGTGATGGAACATTGTCTCAAATTTTCTTTTTTTCTTTTTATTTCAAATAAATTTTGGAACCAAATATTTCAATCAGCTTTCAATATTTAAATATAGATACAGTATTAAATCCTTATGTAGGATTACACTATACGAAAATTTATATGGACAACATTAAATGTTATAGAGTGATACATCCCTTTTAATTTAGTCAAATATTTGAATCAGCTTTCAAATCCGGTTTAGTTACGTAATTCAGATGAAATATTTTGTTAAAAATTGAATAAAATATTATTATAAAATAATTTTTTAATATTAATTTTGTTTTTAAATTAAAAAAATTAAATTATTTATTATATTTTATGCAAAAAAATAATTATAATAATTATATGAGATGAGATGAGATAATTTGTACTTATGTAGAATTGCACTGTACAAGAATTTATATAGAAAATACTACAATACATCTCTTTTGAATTGAAACAGTCTAATTTATTGAAAAAATCAAAGAGAAGAATCTCTATCTGAATTTGTCATCGTGGTTAATTAATACAAATTTGGGCAACCAAGAAAAGTAGAAAACCCATTGGAATTTGATGCAATGACATTAATTACAGTTAGGCAGATAGTTTGAATTGAACAACAATGTCGACCAAATTACAACATATTCTTCATGAAAAACAGTAGTCAGAGGATGCTGGCACCCCAGCAGAGTGGGAAACTCCCACGAACCTACCAACTAATTTCAGATTAGCTTATTCTAATGTTGACAGGTGGAACACAAATCCTTGCCCACTAAAATGGACGCTTTCCTCTCCATTTCTGCATTCAGTACAGAATACTGAACACATGCATGCATGGGTGATGGCCGACCTCCTTCTTCCCCATGAGTCTTCCATGAAATTTCTCGACTTCTTTTGCACTGTTCTTCTTTTTGCTGCAAAAAAAGCAGCAAAATATTCTCTATAGTTTGATCATATCCTTATCGTCTAGATTTTTTTTATTTTTCACTTTACCATCTGATTTTTTTTTTTTTAATTTTTTTGGTCACCCACCCTACCCTACTGTCTATCCCTTTCATTTTATAAATGAATAATGTTATTGAACTATTTGAAGCTTGTCGTTTTAGATGACATTCTTGACTTATTACGTAGTTTATTAAAAAATAAAAAAAATTATAAATATAAAAGGAGAGAAGGAACTTAAAATTTCAGTTTTCATCTTTTTATATTTTCAAACGTATTTTTATTTTGAATATATATATATTTTTTAATAATTTAAGTGGCAACACATAATAGTGCCACGTCAATATAGTCATTTGAATGGTAAGTTTCAATGGCCTAGAAACAGTACTCATTTTTTAGTCATTCTTTTTAAAAATGGCTAAAATTAGGATTCCACTTGTAAACATTATTCTTTCATCGTATGAAAATATTTTCCCAGTTATTTTATTAATTAAATTGATTCATTAGTACTTGATGAGGCCGTCCAGTGCATGTGCTGATCACATGATGAGTATTAGAAAGAAACAAGTTGGCAATAAATAAATAATATCTTAATTTAGCCATCTTATTAATTTGTAATATAATTTATTTTCCAATAGGACATAAACTTGTTGAAATTGCACAGACAATGCAATTTGCGCGCAACATGGTCTAGAATTTAGTGATTGTGACTGGAAATATTGTAGTGACTTGTGACAATTTAATTAGCTTCTGCATAGACTTGCATTTATATATATACATTGAAGATACCAATTAATAAATATTGTAAATACTCCAAATTGTGAATAACGAAGTGACAAATAAAATCCAGAGGGGAAAAAAAAAACTCGCACTCTTTATAATAATTTAAAGGCTTGGATTTTTAAAATATAGGTTTAGATGTGATTAGACTTTTTTTTAAATACTTTAGATATTATTTTGTTAAAGATAAATGTTTTAGTTATAAAGATAAAAATAAACTCATAAACTAACGATACGTTAGATTGTAAAGTTGCTTTTAAAGTTAATTTAACGTATCAAATAAAGGTCATGTCTGTTTATGCATTTAAATTTTAAATTGATGCAAATCCAATGACTGATGAATCCATTTATATATTTTTTAAGAGAAATGTTATCATTCATTTATTCATCAAGAGAAACTTATATATATTTATGACCGTATACATGCGGTGATGTCCTCATGTCAACCATTTGAAACTCCACCAATACATTACTAGATTGGTCAGGATTTCACTGTTGTTGATATTCTCAATAGATAAACGTTCAACAAACAACACTCTGTCCAAACAGAGATTCAACATCGCCCTTCATATAGACAAACGTCTAATAAACGAACTATTTTCTTTATTTTTACTATACAATAAGGAGAAAAAAAAATAAAAAATGATGGATTACAGTTTGGATCAATTCTGATAAACTCTGACGGTTAGTGAAGGTAATGAGCTTATCTCTTTTCAACCACAAAAGTCATATTTAAAAGATCTGGTCGTGGCGATTTCAGTTATTCAGGGCGTGTGGTGAGATGTTGTGGCCGGAAAGGGTAGCGCATGAGTGCCACATGCAGTTGCGAGCGGCCCATGAGGACCACGCATAATGATTTTTACAAAATCGTTAGTATCCTCTAAACGATTTGTGGTCTGGGAGTCTTCTTGCTCTATGCTTGTCTCTTGAAAGTTGTCAGAAAATTATAGATATGACTTTTTTGACGTTGAAAGAAGAACAATAAATTAAGAAATGAGGAAAGGAGAATGAAAAAAGAGAAATGAGGAGGAGAGGTAAGGGGAGGAGGCCGAGCGTCCTCCCCTCCTGTGAAACTTAGATTTGGAGTTTTTTTTCAGAGTGAGAGAGAGGGTTTTGGAAGAGAGAGGTAAAATTTCTGCAATATTTTAATCCACTTAAATTTTAGTTTTTACTAGAAAAGATCAAGCTTAAAATCTTTATTTTTAGATCAACACGTGTAACTATGTAACTAAATTTATAAGTATAAATAACATTTTCTATAATTTAATCTATTTGAAGTAGGAATGGGTGGCGGATGTTCTAAAAACAACATTATTAACATAGAAAACACGTGTTGCATGTACATTTATTAACAATGTTGACAGATGAATATGACTACGAGTGAGATGGATAATCTCATCATTATCTCACGCTAATATCAATCAAAATTTTTTAATGTCCATATGTATATATGTATATATATATTTATATATCTTTACTATCTTGATTGTTTTCGTAAATAAGATGAGATGAATTGAATTAAAGTTAAAAATTTAAATAAAATATTATTAAAATTTAGTTAGTTTTGAATTCATTATCACTACTTTCAACTCATCTCAACTCATTATTATAATTTTTTTAAATCATAATATAAAATATAATAAATAATTCAATTTTTTCAAATCTTAAAAATAATAATAATAATAAAAAATAATATTCTAACAATATTTTATCATCTCAACTTAATTCAATTGAGTTCAACATCCAAACACAGCCTAAATCGTAACTCATCAACTTTTTATTTGGAAACTGTTAAGCCAATTCAGACTCCTAAATCCATTAAATTTATTAAAGCCAAAAAAAAAAAAAAGAGTTTTGACTCAAATTGTTATACAAACTTGTTAGAGACCAACCAAAATTACAAAGAAAATAATAAGGGGGATGAAAATAACTCTTGAAAGTTACCACCAAAGCAGTTGACATAGAAAAGGTGTATAAATTTAGCATAAAGAATGATATGGTTATCTTGAATTTATATAATCTTTAAAAAAAATTATATAAAAAAATTGATTATATAAAGTTATACTCATAAATGATGTGAGCTTTGTAAAGTATTTAACTAATCACATTAAATTTTATCAGTTTTTTTTATAAATTTTTTTTTGAGACAGTAAAAATTTTCAAAAATCAAAATAAAAATGAAAAAATCTATAACTATTTTTAGAGTAGTTTATGATGTATGTCCAAGAAATTTTGTTATAAAAAATCAAAATTAAAAGGTAAAAATAATAAAATTTAATTTATGAGATTTAAAATTTATTTTTTAAATTAAATTAGGTGTACTAAGAATATAATTTTTCAAAATGATATTAGGGGAATAAAATTTAATTGGGTTTTTTTAAATATAGAAGTGTAGTAGAAATAAAACAGTGAAACAGACGGGCAATCATTTTTCTTTCCCTTTCTCTCTATGTAGGCGTAATGATAAAGCTGTTCGCTTTTATGTTCTTCCAAAGTTATAGTGCATAGAGAGAGAGAGACGGGGAGGGATAAAGGCACAGTTCGTCTGCTACGCCGTGGTGGTTACTTCCCACAGAAGGTTCTCTGTGTTTGTTAATTGAAAGGATAAAAAGAGAGGAGTAATCAGTGTAGAGGAAGAGGAAGAGGAAGAGGGTTGCGTAGGTTACAATATATAACAAGCACACAAGAAAAAGGGTTCGTGCAAACCTTGTGCGGAACAAAAAGAAAAAAGAAAAAACTAAGAAACTCTAGAAGATCCTTATCTTCACGTAATCGCTTTCTTCGATTATCTTCGTGCCCCAGCCCAAGTTTTTTTCTCCTTAACACCTTGCTTGGATTTCATATTCGACTCAGTTGTTCGTGTCGGGTTCTTCCCTGGGTTTGGTTGTGGGCCGTCATTCTTGGGGATGAGTTGGGGCTTGGTGGAAGGGAAATTGAGAATTTTACGGTGAAAAAATCGGTGGTTCTTAAGGGACTAGGGTTAATTTCGTGTTTAACGGTGGTCGGTGATACGTTGGGGGTTGTGGGTGTAATCATTGTTGGATTTATTGGGAATTGGTGCTTATTTTGGGTTTTTCCTTTGAAGATTTTTATTGTGGGCTGGTGTTGATCAGGGTTTGGGTAGGATTTGCCATTAAATTTGGGGTTCTTTTGTGGGAAAGTCTCCGGTGGATAGCTTGTATTGGCCGGTTTCGATGCTGGGTCGATGAAAGTGTATCTTTTCGATAAAATCATTGGGGGGTTTGTTTAGAATTGGGTTGCTTTCGTTGAATTTTGGTGGTAGTTTGAAAATATTCCGGTATTCTATCGATGCTCAAGGTCTAACAATTGGGAATCTCTTCATTTGGGTGGGGATTGCCTGTTAAAAGAGTCAAATTGCATTGTTTCTGGGTATTTCAGCTCTAGCTGAGAACTTGCATCGACCATTTTTGCAGTTTGGGTTGAGAATTCCATTGTGTGAACAAGGTGGTGCTGGGGGAGTGATTTTGGGTTTGGGGAATTTGTGGAGAAGAATTGTTCTGACGATAAAATGAGCTCGTCTATCACTGACGGTTTGGTTCATGGAGGAAAGCTTCTGGTTCATATTGCTGAGAATGGGCAATCATTTGAGCTCGACTGCGACGAAACCACGCCAGTTGAAGCGGTCATGCGGTCCATTGAATCCGCGTCGATGATTAGTTTCAATGATCAGCTTGTTCTCTGTTTGGATATGAAACTTGAGCCGCAGCGACCGCTTTCAGCGTATAAGCTTCCTTTGGATGACCGAGAAGTCTTCATATTCAATAAGGGAAGACTGCAAACCAATTCACCGCCTCCTCTGCCTGAGCAAGTGGATATTCCGGATATTGCGGACCCTCCATCACCGTCCTCTTCACATAACTCTCATCCATTGGATGAAGCTTCTGACCCTGCTTTGAAGGCTTTACCTTCATATGAGCGGCAGTTCAGGTACCATTACCACCAGGGACGTGCGATTTATTATCGTAGCCAGGTGAAATATGAGAACTGTGAGAGGCTTTTGAGGGAGCAAAAGGTTCAAGAGAGGGCATTGGAGGTTGCTAAGGGTAACTTGGATCAATACTATAAGATGATTAGTCAAAACTATGTGGACTTCATGAAGCGTTATTCACAACAGAACCGAATACATTCGGATCTCCTGGAGAATTTTGGGAGGGATATTGAGAAACTGAGATCCGTCAAACTCCCGCCTGCTTTACAGACTACCACCCGCAAGCGCTTATTGGATTTTGTGAAGGAGGAGAACTTGCGGAAATCAGCTGAGAATTGCAGCGGATCCCACAAGCAGTTTGAGAATAAGGTTTCACAATTTAAGCAAATGTTTGGTGAGGTGAAACGCAAGGTTGAGGAATTGTTTGCTAGCAGGGCTTCTTTTCCTACCAGGAATTTGGAGGGGATAATTAAGGAACACCAGAAATACATCAATGAACAAAAGAGTATACTGCAATCCTTGAGGTGCGTGTTTTTTGCTATTGTTGCAATAGTTTGAGATACTTACATTTTTTGCTTATTTGATTTGCCTCAAAATGCCTATTTTTGTCCTCATTCTGGGCATGATTACAGTTCTTGCTGGATGGGTCATTTGATCATTTCAAAGTTTGTTGTGGCCTAGTTACATAATGGCCAAGAATTGGTTTTAGAGCTTTAGCTATTGCTGCTTTATGAAATGATGTTCGAACACTATGCTAATCTTAGGAATATTATACATGGCGTTTTTCACATGGAGAAATTTTTTGTATGGTTGAAGATTTCAATACCCAAACTTCCTGTGTACTAGGATTGAGTCGCTTGCGCTTTCTAATAAAATTTCATTGCTTTTATAAAAAGGGGATTTTGATGCCCAAACTAATTACAGGCTCATGCTTACCCAGCACGTGCAATTTAGCCCTTCGCCTAAGTTCTCCAAGATACGTGCATCTCCATCTAATTACTTGTTGTAGGCATATATGCTTCGTTGCCGCTGGCAACATTGCCTCTGTTATGCTAATCTTATGTCTTAGAATTATGTTATACTCAGTATATGTCACGTGGAGGGCATTTTAGAGATATATGGCTGAGTATTTTGCAATTCAAATTAATTTAAAAGTGCTTGCTCGCCCAATGTGTTATTTAACTGTTCGCCATACATATAGACCATCAAATGGACATGCATTTATGCCTTATATTTTTTTTTGATAAGTAAATTTATGCCTTATATTAGTTGGCCTTCAGTATGTATCCTGGAATAATTCAGATTACAAATCGTATTACCATATCACTGTTCAGGAACCTGGTGTGTGTGCGCGCGCGCGCACATTTTTTTCTTATATTTTCTTTTCGTTTTTCCCCATATATGCTCGATCCATGTTACATTATGATCTTGAGCTCATGGGAACCATGTCTTAAGAATTTACTTTCGTTACAAGGAAACTCGAGAGCAGGGTAGGGTATGGTGTTTAGCTAAGTAACTACCTTTTTGGTCTTTTGGACCTCATTTCCTCTTCTCTGTTGCCTGTATGGTGGAATAATTGGCATGGAATGATACAGATCATGAAAAGTGAGGACAGAGTACCTAATGTTTACGTTAGGGATAGAGATGAACCAAGGGTAAAAGAGGAAGACATTTTTGTGGTTGGTGCAAAAGGGGGTGATTGACTATTAAGTAACCATCACGATTGAACAATAATCATTTTGGGTTTTTCTTTGAAATAAGCGTTTGAATCATCTGGGCCCCCCTTCAATTGCATGAGAGGATAAAATGGTGGATGCTGTTGAGGGTTTTGTCCTGGAGTCATTCTGTCATGTTCCCTTCCATGAGATGAAATTTGCGTTGGTGAATTAGTAACAGAAGACAATTTAAAAATAAGCATCCTGATTTTCTCTAAAACATATACAAGACAAACCTGCATTGATGTATGAAAAATAAACTTAGCCACTGCTGTAAACATGACAGTTTTTTATTTACAGGTTGTGTTCCATCTCTTTTTTTCTTGTTCTGCAGTAGTCATATGATTTTTAAAAATTTCATCAATTTTGCCAATAAATTCATGTGTGCATATTTGTGCAGCAAAGATGTAAATACGGTCAAGAAACTTGTGGATGACTGTGTGTCCTACCAATTATCTTCATCACTCCGTCCTCATGATGCAGTTTCGGCCTTGGGTCCTATGTATGATGTCCATGACAAGAATCACCTGCCTAGGATGCAGACTTGTGATCATGCAATTTCTAAGCTGCTGGACTTTTGCAGGGAGAAGAAGAATGAAATGAACAACTTTGTGCATAATTACATGCAAAAAATTACCTATGCTTCATATGTCATTAAAGATGCTAAGTTGCAGTTTCCTGTTTTTAAAGAGGCAATGGTTCGCCAGGATGATCTGTTTATGGACTTGAAGTTATTCCGTGGAATTGGCCCGGCATATAGAGCCTGCCTTGCAGAAGTTGTGAGAAGAAAGGCTTCTATGAAGCTTTACATGGGAATGGCTGGACAATTGGCTGAAAGACTTGCCACAAAGAGGGAGGTTGAAGTGAGGAGACGCGAGGAGTTTTTGAAGGCTTGCGGTGCTTACATACCTAGGGATGTATTAGCATCTATCGGATTATATGATAACCCCAATCAGTGTGATGTCAATATAGCTCCATTTGACACTGGTTTGCTTGACATTGACATTTCAGACCTGGATCGATATGCTCCCGAATATTTGGCAGGACTGCCTTCAAAGGGTGAGAAGCCTGGAAGCTCAAAAGGTTCATTTGCTTTGTCTAATGACAGTTCTCATTCTTTTGAGTCTGAAGAGTTTGCCGTAGGCAGTGTTGATAAATATGACTCTGAGGATCTTCTAGAAGGCTCTGAGTTGGTTGAGATTGCTGGAACTAGCAAAATGGAAGTTGAGAACGCAAAACTTAAAGCTGACCTTGCTTCTGCCATTGCCTTGATTTGTTCCCTCTGCCCCGATGTTGAGTACGAATCACTTGATGATAGTAAACTGGAAAGCATAATGAAGAATGCTGCAGAGAAGACAGCTGAAGCTTTGCATCTGAAAGATGAATATGGGAAACGTCTTAAATCTATGCTCAGGATGAAGCAGATGCAGTGCGTGTCTTATGAGAAACGCATTCAAGAATTGGAGCAGAGATTGTCTGATCAATATTTGGAAGGGCAGAAGCTGTCAAATGACAAAGATACAACTGACTTAGCCCTTTTGGCTGAGAAGGCTGATGTTTGCAGTCCAGAAAGCTTGGGCAGTGAATCTCACACACCTTGCATATCTACTACTGAGCACATGGATGAGGTTTCTTGCATCTCAAATTCTTTGGACGCAAAACTGGGGATTTTCACTGGGCAATCAGGCAAAGCTCGAGAGGGAGTGGATGAGAATATGATGGATTCCTCTGGAATATTAAATCCTCAGCTTGATTCCTCGATGCTGGAGCCACACCGTGAAGAACTGCAAGTCAGTGATAAAGATGGGAAAGATAAAATGATGGGACAGTTGGGCATGTCCCTTACAAACAGTTCCACTGCTGAGAGCATGCCTGAGCCCCTGACT
This sequence comes from Cyclocarya paliurus, assembly GCA_029856935.1. Lineage (NCBI taxonomy): Eukaryota > Viridiplantae > Streptophyta > Magnoliopsida > Fagales > Juglandaceae > Cyclocarya > Cyclocarya paliurus. The sequence goes on along the minus strand of CM056947.1, from coordinate 36,812,359 downwards.
GTTGTGCCCTCTGACACAACAGTTGATCCAAGTTTGGATTCCAAAGCCAGCAGTGATCTTTTGTTGGAATTGCAAAGTGCACTTGCAGATAAGTCAAACCAATTGACTGAAGCTGAAACCAAGATTAAAGCTACCATGGAGGAGGTTGCCTTGCTTAGGAGGGAGTTGGAAGCGAGTCAGAAGCTCCTAGATGAATCCCAGGTACTAGCAAGCTGATAAATTATTGGTTCGTGGGATTTAGTTGATTATTCTTCTAAAAATTGTTCATTAATTCCATAAAAAATCTCCCTCCCTCTCTCTCTCTCTCTCTCTCTCTCTCATTCTGTCGCCAGGTTTCAGATGATTCCATTCCCCTCATTATATACACGCTCTATGGAGTTCTAAAGTTGTCATCTGTGAGATTTACAAGACTAAATTTATTTATATCTCTTAGCACAGTCTAATTGCTTTAAATGTAAATAACTAGTTCATTTATGCTGGTAAATATGGAATAGAGTGTCCAGACCCCCGCACAGATGCGAAGTTGTTAGGATGACTCTGGAAATTAAAGTTTTGCATATGCTGCAGTTCTAATGGTACCCTGAACATTTGGCGTTGTGGCATGTATAGAAATACTGGAGCTTTACGCTCTGCATACTTGTGTGAACTTTCTATGACAAGGTTAGGCTTGGTTGCAGTAGCAGTGTGAAAATGCAGCTTAGAATGCAACCTCTTCTTTGACTTTGACATTTTTTTTATCATAAGAGGGATGGTAGATTTCACTTAGAAGTAGATATCTTAAGAGAGGCAAGGAGCTACATAGTCAATCCTAGAGATCTTCAACACGTTCAATACTTCCTGAGTCTGCCAAAACTTGAGTGTTAAGTGTATAAATTACAAACTCTCTTCAGCTGACTTTAGTTGTTCTATGGCTTTTTCCTTGTGGGAACATTTATACTAGAGATGACCTGTAGTTTTTAGGTACCTGAGTTGGACACTAATGGATGGAGGACTAGCTAAGTTAGACAAAACTATTTTACTACATATTCATCAGGAGGAGATGCATGCAAAAATCATTCTGTCCTTCGTTGAAGCTAAACAGCTCAGCAATCCTCTGCCCTTAGCAGCAGCAGCAACAACAACTACAACAGTTATAGTACGGGTATTAATGGGAAAAAAGGAAAGCAAAATAAACCCTGTGGCCTCAGTGGCTGTTATCTTTGCATGAACCAGAGTCGAGAGTTTTTTTTTCCTCTACCCATGAAACTATTCAGCAGATGTAGTCACCACCTCCTTTGATTGGTTGTTTTTTTTTCACTCTTCAGGCCAGTGATAATTTAAAAATTTGCCACTTTATTGCTAACTCAGTATCAACACAAAATGTTAGGTATAATTGTTATATGGCATTTAGATGGAAGGGGAAATTGATAATGCCTTATATCATGAAATTTTGGGCTGTGGATTGTAGGCCTTTGCCTGGTTGTGCTATTTAGTGTGTCCAATTAATGGTTTACTCAACTTCATTTTGCTCCTCTTGTAGATGCATTTGAAAATTTTATCCTATTGGCTCCTATGTTTTCTTAGTAGTTTTTCCCCTGCATGACAGATGAATTGTGCACACTTGGAGAACTGTTTGCACGAAGCAAGAGAGGAAGCCCAGACCCATCTTTGTGCAGCTGACCGGAAGGCTTCAGAGTATAGTGCTTTGCGTGCATCTGCTTTGAAAATGCATGGTCTTTTTCAAAGACTTCGAAAGTGCGTTGATGCACAGGGTGGAGTGGCTGCTTTTGCAGATTCCTTGCATACTTTAGCACAATCTTTGGCCAAGTGAGTCACTTTCCAGCATACTCCGCTTAATGCATGTGTAAAGTCTATGTTGGCCCTCCTCCCCATCCCTTGTTCTCAACCCCTGCTGAATAGGAGGATTATAAAAATCCTCCAGAAGCATTGTGTATGTCTCACTGCACTTTATTATATGCAAATACTTCAATTGTCGTCCTGACACTAAAGTCTGTTTATCAAGTTGTGAGCCAAAAGAAGGGGAGAGGGCATTAGACATAGGGTGATAAGTGCCTCTTTTGATTATCAATTGTTACGATTACAACTTTCTGATTTAATAAATAATTCTGAAAACAGCTTTATGATGAAATGAGAGTTTAGTTTGTTGTCCAATGAAAGTTGATGCAAGAGAAATTCTATTAAAGTCAAGATTGTATTTTTCTGGATATTTATGTGGTGTTGATGCAATGACCCGTTTGATGATTGTGGGTTTTCTGTTCTTGATTTGAATTGTTTCAGTTCCATTAATGACAATGAAGATGATGATACTGCCGATTTTCGAAAATGCATCAGAGTTCTTGCAGATAAAGTTATTTTGTTGTCGAGGCACCGTGAAGAGCTACTTGGCAAGTACCTGAAGTTTGAAGCTGCAAATGAACAGCTTAAAAAGGAATTGGAAGATAAGAAAGAGGTGGTTAAAACTTTGTACACCAAGCATCAACTTGAGAAGCAGGTAAACTGTTAATTGATTTCTTCATGCGTTCCTTGGGTTTTTTCAGTGGCCTTATAAAAAAATTATACGTGGTGAATTGACTTAAAATGGTGTTTCACATCTTAAAAGCAAGTAGTGTGACTGAATGCATTTCAACCACGGCATGGAAAGTCTTGTGGAAAATGAGTGTTTTATTCGTGGTTTAAAAGGCAGAGGCCTGTTTTCTATTGAATTGTCTTGTTTGCTGGCTGCTGTTCCGATTGACCCACAAACTAATGAGCAGCTTTGTTTTGTTGTGATTTTGTTTCAGGCAAACAAGGAAAAAATATCTTTTGGCCACTTGGAAGTTCATGAGATTGCCGCATTTGTTCTTAAGCCAGCTGGGCACTATGAGGCAATCAGTCGGAACTGCTCAAACTACTACTTGTCTGCTGAATCTGTGGCCTTGTTTGCTGACCATCTCCCAAGCCGACCTAACTACATCGTTGGGCAGATCGTGCATATTGAACGCCAAACTGTGAGGCCGATACCTTCTATACCAACTCAAGCCGAGCATGGTAGAGTGGATCAAACTGATTACCTGACCTCTGACATAGGGACCGATCAGTTGACCTTGAATTCAGGATCAACTTCGAACCCTTTCAGTCTCCCCATTGGCTGTGAATACTTTGTAGTGACAGTAGCCATGTTACCTGATACCACCATTCATTTACCATCTCCTTCCTGATCCCTGCTCGAGGCAGATAGATGTGATGGAAGAATAGAAAGTGTACATATCTGATATAACAATCAAAGGTTAAGCCTACTTGCTGGGAGTTGAACGTGATTTTCTCTTTGTACAGCTGAAAGTTCGATCTCCCCTTTGTACATATAGCTACTCCTTTCTATTGAAAAATTAAATATATATATATATTTATATATGTAAATACAATGCAGCTCTTGATCTTTAGGTGGTTCTTATCTATCAAAAATCGATGTTTCACTTGTGTATAAGCTGTGAGAAATGTTACCATTAACCTATCTTTTCTCTTATTCTATTGCCTTAACACTATCCTTGATGAAAGGAATACAACTTCATCAAGTTTTTCATCACTTTCACTTGGTTGGAACTCGTGGCAAAATGAAAACAGATGTTAAACTTCTCTTTAGTTGCATGATTGCCATGGGTGCTTGTAGCTCTCCAAGGGGTATTAGCTATTAAGAGCTAAGAGATCATTCTCCGTACCCTGATTGATATATATATATATAGAGAGAGAGAGAGAGAGAGAGAGAGAGAGAGATAACTATTCAAATAACGAGATATAATCGTCAGAAAAAATGTCGATACGCTGGATAAATCACCAAAAACACATAATATATATTGATTTTAGCACTGAATTGTACAAATAGATCATATAGAGCGCTGTTCAGAGGAGACGAAGAGACATATAACAATGAAGCTACAACACCTAATGGCTGATACTCTTTACACTGGACTTGAGCAGGATTCATCATCAAACCAAATTTCCGAATCCCAAAACTCACAAAGGTTCAAGTAGAAGACAATCACCTTTTTGGAGACATTAGATTTTATCATTTTATATTAAACATCATCTAAATCTTCAATGAGAGAGAGGGACAGGGAGAGAGGCTTTGCAATCTAGCTTATTCTTGAAATTTCTGGAACGTTTAACAAGAGAACTATGGAGATCGACTGTCACCATCTTCTTCTGAAATGTTAAACAAGAACTTTGGGAGGGATGCAATTCTAGGGAGATGATGCAGCAGGTCCCCAAATGAGTCTTTCCTCGACATGGCTGGCACCTGCCTGCTGCCAGATACATCCCTTGTGTCCTGTTCAGAAACCTTCCAATCAGAGCTACGTTTATTATCATGACTTACAACTGCTCCGTCATCAAGTCCCTCGTCGCAACTTTCCTCATTTCCCTGGGAATTTTGAACTGTAGCAGTGTCCTTCTGCAGAAGGCAGCAGAGGGAATTGACCCTTGACATGAGGGATTTATCATCAGAGGCGGTCGTAAACTGATTGTCATTGAGCAGGTACTGAGCAATGTTCTCCAGAATTCCATGGTATTCTGAACCTTCATCAGTGTTGGGCATAGTTCCAGAAGTCATCTGTTCTGAGATACAATGTCCAATATGGCTCATTAAATCACTCATCGACATGGATGGATGGAGCCCAGTCAGTTTTATCTGGTCCCAGTTTCTTGGATCCGCGGAATCAACAACTTCAGAACTTCCATTACCTTCAATTGCACGAGTGTCCATCACTAACATGAGCAAGGCAATCAATTAACCCATTGACACGAGGCAGAATATGTAACGAGTATTACTCATAACCCATAACCATAACAAATATCCCTCCAAAACATGCAATGTCAGCAACCAAATCCTAGCGCTAGGCAGAATTCCTCCAGTCTCCAGAAACACAAAAAGAATTTAAATGGAGAACCAAAGGCCTTCATACTTCATAATACAATTATTTCTCAAATCTGAGAAATTGTCAAATGAATAGGCATTAAAATCAAAATGTGAAATCTTTAATTAGCTTTGAAAGTTCAAATTTATTTAGTATCATTTTGCTGAACTCTGTAATGGTATTTATAGCACAAAGGTCAATGCCATCTTATATATTATGCAAAATATATAAAAAAAATGACAAAAGTAAATCAGATAAAGATATCAAATTGCCTTCAGAACATGCATGCAGGTCCCTAATGGCCAATGTTGTGTTGATGTATTTATTGAAAAATGACAAGAATATAATACATTATATGGCTTGCATATCATTCATTAATGCACCTACTACAAAAATCATAGAAGTGGGGCTAAAGCAGGATAAGTTATATCAGACTAGATAACCATATGACATCTTAATATTGCAGCTCAACAAATACTTGAGAGATCGGTAGCATCATAAGAAAGCATAATCGACCACAACAAAGTCAAGGCCAAAAGCATTTTCATCATAAGGTGAATCAAAAGCATAATAAATTACGCCCACGGCTAAATTACAAAAGACAAAAATAAAAATAAATTGTAAAAAATTATCAATTATCATGTTAACAATGTTCAAGCTTGTCTTTGTACCTGAACTGGGGGATGGAGCTTCTTGTGATTGATTTTCCAATGCCAAACCGGCAGAATCCTGTTTTTGTCCAATCTTCAATGCAGAAGATTGTGTTGCAGCCGATGATGCTACATCCAGGAAACCAGACATGGGTCCTCTACCACTATCGACTTGATCAAAACTATGGTCTTTAGATTCTTCAGGGCCTTCAAATACAGAAGGCCGCCGTGGTTCAAAGTATGGTGAATCCAAAACTATCTCAGGCTGTTCACTTAAGAAGCTAAGGCGCACGTCACACTGGATAAGCTTTTCAAAATGCTTGTTTAATGAGCCTTGTGGGCATTGCAGAAAATGTTGCCTATATAAACCCACAACATCAAAAATTTTCCATCAATAAAGCCTCATAAACTAAATATCCTATAAACAATTGCATCACTAAAATAGAATGTCTGAAGAGCAATGTGTCTGGGTAACATGCCACAAATGATATATTTCTTTCTTTTCTATTTTGGATAAGTACATATGATGAAATGTTGCAGTTCATATGCTAAAAGAGGGCCTTTTCAATGAGCAGTTAACAGTACTCATTAAAAAAAGAAAAAAGAGCAGGTAGCCATTCTAATTGTGTCGTTATGAATACGTATTCTCTAAAGGAACTAAGTTATAAATGCGCGACTCAAAATGAATTTTGCTACAAATGCTCTCTTGTTGTCTTGTTGCTTGTTGTTGGCATGAGAGAGAGAGAGAGAGAGAGAGACTCCTGTGATTTAGTTTAAACAGTTAGAGCTGCACTAGATGGAAAATAAGCACAGGCTAAACACACCAGAAGGCGATAACTGGGTACTAATCGGGCAAACTGGGACACCCTATCATGCCCATATGAATTTCTAAAGAGGATTCCTAAATGAGATTATCAAATTTATAAGAGGAAATTACTGAAGAAAGAAGCAAAAGACAAGATAAAATAATTTTTCTTTTAATAAGTGAGCAAATTTTTTTATAAAAAATGCAAAAGGCATAGCCCAAGTACACAAGACGTATACAAGAGAAACACCTAATTAGAAATAGAAAAAAAAAATCAGGAAATCATGAAGCCTCGGCCAGCAAAAATCATGTTATATTTAAATGAAGTATGGAAAAGAGATTAAAATATCATCCAGAAAAACAGATGCCACCAAATTGTCATAAAAGATACTAGCTGAGTCTTAATTGTACAAGATGCAGCAAAAGCACAGTTTTTGGCAGTCTTGCTGTCAAATGTAAAGAGAGAACGGAGAAGAAACCCAAACTACTATTACCTGTGTATACTAGCCTGCTCATTGGTAAAATCTGCCGTTGCCTGCCATAAGGTGTGCTTTCTAGGCTGCGGATTGGTTTCCCTGAAGAAAAGGGGCTGTCTAGACAACTGCATAAGAGATCCCAGTGTAGAATTAACCGGTTATACATGTGCACACATTAGCATTTTAATGAAGGTTCAGACCACTTAAATACAGACACAGAAGCAGATACAAAGAGGGGGAAACACATTAAGGCTATACATACCACAACATTTAATGTACCAGGTCCATTATCAGGACAATTCGCCTTCAGAGCCATTATATCTGACCATTGTATTTCTATTTTACTTTTCAGACCACCTTCAAGAACTTCCCAAACAAGCTTATGCTTAGCAAAGTAACACTTTGCCACTAAATCGCCTTCATATCGTGATTTATACTGCAAATGTTAAGAGTTATACAAATCTGTCAGATTTGCTAACATCTCAGAATAATAGCCGCACAAAATTGTTAACTGATATAATGTTTTTCTTTTCAAATTTTTAGGTAAAACAGTAAAAAATGAGGATACCTCCCAACTCCCGATCCTCAGAAGCGAAGCTGGAAAATTTGAAGCCTTCAGTTTGTCGGTAGTACCTGATACAGCAGTAACCTTACTTTCCTTTTTAGCCATTGCACTAAAACTTTCACTCTGCAAATCTCTTGTACCAGAACCACTCCCTTGAGAAAGCTTCATTTGAATTAAATCTAACAGCGATGGGCTTTTCCTCAGCTGCAAACCCAAAGGGCTAGGCTCATCAAGCGGGTTGTATTGTGAAGGAGGGATAGGGAATGCGTTACTTTCAGAACTCCATTGCTGATTGGTCAACAAAGTCGTGCAAAGAAATAATTATAAGAATTTGAATTAATGTGGAAAGCAAGAAAGCTCTTAATTTTTCTTTGGCAACCCAAAAACCAAACGTTGTTATTAATCCAGGTAGTAAAAATTAACAATAAACAAAGGTCTTGAAATCCTCAGCAAGATCAATATATCAATAACCCCATGTAAATTGAGTAGAAACCACAAATAATATAATGAAACCTCAATCTTTCCCAAATCTAGAGCATAAAGGGGGAAAGAGATAAATACATGAAGTGGGCCTTACAATCGCTGTATTGATAGCTGCCCAGTGAATTTCTCACAGTATTAAATACTCTATTAATGCTATAAGGCACAAGATCTCTCGGGTATCCAAATCCCATGTTAGCGGACCGGAATCCAACTTACAACTGAAAGTAACGGAAAAAAACTTGAAGTATTCATCACAAAGATTCCAGATCAAAAGATGTCCAAACCAACCAAGTAAGAAATCTTAACTACAACCGAATACAGATGAAGCCACTCAGGAAAAGAAGATACAGATAAAACCTCTATTGTTCTCTCCCAAATACAAAAAACCACAATAACTAAAAAAAAAACCAGCAAGATCAAGTCATATATAGGATATCCACGTTTTATGGCTTTCCCTGCGATCTCCCAGGGATCAAACTGACCATGATATTCTCTTATAATCGACCTCTCCATTTACTCTCGGATCATTGTGTTTGTAAAGAAAAAAGAAATCCTTCCGATAATCACATACAAAAGTAAGCTCATTAATTATTCAGAACTAACTTTTCTTATAGCAAAATAAAATGACCATATCACAAAACGTTAAAACATCGTTTGGCTTCTTAATATTCCATGCAGCTCCGGATCAAGTCTCAAGTAATCAAAACAACTGGAGGTGAGATCATGAGATTCATTTAATGAATTCGATGCTGTTCTCAGGTATTCTATAAATATAAACTAAATTTTCTCAGGTAATATGTAAATATGAACTTAAGTTTGACAATTTCTCCCACTGTTCCCCGCATTTTCATTGGAACCAAAGAAACCAAAATCGATTCCCCACCTCCGTGAAAGCCTGAGAAGGCTTTGACCGCTTATTGAGCGGTCCGTGCTCTTCTTCAAGCGAATCCTCGATCTCCAACTTCACCGGCGGCTTTTCACGACACGCCGCGGTCTTCTTTTCAGGCTCATGCTTTAGATTCGCGGATTTCATCAACTGCACCATCCAAACCTTCCCCTACTGAGTGAAAACAGAATCCAAAGGAGATCAAACTTCCAGATGAGAAAAAACAAAATCCACAACGAAACCCAACAAAAGAGCAAGCTTTCGATAGAAAGGGATTGGAATTGGAGATTCTGCAAACCCTAGAAGAAAATTCTAGGGCATATTTTAACGGGCTTAGAGAGGGACGGCGAGCACGGCTCAATTACTGAAATGCCCTACATGTTAAAGGAATACAAATCATTATATTCGCGTACAAAAGCGAGACTATTTTCGTCATTCAGGTTGAGAATGTCTGAGCATGCGCTGGCAAACACGTAAGAATTTAATGGATATTAATGTGGGTCCCTGGTCGTTTCAAACGACGGCGGTGTTTGGTCTGGTCAGACACGTGGAAGAAGATCCGATAATGGTACGTTGTCACGAACGTGTATCCCTTGCCGGCACGTGGACTGTTGAATTTGATGCGAGAGAAATCCGCTCTATTAGTGGAGACTTTTTTTTAGTAATAATAATTCCCTTGTCAAATATATATCATATAAGAAAATTTAGAATTTGATCATAAAATAATATTATAATTACTTGGACGCTTGATAGTATTCACAAAGAAAAATCCTACTCAATAACTCTATACTATACGTAAAAAAAAAAAGATAAAAAAATAAAGACTCATATCAACATATATGTAATATAAAACTACATAATAAATAAACACATTCACAAAACATTTATTGCGAGAAGATTTCACAAGAAAAATGTTCTTAATTTTAAATATTGTGAATTACTGAAAAAATACATACACATGATACATGTAATAGCTACCTTGGAAGGAAAATTTTCTCCTTCAAATATTTAAGATGTACTTGTAAAAAACTTCTTGTCGAAGGTTATAATATCATATTGAAAAGTGTCGCAATTACTCTGTTCAATCAAATTGATGCCTGAGCATATAATATCATCTCAAGTTTCCAACTCAAAGCAATAAAACAAGAATTCTGCCTAGCAAACTACCACTAATCTAATGGATCAATATTCCAACCTCCTTTTTCACAGAACAATGACTCCCATAAAAGGACATTCTACCCTTTTTAGGCTCAGCTCATTCTAGGGACCCGATTCTTGGCGGAGTTTTTTGGGCCATCGCTACTTGTTTGAATTTAATTTGCTTTTTCACCATAGATTCTCTTGACAATGTGAGTTGAACTCAGCAATAGCAATACGTTTGAAGTAAAATTAAGAGAAATGTTTTGACTATAAAGAAATTTCATAAAGTAAATTCACAAACTGATTACGTAACAGTTTGATGTAATTCATCTAATTAAAAAATTATTTTTATTATAAAAATAATTTATAAGGTATGGTTCGATCTAGTTGTAATATTTTTCATAAACTAAACATGATGCGAATACCTGCTACCAAAAAGATCGAACATGAATGCATGTTGAGATCATGCAATCCTTTTGCACGTAAAAATCTGAAGAATATTATCAGCTTCCATTTTTTTTTTTTTTTGTTTTTATCATTTTAACGTGAGATGATGATGATTATCAAAGATGATGAAAGTTGCATGGCGGTGCAAAGATGCTGATCTGAGAGATGCAGTCAAACGCCGAAATGATCGAGCTTCTACGCTTGCTGGGCACGCTCATGGTGATGCTCTATCTATCTGTGCCGCCAACGATGCAGATGCAGCTGTGCCACGGCCGCCAATGATGACTTTGTGAGCTTGATGCCTCAACTGCACCGCAATTCGAGGCCATCAATCATGAGTTTAGCAACAACAAACATGATTACGCGTTTTTATTTGTAATGAAATAAATCATTGCAATGAAATGTCACTTTCCTATCTGCATCTCTCGCTGTTTTTAGGTTAAAAAAACAAAAGATATAGGATATTTATTCTTGGACCTGTTCTGATGTTGACAGAATAGCTTATTTTTTTGACCTTGAGTCCCAAAAAGCTAGAATATGACCATAAAAAGGGAAAGTTTTATGTCAAATCATGACCCACTTGAGGGTTTCCAACGTAGGCAAATGCTTGGGGCTTTCATTGTTTTTATCAGGCTCCTAAGAACACTTTGGAAGATGTCAAGAAGGAATGGGATCAAAAGACATTAATCAAACTCTATCATACGGCATCTGTCTTCTTCTTTTTTACCTACTTCTATTTCCTGAATAACGACAGGCTAACAAGATGTGGGGAAGAATCCAAAACGACAAAATAGGCAAACTACAAAACAACAATATCAAATGGAGAGTAGCATCAAAGATTGTTGGGTTTTATAGGTACGACTACACTTGACCTCAAAAGTTATCGCGTGATCAAGAATAGGATGAGTCTCATGGAGTTGAGGTGATATAGTGCGAACTAAGGATTGCATAGAGCAAACTTGGTGTGAGTGAGTTTCGAGCCAATTCGCACCATCGTAAGGTTACGTCTGAATGCTGAAGTGATTTTAAATTATTTGTAGATAGTAATAAAAAGTTAATGATTAGTAATGTAAAAGTTGTGAATTGTTTGTAAATATAGTGAGTTGTTTGTAAATAATAGTGAATAATAATAAAGTAGTCTGAGACTATTTCACTTACCAAATACAGTCTAAATTTCAAGCACATTTGAGAAACTAATTTGCACTGATTGCTCAAGCAAATGTCCTGTGCATATTGGGTGAACCTTTTATCTATGGTCGAGCACTAGTATGACTTAGTCAAATGTCAGTGAATTCTCTAATATACTTAGGCCTCTGTTTCTTTTTCTTTCCCACTGAATTTCCTCTCCTTTTCCCGTTATTTCATCATTTCCAATGATGTTTTCATGGAATTCTAGATGAGTGTGATCAACGAATTTTAGATATTACTATTAAATGACTATTGAAAATAAAAGTAAAAACAATAATTTAATTATAATAAACTAGATAATCATTACATTATTAAATATAAAACAATTAGAAAAATGCATGTTATAAATTAAGTAACTTAACACAAAATATATTTTATTTGATTACAAATTAACATACGACCAACTGTAAAATATGATAAACATAAATTAGATAATATATATATATATATATATATATATATTTATATGAAATTAATCGAATGTGGGATTATATTTTGAGTAGAATAGACAAAATACAAAACATGTGATATTAGGCAAACCTTGGCTAACAAGATAGCCAATTTAATGCTAATGCCCTTAGTTGAGTGCATGTCGAGCAAAAACTCCTTAAACTAAATTAATTGAAACTTAATTGGACTAGTTTTATACACTAACAAAAATCACTTTGATATTTTTGTCCAAGTTGATTGTTCTGACATTTATCAAAGATTAATGTTGTCTAAAGAGATTTCTTTGCATAATAACAATAAATATTGTAAAATCTAATTTATCATGTCTCTCATTTCTACTATGAAGTTGTTAACCCTAAAATTCCGGTAAAATATTCAAGAGATCCTAATAGCAAGGATGATGATGATGATGATACATGGGTATAGAAGCCACCTTGGAAACACTAAAGCCTCATTTGTTTTTACAAATGAGATGAAATGGGAAGAAATGAGTTGAGATTAAAGTTAAAAGTTGAATAAAATATTATTAAAATATTTTTTAATATTATTTTTTATTTTGAAAATTGAGAAACTTTAATTGTTTATTTTATTTTGTGTGAAAATTTAAAAAAATTATAATGATAAGATGAGATGAGATGAAACACTCTCTAAATCCAAACAAGCCTACGGTCGTTGCTTCCTTTCTCCCCCTAGCTACAGAATTTTAGACGCTAAAGACCTTTCAGGACGCAAGATTGATGGCGCTAAGCAGGGCATTTGGTCGAGTGTGACGTCTCCCAATGCTTAGTTGGTCACTCAAACAAGCCATGCTCCTCCTTCGGTCATTCGGTGAGAACTGAGAAGGGTAACAAACCTATCGTACAACAGTATTCTCTCAAAACCATAAGTGTCTCCCAGGGCCTAGTTTGCTAGGAATGAAGCAGTACATGCCAACATCACACCATAAAGCTTATAAACAAAAGCCAACGAGCTACTAATCATCTCTGCCATTCAACAAGCCCAACTGGAGGAACGGGAAATCCATCCTATCATCTCCGACATTCAGGTCATCCTTCCCACCGCTACAGGTATGGAGAGATCAAAACTCCATCTTAGACACCATCCTCCATCATATTTTTGTCACTGCAGACTAGCTTGTATCTGTGACAAATTATTATTGCACCCTTTCCTCCTTCACTTGCTAGAAACTGTAAAAACTTCAACCAAGTGCAAATCAAGTGACTTGACTCGTAATGATATGTTGTACATAGTTATTAGCTCGAACACACCAACCAAAAGAAAGCCATTCCTTTTTTGTGTTTGCCCCAATGTTATACAAGCTATTTGTTCAGAGATATCTTTCCAACTAACATTTTATTTTTTGGCAACTAAAAAGAAAGTTGAGACGACTAAGAAAGATGGAGAGCCTTTAAAATGATTATAACAATTGAGGTATGGAAATTCCAGGGTATGAAAATCCAACTACCCTAAACTTCGGGAGGATACAATCAAAGATTCAAAACACTTCCCTTTTGCATAAATGTGAGTATTCAAACATGTTACAGACCAGATAGGTCCCCCTGAAAAATTTTGACATCATGTCTACTCAGCCTTTCTATTTACTTTCAGATATGGCAGGGCACCAATCACGTTGTCATAGTCACTCCGGCTGACTGCGTGCTGTGCATGAGAGTAAAGCAAAGTAGTAAGAAACCAATTTGGAAACAACATTTGAAACCATCATCTCATTCCGATCCAAACAATAAATTAAGATCCATTCTCAGTACTTAAAGACAATATGGAAATTTATATTTCACAAAAAACTTTAGTCTATGTTCTACTTAAGATTTGCCATGAGCATCCGTGTGAGAAACCAACTCAGAGAGTTGAAACAGAATGCTTTTTTTTTTTTTTTCAGTTTTTTAAAACTTTTTATAAGTAGTTGAAAAGGAATGTTACAGACAATCAACATTTATTAGTACCTCTCAACCAGTTCTGGTCAGATTTTCATTTAAAATCTTCACCATTTCACAATCCCTTAGGATTATTACGCACTTCTTGTCCCACCTAAGTGACATCTTGGAAGGGGTGTTTGATACAGTCCTTTCCTTGCGCATTTTATTTTATTTTACTTCAGCATGAAGTGGCCAATTTCAAGGCTCCAGCTCATGTACTACACTGGACAGCCGAACACTTTACCATTACACCAGACAATAACAATGAGAAAGAAAAAGGTGATGTTTTGTGGTTATGGACTAAAGACAGACTTCTCAAGGGGTTACCACCTTACCTAATGATGGTAAGAACACCTAACAAATTCCAAAACACAGCACGATATAGAACAGATGCCAAGCAAAACTGGAGATGGATGATAAGCTAATTCATCATTTTTTAATAAAATAAAGAAAATCAGAAGGAAAACTTGATCAAGTTCCATAAAAAGAACCATCGGCAGTAGGGGACAATAAAGCTAACTATAAATCATTCTAGGTTTCTGGCCTAATGTCTATATAGCATCTCTTTTTAATCATTCTTATTGAACCAGGACAGCAAACCACTCAATATAACGAGGATTTGTCACTTCCTCTATTAGATAAAATCTGCAGGTTACTCCATTAAAAACCAATAAAATTTCTCTCTATTGGAGTCTACAGAGTCCATACACCCATCAGAAACTTCACAAATGATGTAGCTAACTCAACAGATAACAAAAAGAAGGCAACAAAACAAGAGATAGTTAACATCTCATTTGAGAGAAAAACACACGATACTTCCATAGGGAATGAATATACCTATTCTGTTACACTAACGTGATAATTTCTCAAACTCAATTACAGATAACAGCTCCTTTATAGAAAGCAAACACGATGCATTACTTTTCCTTATCGCTCAACAAACTTTTATCTAAAAAAAGCCTTCGAAAAATATCAAGAGTAAGTTTTTTTCGTTTTCCTTCAGTCGTATCAAATACATGCGGAAACAACAGAATCCGGTACTGACCAAAAGGGTAGACCTTAACTCGTTTCGAAAGAATCCTACAGAAAAAACCACGACCTTTTCTTCTTATAAGTATAGAGAAAGCGTTGGAAAAAGAAAAAAGCGCACCATTTTTGAGAGTCGTAATTTCCTCTTGGAGTTCTTCTTGTACAGCAAATGTTGCTTTCCTGCTCTCCTCCGAACTATTTTTCCTCTACCGGTCACCCTGAATCGCTTCGCTGAAGCCTATCAACAAATACTTAAGCACATAATTAAACTACGAGATAAATAAACAAAAAGAAAGCTCATTTGAATGCTTAGAATATGTGGGATAAAGAAAACAACCCAAAAGTTTGAACCTTGTCCTGGATTTAATTACCCAGCACTAAATCTCATTTGTAAAAACAGATTCCGTGGCATTTGAAACCCATTTGTCACGATGGATTTGTTTTACCGGATTCAAGGGTATGTGAAACACATCAACTATGTGACTTGCGCATTCCATATATTTCATATGACACAAAAGGATAAAAGCTTCAAAATTCTCCTTTCCTCTATTCTCCCAAATTTTCTCAGTAATCAAACGGGAATGAACTAAACCGAGAGAGAGAGAGAGAGGGAAACCTTGTGGGTCTTCCTTTTGTAGCCTTTGGCAGAGACAATGGTGAGAGAGCGAAACCTGTGAGTGAGGGGAGCGATTGTACAGAGCTTCTGAGGAAGAACCGAGCCGAACCCAGAAACGCTGTGCGAGGAACTGAGTCTAAGGGAGCTCAACTTGTTGAACGGAGCGAGTTGAACCGAAAGGCCGCGAGAGGCGCGAGCCGAAGGAGGAGGGCATAATGTGGAAGTGACTCTGAAACCGAACGACACCGTTAAGGTTGCACAAGCCATTTCTTTAAGGTTGCTTCTGCCGTTTTGAGTTTTCGGAGCAGACGAAGAAGAAGAAGCTGTGTGGAGGTGATAAAAGATAGGTGACCACAATCTTTCTCGGAATTTACGGTTGAGGGCACTGCGAGTTCATGGTGTGAATCTTGATACATGATACAACCCAAACAACACGTGCCATGTCAGCTAAAAAACTTAATTATTCTTTTATAAATTTTTAAAAAGTGATCCAAAACAAAATATTACCGAGAGATGACTCGGACATTTTCACAATTCTTTTTTTTTAATTTAGTGATTAAAAAAATATTTTTTAATAATGCTGTAAAAATCTTTTTAAATATTTAAGAGTATAAAAAAATGTACAACATAAAAACAAAATAAAAAAACAAATACACTTCTCGAGTGACTGTAGTACCACCCTAAAAATAAACCCATGAATAACTTGACTTGATAATTAAAAATAACTTTATAATTTATTATAAAAATAACTTTACAATTTATAATACCACGTCAAGAGCTAAACTATTTCTCTAAATTTTTTTTTCCGATCTTATAATAGTCATATTTCAACGAAGAATAAGTTACAACTAAGGTTTCAAATTAGGCCCAAAGTGTGATTTTCTTCTAAATAAAATTCATATAATTAATTTGATAATTAAACTCAAAATTAATCTTTGTTCAAATCCGTTTACCGTTTAGTCTATATTGCATCCAAGTTTCCTGTCCAATTATTAAAAGCCTAAGCATGCTTTGGAGGCTTAATTAATCCCGATGACTCCTCTGTTTGCCATTCAATACATTTGGAGCACGAGAATGAACAAAATACCATAAAATCACCCAGTTTAGAGAGACATTGAAGTCACAGAATAAGCTCTCTCTCTCATTTTAGGCAAAGCAAGCTGCTTTCCTGTCGTACGAGACAACTTTTTATGCTACATATGCTGGAAAGGCAACAACTTCATATTATCATTTTAGTGCCTACAAGTCAGTCACACACATGCTTAATCAATATAGAAAAAAATGAAGTGCTCCCTTCATCCTCTATTGTCATGATTTGAGTTTTAAGCGCCTAGTAATTGTGGGAAGACTTCTTTCCTTGAATGAGAGCTCTTTCGAAAGAGATGGAGTAGAATTTATCTCAGAACCTTCAATTCCATTTCTTGGTATTATGGCCTTGTTAACAAGACTATAGATTCCCATTCCAAACTACAGATCACGTCCTGCACGGCATAACATGGATGCATCAGTTAAAAGCTTCTAGATTGTTTTCCCAGATAGGTTTGGACAGTAAGTTGAGTTGAGATGAGATGAATTGAGATGAAAGTTAAAAGTTAAATAAAATATTGTTAGAATATTATTTTTTAATATTATTACTGTTTTGAGATTTGAAAAAATTGAATTTTTTATTATATTTTATGTGAAAATTTGTGAAAGTTGTAATGATGAGATGAGATAGGTTGAAAGTGTTTCTCAATCCAAACTAAAAGGATCTTGGGTGATGGGTGATAATAAGATGAAACAACATTCTTCTCTCACACTTCCACAGAGTTCGAACCAATATTAGCATGATTTTTCACTTACCGAGGGGTTTTCCCGATCAATGTCAAAGCTGTTGATTGCACAAGGTTCAGCCAACAGCTCAATGGGTTCTGCATCTGTGGAATATATAAATAGTCAGTCACACGTCAGGTTTTGGAAACAACTTTGTGTTCCTCCAAAAAGGAAAACAACCATTCCACCTATAAGTAAACGAGATTGACAGGAGGGATTTTATCCATAATAGTTGGTCACTCAACAATAGTTGCAACAGGAATCTCATACCTTGTTCAACAACAGCAAGGATCCCATCTTCTGAACAGATCATGGCTGGTAAGACCCGTGTGGACGAGATGTTGCCAGTGTTTGTAGACTTGGTGTGGCGGTCGTATTGAACTTCCCAGACCTCACTTTCACATGCTGGATGGGTTCCATCCTCGCCTCCCACTATACCCGAAAGAATAATCGGCTGTTGCTGCCACCTAAGATCCCAGGCAAATACAGTGCCTAAAGACCCTCCAGCCTGTAGATTTCAAGCCAACCAAATATTCACCCAGCCAGCTAGCTCATGTTTTAGATGGTCACCCCATTGAGAAATTGAACTGACTAATCATATACTCAAAGTCACTATTCTTGAACAAGTTAGGAGTAAAGCATTCCTTCTTTCCATACTTTTATGGATATGAAAATAATGGGAAATTCTGGATTCAAATATCAACCGCTCTTATTGGAAATATGATAGACCACATATTCAAGTCATAGCACATGGTCACATGAAAACTATATTACTTTTCCACCTTATCTAACAGAAAATATTTGAACCTTTGACGGTATGATTTTAAAAGAAGCAGGATATGGTGGTCATGGAGTGGTGCTACATGTGCAAAAGGAATGGAGAATCAATAGATCATTTGCTTTTACATTGTGAGGTGGTGGGGGAATTATAGGCTGGAATTCTTGATAGAGCCGGACTGAGTTGGGTAATGCCTAAGAGTGTGGTGGAATTACTAGCGTGCTGGAACAGGAGGCATATCAGTGCACAATTGGCAACAACGCGGCGTATGATACCTTTGTGCTTAATGTGGTGTTTATGGTTGGAAATGAATGATAGGTGTTTTAATAACAAAGAGCGTGCAGTGGGGGAAATCTGGAATTTTTTTGTATTCTCTCTTTTACAGTGGTTTTCTGCTATTGTATTATAGAATGTAATTAGGTGTCTCACTTTGTATACTTCCTGTGTACTTGGGTATCACCTAGTTTCATTCTACTCAATAAAGCTACTTATTTACTTATAAACAAAATGATTTTAAAGGTAGAAAACCATTTCAATCAGTTATCATTATGATATGATGCAAGAGCTAATTATTTGAGAATAATAAGATTGACATGCGTTTGTAACAGCAATACAAGCAATAAACTGTTGATCCATTCTCATAAGATTACTAAACCATTTAAACTAGCATCCACAATTCCATATTCCCTCAAATTTTAGTTTAGTATTTGACCCCCAATATCATTGGCCTCAATTCACATTTCCTTCATAATCTTTAATTTCCACCTAAGAATTGGAGGAAATATATTTTTACGGTGAAAAGTGTCACTCATTGAAATTAGAAGAACAGACAGAGAGGGGAGCCAGTTTTTTCTTTTTCCCTGACGGGCGCGCGGGGGGTGGGGGAGGGAGGGGGAGGTAACAAACTAGAAGAATTTTTTTTTTTTGTAAGGTAAATATGATGTGCAGAAGGGAAGTTAGGAACCCAAGTACACAGGACATACAGCTAGAACCAACCTCAATAGATAATATTTCCTACTTCCAGCATTCCACACCCTTGAAAGAGAAGAGAGAGAGAGAGAGAGAGAGAGAGAGAGTGCACGCCAAGGCTCTGAGCTCTGAACTAACCAATGCCAACATCCACAGCCCAATGGTGCATGATAATTGATAAACGTTAGATTGTATTATGTTTAACCTTTAATGACTGATAAAAAAATTATGTTTAACCTTTACTAATGCAGTGCATAGCACAAAAAGGTGTACAATATCGGTGTAGATATTACCACCATATCCCTTAGAGATCCAACATATAAATAAAACAAGAATGGTGGAGAAGGCATCTTACCAAACAAGTGTGCTTTCTTGATGGATGGATATCAATGGACTGTACAATGCCAGACATTCCTCGAGCCCTGCAACATTATCACCATGAAAGACTAGTACATATCATCATTTTATATAGGATGGAAGTTTTCTTCAGTCAAAGGATTTTAAGGATAAATTAAGAAGAAAACTACCATTTATCATCCTTCCAACTATCATACTTTCATCATCCCCTTATATGGCATCAAATAATTGGAAAACTATTTGTAATTTTTTTTACTTATCTATCAATCATTTGATGTCCCATAAGAAATGATGAAAGGATGATAGATAATATCTTTCAATTAAGTATGAATTCAATAAATTAATTGTCCTTCATAAAATTTCTAGTCACAAGCTTATATACACTTAATAACAGTAGATTGTGCTTCCATGTAGATAAATTAGATGCTTCATTAGAATCAAATTTCCACCTATGACGGGTTCAAAGAATGCTCTAGGGCCTGGTTTGGATAGCAAGAGCCTTCCATCCGATCTCATCTCATCTTATCTCAGTATCCAAACACCACAAACACAAACATTTTTTAATTTCAAATTTTTAACTTTTTTATCTAATCAATTCTTAATCATTACAACTTTCTTAAACTTACAAACAAAACATAAAAAAAAATTCAACTTTTTTAAATCTCAAAACAAAAATTATATTAAAAAAATTATACTCTAACAATATTTTAACTTTATAATAAGTTTATTCAATTTTTTATCTCTCCTTTCCCAAACGGCAAAACTTCATAAAATATCTTAATTCAAACTATTTTACTACTATTTACAAATCATTTCACTACTATTCATAGATCATCTTATCTCGTCTCATTATCCAAACCAGGCCTAAACCTTTCAAATGAGTCGCCTAGAATACAATTTTACACACACAGTGCAAAGTAAAAACAGAGATGATGAAAAACGCTTCAAGATTTCAAAAATTGCTTTAATCGAATCAAATTCATGACACCACCAAGAAACGCTCATGAAAAAAGACATCAAAAGCTTCTTACTGCATAAGATCTGTAGATGTATGTTTAAGTCTGGTTGGTAGCAAGAGTGAATGCTGGTTGTGAAAAGTTTTGAATTCTTAGATCTCGTTTGCTTACACATATGAGATGAGATAAAAGTTAAATAAAATATTATTAGAATAAAATTTTTATTTTGAAATTTGAAAAAAGTTAAATTGTTTATTATATTTTATTTGAAAATATAAAAAAGTTGTAATAATTAGATGGAATGAAATAATATAATTTGTATAGCCTTAACAAGCTCAAGTTCCCAAACTTTCATTCCTTTGCCCAATTTCATTTCCCTCAGCAAATTGTCTATTATAAAAACACAATAACAGTAATCTACTACATTTTCGTTTGTAGATGACAAACATAAATTAGTTAAGGTGAAGAAAAAAATCACTCACCAGTTTCCCTTGAGCTGGGAAGCCGCCCCTCCGGGCTTCCTCTGATCCCACCACTGAAGGCTAAACCCATAGCCACCAGTCACAAACTCGGCCGGCGACGCCCATTTCGCCGAGGTGTATGAGACCAACCCTTGGCTATCAAAAAACCGCCGGAAACTCAACTCGGAACCCGCGACGCTCGCCAGATTGACCCTCCCGTCCTCTCCAACGCTCACACACTCTCCCCCACCTTCCATCACGTCCACGCATGATACAC
This sequence comes from Cyclocarya paliurus, assembly GCA_029856935.1. Classification (NCBI taxonomy): domain Eukaryota; kingdom Viridiplantae; phylum Streptophyta; class Magnoliopsida; order Fagales; family Juglandaceae; genus Cyclocarya; species Cyclocarya paliurus. The sequence continues at coordinate 36,791,191 of CM056947.1, read as the reverse complement.
GCCCCACATGGAGCTCTTCCTCCGAGACCGAAAACTCCGATTCGAGCGAAGCGTCGACGGAGTTCGCGAGAAGGAGGTGGAGCGAGCCGGAAACAGTACCGGCGGCAATGAGGGGCTTCCGGCTCGGGGTTTGGGAGGTTTTAAGGGAGGATACTCGAGAGGGTGGGGCCCAGGTGGATTGGAGACTTAGGGTTACGGCTTGCGTGTCGAGAGAGTGGATTTCGATGGAAGAGGGCGAGTCGGAGGAAGAGTCGAAGAGGGCGAGAACGACGAAACGGTCGAACGCTGAACACTGGGGGAGCCATCGGACAGCGTCGACATATTTGGATTGTGGGATTCTGTGGATTTGGGGAGGGTCTGGAAGGGCTGTGCCTATGACCGCCATTTTAGGGTTTATCGGAGGTTTGTGCTGACTGTGGCTGTCGCCTGTCAGATTATGTGTGGGAGCGCGTGTTTAAAGAAGCTCATGGTGGGAACCTGTTTTTTTAGGAATCCAGGATTTTTGTGTCTTGTATTTTTCTGTTTATCTTTTTTATTTTCTATATTTTCAATTATATTGAATAATCTCTATATTTAGAAATTTTCATAATTTAACACCTCATTAATCAAGATCTAATGTGATTAAAAATAAATATAAATTTTTTTTAATAAAATATCATTTAAGAATTCTAAAATAATTATAAGAAACTGAGAATTTGAGAAATTAAACAAGGAAGAAAATTTGAAAAACTTCCATATAAGAATTATTATTTTTTATAATCAAGGATTTATTGAAGTAATTTGGTGAGGTTTGGATACTGGGTTGAGATGAAATGAGTTGAAAATTGAATACAATATTGTAAAAATATTATTTTTTAATAATATTATTATTATCAAATTTAAAAAAATTAAATTATTTATTATATTTTGTATGAAAATTTGAAAAAATCGTAATGATTAGATAAGAAGAATTATAGGCCTTTCTGTATCCAAACTAGGATTACAATCCAATTGATGAACTATCCAAATGCAGTGGAAAGGATCACTGTAATTTATTATTTTAGTGTTGATGATAAAAATCTTCACACCCTCTTTCTCTAGACTCTTGGTCAGGAAAAAAAATACTAACATAACTAGATGTAGTAGAGAGGATATTATAACCAGTTAATCTCTTATGAGCCTTGGCTGTTAGTTAAGCATGTGGCCCACCTCGCTACCTGAAGCCCATCACAGTTTTGGGAAGGTCCAGCCCATCGCCAACATCGATTGGATAACCATCCGAATATGGCATGTGATCAAAACGGTTATCGTTTCAATTTAATATGAGACGAACCCTTCATCTTCAAGTTTGAGTTTCAAATAACATATGTGTTCGTTATCACTTAATATCGAAACATTTCAAAGGTTTTATAAGAGAAGAACCCAGGTATGTAAAAGACATCTGATTCATTGGTATTGAAGAGTTTATTCGATCACTGACTTAAACATCGGAGGCGTTCCCTCAAACTCCCAAGCTGTCTTACTTTTTGATTGCAGGTGATCGTGAGTAAGTGGTAGTGAAACACATCCATAACATGTAGCGTTTCACATTTATGGTTGAAAAATTATACTCATTATCCTTACACCATACACCACACATGATTTTTTTTTCTCATATTAAATGTGTAGTATATGGATTATGAATGGAAGAATTTTGAGACTCTAAGGGTAGTTGAGAGATCAGCTATATTTGTTAACCTAGACAGAGATCAGCTCTATTATTTCCAAATAATAGATCTTGGAACCGCCCAATGTTATCATCTCTCTTCCAACCTGAAAGCATAACCGAGATTCTCAAAATTCCTCTGCCAAGCTCCAACCAATCTTCGGATTATCCCGTTTGGACCAAAACTCAAAATGAAAAATTTTCTGTCAAAAGTGCTCATCACCTTGCGTCAGTCATAACAAACTCTGCAAATTCCAATAGTGAAGATATTCCTCCATCTGCAAACTCTGCTAACCTAGATATTCCTTGGGGAAAATTTTGGAATCTCAAGATTCATGACCGCCATAAGCTCCTTTTATGGAAAATACTTTGGGATATTCTACCAACTAGAGAGCGTCTTAAAATATTCATTCCAAGTATCCCCTCCATAACTTGCCCACTTTGTGATGAAAAAGAAGAGACCCTTCTCCACCTTTTCATCGAATGCCCTATAACTCGAATTCTCTAGAGTCAAAGTAGATGGCCTTTAAATCTCTCCTCCTTGGCGATCAATTCAATGAATGATTGGTTTCAGTTCATATTATATCCAAACCAAAAACTTGGCCTTTCCATACAAGAAGAATACTCATTCAAAATTTTTGCAGGTCTTATGTTAGACTTTATCTGGAGACTTCGGAATGACCAAGTCCATAACCACAAAGATCTCTCTCTCCACAAGTTATCACAACAACTGAATCTTTCCTATCAGGAAAACCTACAGGCTTGGGAAGAAAAAATCAATTCTAAAGTGGAGAAAGAATGGCAAAAACACCCCCATAAATCAAATTTGCATATCTTTTGATGCAGCAGTTAGAAACTCTTTCTCACTGGCTTCAGCAGTAAGCAGAAACTCAAAAGGGAAAGTTATTGAAATCTGGACTGAAGAAAATCCGACCACAACCCCAGTCGTGGCAGAGGCTTTAGTGGCTAAATTAGCTATTAGAATAGCGGTACATCTCAACTCCCTTGCCATCTCTCTTACAGGAGACTCTCAGCTGGTGATTTCATTTATTGACAAAGATGAACAGATCTGGCAAATAGCATCAATCATAGATGATATTGCAACTACCATGCAACTTCACTCTGGTTGGAAATTTGACAAGATAGATCGATCCCAAAATCAATTGGCGCACTCGATTGCGCAATGGGCAACTACAAACTCTTTGTTTGGTAGCATTCCATTAGAAACTATCCCTTCTACTATTCTGTATATTGCTAGCGGGAAAGACCCTCCTTAGTTATCTGTAATATCTTTTCTTATAATGCAAGCTTGCTTAGAAAAAAAAAAATGGAAGAATTCTTTTAGTTTAGCAATAATAAAATAAAATAAGAAAAATCATTTGTGGTGTGTGTAGTACAGGAATAATGCGTAAAAATGGCTCTTTATGGTTTATCATATTTACCAAATTATTATTTGATATACTTGTTCTAAATAAATTAATAAAGCTTAAAAATCCTTCAAATGTGATGGATGAAAATGTAAAATATTGACCACTATTTTATTTAAAAAAAATATATTTTCATTCATAAACAAAATAAGATCATGATAGAAACATGGCATAGTATCCGATGGCTTTTTTTCAAATTTTATAAATAGGATTTAGTAATTCATTTATAGGTCAAAAAAGTGTAAATCATACACGTTTGCCAAAAAAAAAAAAATTGTCATCTTTATTCAACTTTCAATATTCTAAACCCGAAAGTAAAGTAAAATTTTATAGACCATATTATCATCTCACTATCATTTTATTGTGTAAAATGTGACACATTTATATCATTACTCTAACATAATTTTCTCATCTAATTATTAATGTAATTCACGACTTTCACAATAGAATAGTGTTATACGTATATACAATTTTATACACAATATTATTCATAGTGAATGATAGCCACATTTATATAAGTATTTTATTTTTTAATTTTAATTTTAATTTTCAAAATTTTCAATCTTTTCAATAACTAACACATCAACATATATGATTATGTAACTAAAATTATAAGTATAGCTTGCATTTTTCTTTCACAAAAAACCAATAAAATATTCACAAAGCCTTTTCTACTCTAAGGTGTATCTCATGATTTTTAAAATAGTATTGCTACATACAGTTGTGAAATACATAAACGTCGCATAATCGTTTTGAAAAATAGTAGAGTTTATTATTATTAATTTTTTTTCATGTAGATCTCGTATTTACTCATTTATTTAAAAAAATTATATAAAATTTACACAATTTACGATTGCAAATATCATTTATCTGTTCACAAATCCTAAAAACACATTTCTCGTAAACTTCTCTTCAAATATAAACAAGGTATTAATGAAAAATAAAAGTTAAAGAATTTCTGCAAATTACTATTTTGCACTTATAAGATAAATGCTATCGAAAGAAAGGTGGGTCAAAAGAGGGCAAGGAGAGGAAGAGAGGAAAGAAAATGCTGGTCACAGAAAAGAGCTTTATCTTTAACAGCCTGTCATCTTATCCCTTTCTGAAGACAAATGGCAGAGAATTTGGAATCACCTTGGCTAGCAAGAGAGATTTGCCTGAGAATTCAACAACGACTCAGCAAGAAAACATTTTCCCATTGAGAGTGTCAAACCCAGTTCTTGCTCGCTCTGTTGTGGCAGTGCTGGGTTTGGGATTCATCGATGCCGGGTATACTTTCATTTGTAGTCTTTTGAAATTTCTTTGATCGGAAACTTGCGCTTTCTGCTTTTTTTCATGTAGACAAATCTTCAACTTTCAGGTACAGTGGAGATTGGTCAAGGATTGGAGTGATATCAAAGGAGACTGAGGATTTGCTAAAGCTTGCTGCTTTTGTTGTTGTTCCTTTGTGTATTTTTCTCATATTTTCTTTCTCCAAGGAACCAGAGCCGTGAAGATTCTATTCTTTTGCAAAAATTTCTTAGATTTTGTATAAATTTTGAAGTTGAAATGCAAGTGATGTTTGGATTTTTTTAAATCATCTGTTCTATCTGCTTTTTCATGCAGAAACTTGAATGAAGGATGGGTTTTAATGGGTAATCACTTTTATGAACAACCATGTCATTCATTTTGGGAGAAAAGAGATAACTTTGATTCATATTTGTTGTGATCTATAAATGAAATGAGAAATCTCAGCCACATAGTCCTGAACTTGGTAAAGTTTGTAGACTTTATCCACATATGGCAGTATGTTTTGACAGCTGACGCTTGAGAGCATGTTAAATTTTGCAAAAGACATCACAAATGGATTAAAGTCCAAAGCTGTAGCCATCACATGTGGATGAGAAATTCATTTTTTAGACCCTTTATTGTTATAGTCACTTTTTTCCTAAGCAACTTGTGCAAATTCCAAAGGACATGGTTTTGAATTCCAAACCAGCTTGTTAGAGCCAAAATTTGGTTAGAGAATTATTTTGTAAATTTAGATAGTTTTCAACAATACTAAATAACATACTTTTTAAACTTATCATTATTTTATTAAAATATTAATTTTAAATTTTTTATTTATTCTAATTCTAATTATAATTTGAATATTTATTCGTTATTAAAAAAATACATATTAATTTTCTAACGTTGATATTAAATTTTAAAAGAAAAAATTGACATCAACTAATAATAATATTGCAGAACTAGAACTTGAAGCACTCTACCAAAATGATGCCACGTCATTGAAATGATGATTGTTGGAGATTGGCTGCCTTCTGTGGTTGAGTTTGGGATTTGGGCATTTCGTTCTTTTGAGACGAAGAGAAATTTTTTAGAGTTGTGAGCTCGTGAAAAATGAATAGTACGCAAGAGAGAGAATTTCTTATGCCAAAAAAATATTTGGCCAATAATTTAGACTCAAAAGATTTGACTAGTGAAAATGATCAAAGTTAGAAGTACTGTAGCTTTGTTGAATCTACTACAATGAGTTTTTATGCAAGTTAGTTAAATTTTGGCTAAAATATAACTTTGTCGAGTCCATTAATAGCGCTCTTAGTTGGTTGACACTCCATAAGAAATGAATTTAAGACTTTCCACCATCTAATTAACACGGGTTATGCATTTTGCACTCCAAACTACAAAAACTAATACATACAAAAAATCGACAAATGGTACCTTCATTTAATTTTAACTCTCTTATTTTGTTAAGATGGATGAAAAATAAGTACAAATAAGTGATACGACATGATCTTGTGAGTCGGATCTCGACCGGCTATGCATAATATTACAACCTTTTAATAGTCCAAGGATGCAATTTGTTAAGAGTGAACAATGTTTATTTCCCTGACCTTAATTCTCAGCCTTATTTGACATCATTAACATCGAAACAAATAATTTTCTCCACTTCTTAAAACTCTCCATTTTCCTTAATTTTTCATGGTATAATTATACAAAAAGTGATGTAGGGATTTATCTCTCAGTCTCAATTCATAGTTTTTGTCGATTAATTAGTTGTTAGAAAATTCTTATTCTGATTGGCGGCATAAAAAAAAAAGGAAAATAATATGATGATAACAACTAAGTAATAGCTTTTAGGTCCTGTTTGGATGTTGAGCTGAATTAAAATGAATTAAGTTCTTTATGAATAGTAGTGAGTTGAGATAGTGAAATGAGTTTTATAGGGTCCATCGAAGATTAGTTTATATGTATTTGGATGTTAAAATGAGTTTAGGTATATTTATAAAAAGTTGAAAAAGGTTGTAGCGTTCCTTCATGTAAAGATGTGTTGAGTTGAAAAAAGTTGTGAATCTCACGTGTAGAGAAGTTTTGAGTTGAGATGAGTTTAGTGATTTGAAAGTTGGGTGTTTGGATATTAGACTCAATTTAAAATTAGACTGAATTGAATTAATTTCAATTCAGTTCAAGTTCCAAACAAGACTTTAAATGGAGGAATTTAGACTATTGCAACCTAGCAACTTCACTACGATATTATTCTTATACTACTTTACCTATTCACAAATAGTTTATTATTATTTACAAATTTTTTTTATTATTTATAAAATATTTTACTATTATTTACATATGATATGAATGCTCAACCATCCAAATGGAGTATTAAATGCCTTACCTTCTTCGTCTTGGATTTTCAACCAACCCTAAAGTCTATGGAGTACAAATCTTGCACCAAATGTTTTTGGAATTAACCGCTTAGGGATGAATGGAGACCACTTGGGTGGTCGAACAGATAGTACTGCAGAGGTGTGCTCTTTCAAAAGAGTTAAATTTTGATACACGTGGCAGGCAGCTATAGGCCTCCCTATTTATCAAAACCAGTCCAACATGGGAGATGTGATAACCCTCTATCGGCTTCTCCTAGTTTCCAATGATAAACCAACAAATCTAATAGAAAGATTGAGAGAGAGATATATAGAGAGAGAGATGATGATGAGGTGTTAAGGTGAGAAAGCACAACAAAAATGAGAGGTCCGAAATAGCTTTAGCCTTAACACTCTCTCGATCTGTGCTTCTGCTCAAGGAGCCAAGCTTGGCTTGGCTCTCTCACCTTATCTATCCTATCCATCTCTTGTTCTCTCTCTCTCTCTCTCTCTCTCTCTCTTATATCCTCTTCTCACAATCTTGCCCTCACTCTCTGTCCCCAGCAAATCTTCTTCCCACTTTTCTTATAAGCTCCTCTTTAATATGCTCAACAACACCATTTTTTCCCAGCTCTTAGGTTCAATTCTGTGTCCCACCCAACTACCCTTTTTCCTATAATTTCTGGGTATATTGGTGTTTTGGTTCTAGTCGAGTGTTTTCTGAGATTGAGTTTCGTTTTCACTTTCTGACTTTTGCTGAGGGAGTTCTTATGTTCTTTATTCTATTCAGGCCTAAAGTAAAAAAGTTTTAAAACTAAACCCAGAAGTTTGGATGTGAAATGGCTCCAAAAACAGGCAAGGCGAAACCACATAAAGCAAAGGGAGATAAGAAGAAAAAGGAAGAGAAAGGTCCAATATCTTTTTTACATTTTTCCAGTCTTTATAACAACAACTTGTTTATTATTCTTTTGGATTGCTTTACTTTTTCCTAATTGGATGCTAATAAATCCAGGAAAAGAACAGACAAAAACAGACTTTTCTTGTTCAATAATTTTTACCTTTTCATCTGTTCATTACAACTGAAAGTCAGTTCCATGCATGAATTGAGTAAAACATTACTGCTGCTGGATTCCATGTACAGCTTGTCTTGCTTCAAAATGGTTGTTCTTCATGAGCTTCATTGTTTCTAATACTACTTTTTCTTATATCCTTTGTACGTGCAGTTTTGCCCAATGTAATAGAGATTACCATTGAAACACCAGACGATGCACAAGTAACCCTCAAGGTTTGAATACTATATATATCTTTTCACGTGTTCGTTCTTTGCCTCCTTAAAACATCCACACCATTGTCGTGAATACCATGTTTTGTGTTTTACAATATAAGGTTGTGGGTTTTGGGACCTGTCTATTTAGCTAGGTTCCTCGCGTGTATGTCGTTTTTTAGATTTTAGGTTTGATAAATGTTATTAATTCTCACCGACAGGTGGTTCCGATTGGATACCGACAATTTTTTTTTTTATTTACTGATTAAAAAAGTATTTTTTAATAATGTTATATTTTTTTTTTTTATAATTTTTTAAAAATGTTTAAGGATATAAAAAAATGAGTGATTTTTTTTTTTCGACCTTATCAGGCTGTCTCGTGCTACACCCTTAATAGGTGTAGTTGCTCTTTAGGTTTTGTTGGATATAAATTGGTTTATTTAATGAGTGGTGCTATTATGCCGCCTCTATATATCTATTTTGTATGCCGTCTAAGGTAAATTGTATTTTTTTTTTTTTTTTTTTTAAATATTTTTTAAACATATTTAAACATTTAAAAAAAAATAAAAATATCAATATACTAATAGTTATTTTCTTAGTCATTAAATAAAATAGTTTAAAAACATTAAATATATAAACAATTAAAATGAGTAACAAAATAAGAGGTATACTAACAATATTCTGGTTTAATTGCAGGGTATATCGACGGACAAGATGCTAGACTTGAGAAAGCTGTTAGCAGTCCACGTTGAGACATGTCATTTGACCAACTTCTCCCTATCGCACGAGGTATTACTCTCTCTTCTTTCCACTTCTCTGCACTTAAATGTGTACTTCCTCCCGTTGTTAACACGCTCGAGTTGGGTCCACTTTCGTCCTTTCACTTTTGTCCGCGTGGCGCGTTCAACTCTTGTTTTGTTTCTACTTTCTAATAATAATTATGCATGTAAAACGTACTTATTTTTATTTTATTTTTTATTAAATATATAGTATAAAGATAATAAATAAAAAGAATTCAATTAATTTAACATGAATAAAAAATAAATAAATTAAAACATCAATAGTTACACCAGCTTAGAAGCATTCCTCTTTTCTAATCTGAATTTCTCTATACACATCAAAACTCCTCTTTTTCTTCTTCTTCTTCTTTTTAATTTTTAATTTTGAGATTTGGTATAAACATAAAAAATAAATATAAATAGTTTGTATGTTATTTGATGTGATAATTTTTACATCATATTTAATATATTCATGGTAAATAATTTTTCTAATTTTAAAAATGATAGATTATCATAAATCAAAAGGCACAAAATTGCTTAAAGCCAAGAGACCCTTAATTTTTTATACCCATTTCATTAAATATGTGGAATTTAAATAAAAATTTATATAAACTGAGTTCAAATAGTTGATAATGTTGCTCATAAAAAAAAAAAATTGGGTAATTGATGAATGAGAAGAAAAGGAGAAAAATAATATATTTCATAACAATATAATTTAATTAAAGAAAGAGACTTATATTAATTTTTAATTTTATTATTATTAAGGAATATATTAAATTTTATATTAATTTTTAAAGAAAGAGAATTGTATTAATTTTTATTATATTCATAAATTCCTTAATTTCTAATAAGAGAATATATTTGAAATCCATTATGCATATTAAAGAAGAGTAATGCTATGGAGTCCATTTTGGGCTCTCCATTTTGTTGCCCCATTTTTTTTTTTTTTAGTTTTTTTTTTACATTATGATTAAGTTTTTTTTTTTTTACATCATTTTTTAACACTTTCAAATATTTTAAAAAAAGAAAAAAAATTCACAATATTAGTAAATTATATTTTCTTAATTACTAAATAAAAAATTAAAAAAAAAGAGAAAAAATTAAAAAACAAAATCAGTATGGATCCCCCAGCATTTTTCATTAAAGAATGCTAAAAAAAAAAAGTATAACGTTGGGCACCGAGAAAGGTGACCTGCATTTTATGATGTATCGATAAGTAAATGCATTTTTATTTATTTGTTTATTAAATAACTTTAAATATTTAAATAAATTCATAAATTCTTTAAAAATTATTTTTTCAATCATCAACTAAAAAAATTAATATTGATCGGACATCATTCTCAATCCCCATGCATTTAAAAAAAAGGCGTAATAGCTTGGGCCCCAACGTGGACTCCATGCTGAGCTGGGTGATCCACGTAGGAAATAATACCGGAAATAACGACCAAAACGGTTTCAGGTGAAAGGATCGCGGCTTAAAGATTCGGTGGACATCGTCTCACTTAAACCGTGCCACCTCTCCATCGTCGAAGGTACCGCTTCTTTTTCCTCTAATCCAACGGCCTATTTTTGACATTGATTACATTATTTACTTTCGCCCACCGCACCGGATCACTACCACCACTTCTTTTTTATTTTTTAAAATAAAAAAAATTTGGCTCGAATTTCGCAGAGGATTACACAGAGGACCTCGCGATCGCGCACGTCCGGAGACTCCTCGACATTGTGGCCTGCACCACCGCCTTCGGGTCCCCATCCTCTTCGCCGAAGCCTCCGGTCAGAGCCCAGTCGAAAGAGCCCGGAACGGCCGAGTCAGAACCTTCTCAGAGCCAGAGTCCGGATAATGTGGGCGATCTTCCGATTCCGAAGCCGACAGAGAAGAAATCTGGTCCGGCCCAGCAAGTTGGCAGTCAGGTGCCTAGTAAGTGCATCCCTGAGGGGACCGATAAATCTGACGTCGCGGCCGTGTCGATGTACCCGCCGCCGAGGCTCGGGCAGTTCTACGACTTCTTCTCGTTCTCCGACCTCACGCCGCCAGTTCACTGTGAGTTTGTTCTCTCACTGACTTTTGTACAAACTAACTATTTGTGGAAATCGCTCGTGGTCCGTGCGTGCGTTTGTTTAAATCGTATTTGGTATAAGTTTTGCTATTCATCCTCTCCACACTCCACACTTTTTAATATTTTTTTAAATTTTTTTTTAAAATTATTTATAATTTTTTTATTCACTATTTATATAAAAATATATTTGATAAAAAAAATTAAAAAAAAGATGGAGTGTAGAGTATGGTGTAAATAGTAGGAGGTTGAGTAGAATTTTTGATTTGGTATTATTTTTGCTTTTTGAATGCATATGTGCGATGTGCCCAAGTCCTAACGACCAATTAATATATTCCTAAGCTTCGTGCATGTCTGGGAGAAATCTATATCCTATAGGTCGTGCTTATTGCAAGTTTACATAGCTATACGTGCTAGACTGGTAGTGTCAAATGGTCTCTGCCCACGCCAAATTCATGGAAGATGGTGGGCTTGTTTGATAGGTGTGGTTCAACCACTCGGAAGCCCTGTTGATACGGATTTTTCCCGGTTGATTTCTTTCTTCGCTTGAAAATATGGATGGAAACTTTGTGGTTGAATTTAATGACCAATGTGCTAAGCAAATTTGTTTTTTGCAGAGGTAAAAACATGAGGCTCGTTTGTTGACTGTGTTTTGGGTTCTCTTTGCAGACATTCGAAGATCTACACGTCCCTTCCTAGAAGATAAAACGGAAGATGATTTCTTTCAGATTGATGTAAGCCTCTCTTTCCCATTTCATTGTTTAATTTTACTGGAATGGGGCCGTTATACTTTTGATCCATTGAACTAATTGGCTATACTTAACTAATGCACGGACTTGTTTGATATGGATGTGCAACTTCAATTTTTGAAGGTTCGAGTTTGCAGTGGGAAGCCAACAACAATTGTTGCATCCAGAAAAGGGTTCTATCCCACTGGGAAACGCCTTCTTCTTAGTCACTCTTTGGTGGGTCTACTGCAGCAGATAAGCAGGGCTTTTGATGCTGTAAGTTTATAATGCTCCCCCTATCTTCCGTCAGTTGTTTTGTCTATTGGATCTATTTCTCTAGTAATGCTTGCTTTCGTTTTTCTTTTTTCTTTTTCTTTTTTTATCTTTTTCCCTTAATCCTTCTCTGTATGTAGTTGAGTATTATTCATCTGTCTGGTTTGTTTAATCCTTCTCTGCATGCTGTCATACTATTCTTTTGCTTGCAGGCATACAGAGGCCTTATGAAAGCTTTCACAGAGCACAATAAAGTATGTATATCTTGCAATATAATTTTGCACATGATAATAATCAGAGAAAATAGTTTCACATTTACACATATTTTATTTCAGTTTGGAAATCTTCCATATGGTTTTTGTGCAAACACGTGGGTTGTCCCTCCAGTTGTTGCCGACAATCCATCTGTTTTCCCACCACTTCCCATGGAAGACGAAAACTGGGGAGGAAATGGGGGTGGGCAAGGAAGAGATGGAAAACATGATCACAGGCAGTGGGCAAAGGAATTTGCCATTCTGGCAGCAATGCCTTGTGAAACGTCAGAACAGAGGCAAATTCGAGACAGGAAAGCCTTTCTTCTTCATAGTTTATTCGTCGACGTGTCAGTTTTTAAAGCTGTTGCTGCAATCAAGAGTCTCATTGATAGTAATGAATGCTCTTTGAAATATCCCACTGTTTCAATCTTGCACGAGGAGAGATTTGGAGATTTAATTATTAAGGTGACTAAGGATGTGTCTGATGCGAGTGTGAAATTGGATTGCAAAAATGATGGGACTGAGGTCCTTGGAATGTCCCAAGAAGAGCTTGCTCGGAGAAATTTACTAAAAGGCATAACTGCTGATGAGAGTGCTACTGTCCATGTGAGTAAATAAATTAAGTTGTCCAAAATTGTTATATTAGCTGCTGACTTTATCTTCTGGTCTTGTAGGATACTTCTACTTTAAGTGTTGTGATAGTTAGACATTGCGGCTACATGGCTGTTGTGAAAGTTCCAGCTGAGGTGAATTGGGAGGGTAATCCTATTCCACAGGACATTGACATTGAGGATCAGCCTGAAGGAGGTGCTAACGCCTTGAATGTCAACAGGTCAGTCAATCTATCTTGGGCCCATATCCATTCTTGAAATTGGAACCAAAGTGTGGTATGAATCATGTGCTCTTATTTTTTGGAAATTATTACTTTTTTCACTATTAAAACGTGTATTCTGTGTACTCACTACAAAAGAACTTGGCAGCCTTGTAGGTATAAAGTGCATTGCCTTCATGATGGTATTATGACTAATTGATATATTGCTTTATGAGTTACCTTTCAGCTTGAGGATGCTATTACACAAGCCTCCCACACCTCAATCATCTAGCATGGGCCAACGACTGCAGAGCACAGATATGGAAAATTTACGTGCTGCTAGGTCTTTGGTTAGGAAAGTGGTGGAAGAAAGTTTGCTGAAGTTGCAGGAAGAACCCACTAAGCAGACTAGGTCTATTAGATGGGAGCTTGGAGCATGTTGGGTGCAACATTTGCAAAACCAGGCTTCAGGGAAAACTGAGTCTAAGAAAGCTGAAGAAGCCAAGCCTGAGCCTGCTGTAAAGGGCCTTGGGAAGCAAGGTGGACTGCTAAAGGAGATAAAGAAGAAAACGGATGTTAGAAGCGGAAAAACTGAGGCAGGGAAGGAAGTTTCAATGTGTAACAACCCTGACGTAAACAAGAAATCAGATAACCTTAGTCAGAAGGAATTGGAGAAACAAGATAAGGAGAAGGAAATCATGTGGAAAAGGCTGCTTCCTGAGTCAGCATATTTGCGCCTTAAAGAATCAGAGACTGGCCTTCACCATAAGGTTTGTAAGCCGTGTTTGCCCGAGAATACGTAAACCCAATTTGATATATATAGTTCTTGAACCTCATTTCCTCAAAAGCTGATTGGTAATTATGCATTAGTATCTATATATGCTTCTGAAATAGTTTGTTTAATTGCTTCATCCTCATGTAGGCTTTCTAACACGTGGTCTTGTTCCTTCATATTTTTAGGCACCCGAGGAGTTGGTTGAAATGGCTCATAATTACTATGCTGATACTGCACTTCCAAAGCTGGTTAGTTCCCGAATTATTAAAATGTTCCACCCCTGAGGTCTTTGACTTCAATATGTTTGATGGGTGTGACTTTAAATTTTTAGGTGGCAGATTTTGGGTCACTTGAACTTTCACCCGTTGATGGAAGGACATTGACAGATTTTATGCATACCAGGGGTTTGCAAATGTGTTCCTTAGGGCGCGTGGTAATTACTTTACTCTAGTAGTTTTGTTTAAGTTCTTTTACTTCTATTTTGACCATTTCCTGATGATTGGATTGATGGGATTCATTTTTTTACACGGTACTCCCGTATGCCACCAAATATATTCGCAAACCAACAACTGGCATTGGATCTAACCGAAAAAAGCAAAGTAGAGGTCAGAAAAGGCCATAGTAGGTTGTTTACCCATGATATCACTTTGTATAGGACATGTTTGAAGTCTCAAGTTATCAATAACTATGATCTCTTCCTTCCGTGACATTTCAAATATATTTCATTTAGATCATTTTCTTCTTACCATCCTATATTTACTCATGTGGCACAGTAGGAATTCTGCTGAACCTTGTCGCCTTTGTCAATGATGCGAGTAGTTCTGCTTACTCGTGTTCTACAGTTCTGAAGAATTATATATCTAGCAGGACAGACAATTTTGAAAGCAAATTTTCCATGTCATTGCAGGTCGAACTTGCAGACAAGCTTCCTCATGTTCAATCACTCTGTATACATGAGATGATTGTTCGAGCCTACAAGCATATCTTGCAAGCTGTAGTAGCTGCGGTTGATAATTTTGCTGACTTGGCTGCGGCAATAGCATCATGTTTAAATTTATTATTAGGAACACCATCACTTGAAAATCCTGATGCTGAAATTATTAATGACGATAAGCTAAAATGGAAGTGGGTGGAAACATTCCTTTTGAAGAGATTCGGTTGGCATTGGAAATATGAAAGCTCAGAGGATCTGAGAAAGTTTGCCATTCTTCGTGGAATGTGCCACAAGGTTTGAATTAGATTTTCTTGTTATTATCTGTCTTACCTCAAAATGAATAAAGTTTGTCTCCAGATTTAAATGGAGTCACCTTTTCTCAGGTTGGACTTGAGCTTGTTCCTAGGGACTATGATATGGATGGTGCACTACCTTTTAGGAAGTCGGATGTCATTAGCATGGTCCCCGTATATAAGGTAACATATATTAACAGTTCACTTTAAAACTAGGAAGGGTAATTCTCTTTAGGATTTTTCCCAGTACCGTGACAATGTTGACCATTTCACACAGCATGTTGCATGTTCATCTGCTGATGGACGTACACTGTTGGAATCTTCCAAGACTTCCCTGGATAAGGGTAAATTGGAGGATGCTGTTAATTATGGCACTAAGGTATGGTAAAAACTTCTATTTTTTGTTCTATTGGTCTTTCATTTTTATATTCTTTTCCTCCATAAGATTTTCAATTAATTGAAGTATTATTTCGTGTGGAATTTTGAAGGCACTCTCAAAACTTGTGTCTGTCTGTGGTCCTTATCATCGAATGACAGCTGGAGCATATAGTCTTCTGGCTGTAGTGCTCTATCATACGGGGGACTTCAATCAGGTATATGCTTAAAAGTAGATGCATACTTCTGTGCATGGATTGCATGACTATTGATCTATGCCAGCATATGCTATGTCTTATCTGGATCACTGAAACACTTT
Organism: Cyclocarya paliurus; assembly: GCA_029856935.1. Taxonomy (NCBI): domain Eukaryota; kingdom Viridiplantae; phylum Streptophyta; class Magnoliopsida; order Fagales; family Juglandaceae; genus Cyclocarya; species Cyclocarya paliurus. Next base: position 36,775,598 of record CM056947.1, on the reverse strand, counting down.
GCATCTTGTTTTTAATGCATTCGATATTATCTGGGTCTATGTAGCATGAAAGTTCGATTAACAAGTATGTTCATGTGGAATGTGTAACAGATTTCTACAGAGTCAGTAACATGCCTATAATTTGGTTTTGTTTTGCTTTTCTGTTAGTATATGAATCAAAATGTTAATAACATTGATTCATATCTAGCTCAAACTCCTCGATACATTACGAATCAGGCTGGCAGTCCAAATAGCATAAAAAACATGTGGAAAATATGCAAGCATGGGTCTTGCCATTTACTTGATACCACAACCTTTGCAATACAAATATAGTCTTAGATATTAGACCCATTGGTTTACTATATATTAAACTTGCACACAAATGCTCAAGTTTTGAAGAGAGAAATAAACACTAAGTTTAATCTGGTTCTTCAATCCTAAATTTTCTGAACTTGTTTTCAGTCAGATTATAATAATGTCAGGGATTTCCCCTTTGTTGACATTGATAGGAAGTTGGAAAACCCTCAGCGTCATATATAGCTTATCAGTTTGCGGATCAAAAACTCATTCTAATAGACAAATTTAGCCAGTTTTCCCATATGCTTTCCGAAATTTTGCCAAGGTTCGCTGGAAAATATGGAGCTGTATAAGCATTTGTTTGTAAAATGTGGTTTTTTTTTGGGTGCATGATAAACCATATATCCACAACCTTGCATCCTGTTGACCAACTTGCCAAAAGAAAAATAAGCATTTGCAACTACTTTTGGAATCTAAAGCATGAGCTTTACATGCTTGCGCATTCTTTAGAAATTCTGATGTTAGGTTCACAAAAGACAAAAAAGAAGAAGAAGTGAACTGCACCGAACACTTTATTCTAAGTAGTTTGTTTAGTGTAACCTTCAAGATTTGAACATCTTTGATGGATGCCAAATGATTCCTGTTCAACAATGTAATGTTAGTATAGGACTTATTTGATATACTGACCTTATTCCTTGTTTAGGCAACTATATATCAGCAAAAAGCATTGGATATTAATGAGAGAGAGCTTGGACTTGATCACCCTGATACAATGAAAAGTTATGGAGATCTAGCTGTTTTTTACTATCGACTTCAGCATACAGAGTTGGCCTTGAAGTATGCTTCCATAATTATTAATCAAAGAAGTTTTGCCCAGATGAATTTATGATTATGGTGGCTATCCTAATCGTTTTTTCATTGCTTTCTAGTATTGGGAACATATTTACACAATGGAATTTGACTATATGGGTGATGCATGCGGGCCATTAAAATTGGGAGCTGCCATGCTAATTATTCAGAAATTATTGTGTGATGTGTTATCACACCTGTTTAACTAAGAAGCTCATAAGGGCAGTGGTCTGTTGAAGCAACTGAATCACTTCATAATTGTTCAGTGGGTTTACCATGTGATGATACGCATTCAAAATATGGATCGTTTTCTTAGTTCCTAGAGTTTCAGCATCTTATCACCTGCAAGGAAGTTGTACAAGATTTATAATGGGTATAATAACATTTAATAAAACCATGAAGAGTTACAGTTACAAACGGGTCTTATCTGTTTCAGACTTTCAGTTCACTGAACGATAGCCTTAAGACAACCCATTAAGGCTTTTGTCAAGAGCTCTCGATCATATAATTGGAGGCTTACAGAAGGTGAACCTTGTTGTTTGAGGTCACTGAAATGTGTCTAGGGAATGGGTAAATATTTACTTGATGTATTTAAAAGAAATTCATGCATTAGGAAAGATAAGAATTTTAAATGATAATACTCATGTCCCTAGGAGTCTATCAGCAGAAGAATGAAGAGAAATACATGGCATAAAATTAAATGGGTGATGTGCTATATCCTTTTGTCAAGTGAAACATGTAATTAAGCAAGAAAATTGAAAATTAGAGGCGTATACAATGAAACCAAGGAGCACCAGCCCATGGATATAAAAGTATAGAATAAAATGTCTTTATTAATAGAATTACCTTTAAATTTTATTTGACTTTTTAGCTGCATCCAAATGATAGCTTATTCTTCCTATTCCTAACTCTAGGTACGTCAATCGTGCTCTGTATCTCTTGCACTTAACATGTGGTCCTTCTCATCCAAATACTGCCGCCACTTATATTAATGTAGCCATGATGGAAGAAGGTTTGGGGAACGTCCATGTTGCTCTTAGATATCTCCACGAGGCATTGAAATGTAATCAAAGACTACTTGGAGCTGATCATATACAGGTATTGGAGTCAAGTAGTTTATTTATACATTGGTGTGCCATGTCAACTCATGATTAAAGTCATTGCTTACTTCCTCATATCATGTTTAGTATGACAAGAAATAGTTTTTATAGCTACCAGCTTTTCCATGATATATCTAAAGCTTGTCGTCTTCACTGATTACTAGACTGTCGTTGAAGCACTAAGCAATTGAAATCTAAACGTCAGGGCTCACTATATTGAAAATATTCGATATAACATAACTTATTTCTGAGGCTTTCAATAGCCAAATCAAAGAAAATTAATCCTCAAGGGCATAATTTTGTTGTAACAGTCTTTGTTGACTTTTCTTGCATTTTTAATAATGTCTCACTTGTGCAGACTGCTGCCAGTTATCATGCAATAGCAATTGCTCTCTCCTTGATGGAGGCATACTCCTTAAGTGTTCAGCATGAACAAACTACCCTACAGATACTGCAGGCCAAACTTGGGTCCGAGGATCTACGAACACAGGTAGTATTAGATTTGGCATTTGTTTTTTAATCTCAATTTTTGTAGTTATCATTATTCCTCAAGCTTGTGCAATGGACTTCTATAGGATGCAGCTGCATGGCTTGAGTACTTTGAGTCCAAGGCTCTGGAGCAGCAAGAAGCTGCACGTCATGGTACCCCAAAACCAGATGCCTCAATCTCCAGCAAAGGCCATTTGAGGTGATAGTTACCATAAAAAAATTTCATGTTTCTCAGTCCCATATTGTTCAAATTATTGTCTATGACTATTGGTGAAAATCCCAAAGGATTATAATTGGTAATTAATATGCATTCTACCTGCTTATTATACGTTACAAGTTTTTGCTTTTCTGTAGATGGCATCCATTAGTTAACTGATAAGTCAACAGAGAGATCTCTAGCATTAGTGCTTGCTAATTCACTAGTGACACTTGGAGGCAGAGCTTTTTTTGGGGAGGGGGGGATGGAGGGATCACATTTAGTTCAGTTTTAATCAATAGGATCAAAAAATGAATGGTTTTGATAAAATACATATAGGAATAAAGGATCTTTAAAACAAAAGCTCTGCCGTGCTCTGCCCAAGTCTACTTGCAACTAAATCGTAATATAAGTTGTACTGAATTGTGGCTGACAGGCTTCCAGCAGCTTGTTAAAATATGCTTTTTGCCATAGTATTTCATTTCTGCTGCTTGCGGATGTATCATTGTGGATCTACTTAGAAACCTATGATAGATTTTTATATACGCATCAAAATGTTGGCTCAGAGTTACTCCTACATAAACTTTTTTAAAATTAATCAAATTAGATCTGGAAACTGAGTTGTGAGAATATTTTCTTCATTTTTTATTTGTATGTGATCTTAACAATTATGTTCAATATCTTCCCTTCTTGGATTAGTGTATCGGACCTTTTGGATTATATAACGCCAGATGCAGATATGAAAGCCAGAGATGCTCAAAAGAAATCTCGTGCCAAGGTAAAAAAGCTCCATGTGTAGCTTATTTTTCTCATATGTCTTCACAACTTACCTTTTTTCCCATTTCCAAAGTAATCTGAATTTCCTTCATCATACAGGTAAAAGGCAAACCTGGGGAAACAGTCTCAGACGAATATCAGAAGGATGGAATTCTGTCACCAAGTTACCCCAGCGCAGAAAATTCAAGTGATAAAGAAAACAAATCTGAAGCTCAGTTTGCACAACCTGCAGAGGAAAAACCTGATTCACTTCTTTCTGAGCAACTGATGCTGAATAATGATGACACGGCACTAGATGAAATCTCCGATGAAGGATGGCAAGAAGCTGTTCCTAAAGGCCGGTCACCTACAGCTCGCAAGTCTTCTAGTTCAAGAAGGCCAAGCCTAGCAAAACTAAATACTAACTTTATGAATGCAACCCAGTCATCAAGATACCGTGGCAAGTCCACTAATTTCACATCCCCAAGAGCAATCCAAAATGAGCCGGTTGCTTCTACAGGACCTGCTCCTCCTACTACAAAGAAATTTGTTAAGAGTGCAAGCTTCAGTCCTAAGATGAATACCTCTAGCACCTCAGTGGGTGGGGCGGAGAAGTTAGCTAGCCAAAAGTCAGCACCTGCTAGCCCCGCTTCCACTGATCAAGTTGCTAAGTCTACTCCTGTGGCAAGTTCAATTAGCGTTCAGGCAGCCGGAAAACTTTTCTCCTACAAAGAAGTTGCTTTGGCTCCACCTGGAACGATTGTGAAGGCAGTGGCAGAACAGTTGCCAAAAGGGAATATTCTGAACGAACAAAATCCTCAGATTAGCCAGGCGGCAGCAGTGGCAAGTGTCAAGGACGTGGAGGAAGAAAAAGTTGGCAACCCCAAAGGAGAGAAAAAACAACAGGTTTCTAAGGAGGGGACAAAAGGCAGCATCAATGAAGAAGAAGAAGAAACAAAAGTTGAGAACTCTGAGGCAACAAAACCGCTCGAGGTTGCAAAGAGTGCTGCTCAAGATATTGTAATGGTGACTGAAAAGGCTGAATTAAAGAGCGATACTGTCAAAGACCCCGAAGCAAAAGCTGGAAGTGTTGCAGCTCACGGGAATAAGAATCTTGAGATCTACAAGGATTCAAGCACGAGTGCTTTGAAAAGTGAAGTGTTGGGAATAGGGGTGCTAAGTGGTTGTCCCACTACTTCCCCTGATTCAGGGTCTGCTTCAGTTGAAAACACAACTCTTTTGCCTGATAAAGGTGCCTCCATTTCTGAAGAACATGTGGCAGAGGGAGATGAGAATCAACATGATATGCCCAATGTTGAGTTAGGTGTTGAGCCAAAGCCAACTGAAGGGGAAAAGCAAGATGAAGGAGAACCTGGAAAGGAGACAACCAAGAAACTCTCTGCTGCTGCACCTCCATTTAATCCATCGACAATTCCAGTATTTGGTTCGGTTCCAGTCCCGGGATTCAAAGATCATGGAGGAATTCTGCCCCCACCAGTTAATATTCCTCCCATGCTTTCAATCAATCCAGCGCGTAGATCAACTCATCATTCAGCAACAGCGAGGGTTCCATATGGTCCACGGCTATCTGGTGGCTATAACAGATCAGGAAATCGGGTTCCACGTATCAAAGCTGGCTTCCACAGTGCTGAACACACTGGAGATGGGAATCACTTCAGCCCTCCTAGAATAATGAACCCACATGCTGCTGAGTTTGTACCAGGACAACCTTGGCTTACCAATGGCTATCCAGTATCTCCAAACGGTTATATGACTTCTCCAAATGGTTTTCCTATGTCCCCAAATGGTGGTGTTCCGGTGTCACCAAATGGTTATCCAGCATCATTGAATGGTATTCCAGTGACGCAAAATGGATTTCCAGTATCTCCGGTCAGTTCAGTAGACTCACCAACTGTTGTCAATGATGACATCAGTGTTGAAACCAAAATTGAAGCCGCAGCAGAAGTGAGTAGTGAGAAGTCCTCTACAGAAATTGGACCTGAGAAGCCACCAATTGAGCAGACACTTCAAGAAGATCAAGCAGTCGACAATGAGAACAACTATCCAGAAAATGATGAAAAGACTGCAGAAATAGACTCAATAGCTGGTGAGACTGTTGTGGCAACAGAAACATGCAATATTGCAGTGGTTGAGGAAAAACCAACTAAATGTTGGGCAGATTACAGTGACAGTGAGTCCGAGATTGTTGAGGTTACAACTTGAAAGACCATGAAATTTTTATTTTTCAGATGCGGCTCTTATCAGTTCACAGCTTATGGTTGAATTGCTGTGAGATAACAGAAAGCGATAAAATAACAGTGACTTATGGATGGTCAAGTCATGAAGGGATGAAGTTTTTTTTAAAGTCTGCAGCATAATGACTGCAAGCCCATGCATTGTGAATACACTCGATACAGTTTGGATCTGCGGCCGCGAGGCAAGGGCGGGGAGAGGAACTAATTTTTTTCACTGAGTTAAATAGGCTGCAGGCATGCAAAGGAAACAAATAATGAACGTCAAAGGATCTTTTGAGTAGTTCTCCGGTGACTTAAGTCAATCTCCTTAATAATCTATATATATATATATATATATATATATTTTATTTGAACCTGTTTTTTTCGTGCTGTAATCTTGTTCTTCGCGTTATAATAGAAACAGATGGACCGATTATGATTTCCAGAAAATCTGCAAAATAAATTCAATTTTCTTGCCTGTGTCATAGTTTTTATGTTGTTAATTTACATTTTCTGAGATTCGATTTCGCAAGGTAGCCATCCATTGAATTTTCATGTTATTTGATGTGATACGATATATCAGCCTATCAGGTAGGTGATGTATAAGATCCCACATTATTTGCACTAACTTGTCGTAAGTGATACAATTCAAATCCCATATTTTTAGTTGAGATAGATTCTGATACCATTCATAACGCTTCAATAGAAAGCTCAATGATACAATTAGAGCTCATTGAAATATTATAAAAAGCAAAAACTTCTCCTTTTCAAATAATGTGGAGATTTTATACACCACCCACCCTTATTATTTATTAGAATGAGATATTATTACGCCGCTGAAAATATATGCATATGTAAATTTCAATGAAATTAACGTGACATCTCTGTGATTCATGATATTGAGGAAAGGAAACTGGCAATCCTCCGGCATGCACTTGCACTTTTGGATCGTACATTATAGTGCATGGATTCTAATTAATTAGTTTTAGGATACATTTCTAAGATGACACAATCACAACAAACTGAACTCAACAGCAGAACCTGGTGCCAAGAATGTCTGGCTACTAGCAGGTTGGCGATCCCCGGCGAAAATCGAAAACAACCAGAGTGGCGGCGGTGTGTGCAACGGCCCCTAGAACAACAAACACGTGGAAGATCTGGTGGCTGTGCCCTGCAATATCAAATGCACCAGGCTTCCATCGTTCTGGTATCCTGCTAACATAGAATCCAGCTCCTGCAGCATACAAAACTGCCATAACAAGCTCATATCCTAAGGCAACAAATATATGCGGATGGCCCCAGTTGAGAGCAACGGCATGCGCTGCCGGGATTAGGCCCGAGAAGCCCATGCCGAGGAATAGGGAGGTCCTGAAGGAACGGAAACGAGAAGTGGAGAGAGCAGGCGCGAGAAGGGTGATGATGACAAGGATACCCAATACGGATATGGATGAAAGATAGAAGAAACGTGAGTAGGGGTTGCACAAGAAGGCGTAGTAGATGGGAGCAAAGAAGGAACAGACTATCATAAGGGAAATACCAGCATAGTCTAGACGCCAGAAGACAAAGTTAAAGCGTTTTGAGTGGCAAGCAAGGAGGTGGGACAAAGAGCTGCAAACCAAGCAGCCCATAGCTCCGGCTAGGAAAACAAACCAAGGCCATCTAGGAATAATAGTCTCAGAACTGTCTTCCTTGTGTGCATGCAGAACCGATGACCCTGAAATGTGTCTCAAATGTGAGTCCTGCAAACAAGCACCAATGTTAAATGTAGGTTGTGTTTATGGCAATCCAAATCAGGCATAACATTCTCAACTGGTAATTTACAATCCTACCAAGTTTTTATTACACTACAATTGGTTCAAAGTTCAAACTGCAACTCCAAACCATTCCAATATATAAAAGTATTGCATTTTTAACCATTGTTTGGATTCGAAACTCACATCAACTCATCTCAATTTATCTCATCTTATCATTACAATTTTTTTAAATTTTCACACAAAATATAATAAACAATTTAATTTTTTCAAATCTCAAAATAATAATATTAAAAATAATATTTTAAAAATATTTTATTCAACTCATCTAAAAACATCTTAACTCATTTCTGAATCCAAACGAGGCCAATACGAACACCTTGAAACCCTATTCTTATACTCCTAATCTCCTTATTGGGGAGAAAAAGTTGTCTCGAATTACAAAATTGATCATACGTTACAACAATCAACCGTGCCTTGTCACAAATTGGGGTGGTTTTTTTCTTTTTTAAAAAATCGACTAGTTTTGACTGCTGAACTTTCTCGTTACACAAGTCAATGGGAAGCTAATAAGTTGCAATGATATTTCTTCCAAGTGACACCGATTTGATATGATCTCAAGGGTGAGAAAGGGGTGAGAATCCATCTTCTCCATTTCATAAAGGCCAAAGGAAAAAAAAAAAAAAAAAGGGAATGGGAAGCCAACAACCACATGCCATTCACAGTTCCCGTAAAGTTATAAGGGAATTTTTCTAAAATTTGAATAGGTTCGATCTTATCATGTAAGGAAAAAAAATGTAATAGAAAGAACAAAGAATCTTTTACTAAATCTGTTCAGACATGAGACCATTCTAGCCCGATGTTGAACAAGCGAAAAAAAGAAAGTGTAAACCTTCTTTGGGTTGGTATAATTGCTTTTTTCTTTAAGGCTGTAATGCAATGAGTCTTCGAGTTTTTTTTTGTTTGTTATCCGCTTGATACATCTAACAACTGTTGATTTAACGCTTCGTTTGTTTTCATATATAAAATGAGATAAAATTAAAATTAAAAAATTAAATAAAATATTATTAGAATATATTTTTTAATATTATAATTATTTTAAAATTAAAAAAAATTAAAAATTTATTTTATTTTATATAAAAATTTAAAAAAATTATAATGATGAAATATAAAATTTTTTAAAATTTAAAATTTTAATTTTAAAAACAAATAAGTGCTTAGCATTTTACAACTACAACGTACGTTAGTGTCTCTCTATATTCACAAACAAACAAAGTCATGTGAGGGACAAAACTCTGAAATACAAAAAAGCTAGAGCCACATCATACGGCTGTCGGCTTCAGAAAGCCTCTCATTTCATTCTTTTAATCAGGACCGTTCAGCTAATTCGAAAAGGAGCAACTGAACCTAATTAACACCACATGTGGGTGGCCCCTCTTATTTCCAGTCCCGAGAACCCACCATGTCAACCTGCTATCTAGTGTGATCCACTGGGCGGGCCACTGGCATCAAATCCCGCCTTATTAATCCAAAACATTTTTTATATTATATTTATAACACCCCCAACTAGAAACCTCTTGTACGAATCAAGTCAAATTTAAAAAATCTTTCTAAATTTCATTTGGTTTAATCTTATCTCAACTCATTATTATAATTTTTTTAAATTTTAATATAAAATTTAATAAATAATTTATTTTTTTAATTTTAAAATAATAATTATTAAAAAATAATATTTTAACAATATTTTATTATTTAACTCAAGTCAATTTCAACATCTAAACACAACTTAAATCTTTTTGGATTTGTAATTTTGTTTTAATCTGATCATAAAAAATTAATAACTACATATTTTTTTATAAGAAAAATCACTAACTATGTAATTTTTTAAATTTGAACGAAGAATATAGATTTGTTACAAGAATATTTTAATATTTTGTAAATACAATGTACTAAATATGATAAATATCAAGAGTAATAATGCACCCTACAATTTTTTTATAACTACATTACAACTTATTTCGTAATCAACTAATACAATCATGCCACTTTATTAAAAAAAAAAATTAAATTTATTAAACTATCCTAAATTTCACATAGAGTTGTAAAATAGATCTGAGAAGTATAAGAGAATCATTTTCCAAATATATCAATAGACATTGTTTTATAATTTCTTGTCCATATTAGATTCAATTCAAAAAGAGATGGAAACATTTTATGGACTGTACAGTATTTAATTATTGCGTTTTGGAAACATTCGCACAATTTGACGTTGATGGTGAAGTAATCTAAATGTGGTCTACTTGTTTTATTAATTGTAAAAATTTAGATATAAGAAAAAGAAGATTGAGGTATAGCAAAAAGAAAAGGCAGGTGTATTAAGTACTTGCATGACATAATTTAAATTAAAAGATAAATTTTAAAATTTAAAATTTTATAAATTAAATTTTAATATTTAAATAATATGAATGATGTGCTCTATACACTGATTTGATAATAAAATTTTATAAATAAAAATGTAAAACATGACTTAATAGTAATAAAAACTCACGTTTTTAAATATATATATATATTTTACAAATAAAAGAATGTACAAATATCTAATAACCCAAACTAGAGGGCCGAGAGAGAATGACCTATAAAATGTTTTATAAGATTCTACTATATTTTTTCTTTAAATAATATTAATTAACAATAAATATTATTAATTTTTTTTTATGTATTTATTTTTTTACTTAAACCCTCAAATCCATAAGAGAATTGCAATCAACGATTACCAAGAATAGCCAAGCACCTATCTATCTCGCGGCGCTACGCGCTATTTCCTATGAAAAACAGAATAGATTCCATCTCATTTATACGTATATTGCAATTTTCAATGGTTTGAAAGTGCAAAGCACCGAAAGTGAATATCTAAAGGTTACGTTACAAGAGGATAATAAAAATTGTAACAGAAAAATAAGAAAAAATTAAATTGAGAACTCGTTACTCACAGGAAATATTTCGTCGGAGATGTTCGTCAACGTTCTAGGTACGGGAACCCTGGTCTCACACACACATGCACAACGTGATCAACAAGAAGCTCATCGAAATACCGAAATGAACCAAAACAAATTTCGGAAAGACAAGCATCTCTCTCTGTGCCTCACCTGGACCAACTCCCAAGCAGGCCTCCAATCTCCGGCTTCTCCATTAAACTCATCACCGTCAATCCCACAAATATCATAAACCCCCCCAAATGCCTGCACACAACAGTATTAAACATACACGTCCATAAATGTATACGCATCCATACAAAACAACATATACAGATGTATGTATAGACATATATATGTATGAAATCGGAATCTAGCTAGCTCACGTCCAGATGTTCAGAGTTTCGTTGTGCCAAGCGAAGAGGCTGAGCAGCGCGTGCTTCAGCGGCCACTCGCACCGGTAATAGTCCAAAATATACTCGTTGTCCTTCATATACTCCGGCAACTCCTGGTACTTCACCAATCGCCTCTCAAATCTCTGCAACGTCGTCCTCGTCTTCTCTTTCTCGTCGTTGGTGACTCGGTCGTGGCTCTTGGGACCTCTTCGCCGATGGCTACTCATCTTTTCCGGTGGTCTAGTTCAAAAAGCCTCGCCGGAAATTTTCTCGTGACTAGGTTCGCCGGCGATCTCCTTGATCGATCACCTGGAGGAATTTTCAGTGTTTCACAGATGTTTCTATTTATACAGGACGCGGACCTGTGAACCAGAAAAGAAATGCTAAAAGGAAACAACGACGTTTAACTATCGGTGAGCTCAGACACGTGTCGTTTATTCGTTAGATATAGGATGGAATTTCTTATCGTGGCGACGTTGTCCAGTGGCGCGTAAAGTTTTTCTGAAATAAATAAATAAATAAATATTTGGTCGTTGAAAATATTCAAACTTGACGGAAGGTGAGAAATGTAAATTTGGAGGTGTTGGAAGTTACTGAGGAAATTCTCCGGTCAATTTTCAATCATTACTTCATACGCGATTTGTTTTTTCAATCGGTCTCGGTTAGATCGGGTGTTCGAGAAGAAAGTTCATTTCCGAGAATAAAGTTGATGAATTTTAGATCACAAAGTCCTGCAGCATCTAAGCAACATGCAGTCATTTTACAGAAGAATAAAGTTAATTATTAAAAAATTAATTTTTATAATGTAAATTTTTTATTTATTTATTACTTTTTTTATATATTCTAAATCTGTAAACGTGCAATCATTCTATAGAAGAATAAAGTTTATTATTAAAAAATTAATTTTTATTATATAAATTTTTTATTTATTTATTATTTTTTAAAATATTATGTGACGTTTATACATTCTAAAATTGTAAATATTATTTTACTTAATTTTAAAGGTGTAAAAATTTTCAATAAAATTTTTTGAAATATAATAGAATTCGGCTCAAAGTAGATTGATCTAATTTGGCTAATGGGGAGTTTAATTTGTAACTAATCACATAATCCGAATAATTATATTTCCTTCTTCGATAATGATGATGCTTATGACAAGCTTTTATAATGGTTATTTATTCCAATGCAATTTTTTAATCTTTTTTTCTATCTTTTTTTTTTTTTTTAGAAATGCTAACTATATTTATAAAAATATATATATAAAAAACTCACATATCCACGTAACTTTTTAATATTTATTTTTTAAAATAAAAATGATGTATATGTAAAAAGAAAAAAACTTTCCACCGGTCGGTTTGATCTCTCTCAAATAACAACCATCCAATGAATGTTTGCCGCGTAGGACTCCCACTTCTCAACCTATATGCCTGCATAACAGCAGATAAACACGCTAAAAAAATAAAAATGAAATTTCTTGAGCTCTCCCTCTCTACATCCCCCTTTCCATTCTCCTCGAAGCCCCCCCAACCCTCTCCTCTCTCTCTCCCGTTGACCCTCACCCTTTCCCACTACAAAAATTGTCGGCCAACTCCTTCAACCCGAGCCATGACTGTAACAGCCGCTAGAAATTCAATGATGGAATTTCTATTGTCTTTAGGAACCATAGTAAATCTTATATGGTTGGAATCCAACTAAGAACCCATAAGCGTGTTAGAAACCAAAAATCATATATGGTTTTATCCAAAACCTTATTGAATCAGTTTCTAGTATCGTGTTTAATCGTTTAATTAAATTATTTTCATATGCTATTAATTTTTTAAATTTGTGTTAGAACATCCTTATCCAACTTAATTAATCTTGGATATTTGATTGGGCCAATAGAAATCAGATTTAGGCTTGATAGCAACCCAAACCCTCTTAAAACCGATGAATTTATGCCCTTTCGGTTTAAGCCCATTAAGGCCCACGAAATTAGCCACCTTAGCAATGATTTTGTCTAAGATATTTCACCCTCCACTTGCCTTATCAGATTTATTCAAGAGCACTTAAAATGTTCTTGAAGTGGATGACTAAGTGGACACCCCACTCTTTCAATTATAGACTCAAAAATAATATCTTGTATATTTTATTGGAAGAAAAGATCAATACTCAAACTCCATTTCAGATCTATCATCTTCCAAAACTTGTATAAATAGCCCTCCAGCCCCTTCCAACAAAAAGCATCCCTCATTTACACTTTGCTTTGTTAGAATACAAAAAAATACTCTCGGGCAGTTTTTATGAACTCTTTTGCACGCCTTATTTAAAGCTCTTGTAAATATTTTCTCATAAACTTTCCTTCATAAAAGTTGTTTATTTTTTAGTCTAGTTTACGTAAATATCTTATTTGTTCCATTTGAAGATCATTTAGTTAGTCAAAAGTTATTTAAAACCCAGAAAGGTCATTCTGGGCGATAACCAGAGAGTATGTTATATTTTGGAGTTTTTGACAAAGTTAATGGATTGATCTTGGTCCGAAATTATTATGAAGTATTGTTAACATAGGTATATGATTATGAGTTAAGGATTTGTTGCATGATTAAAAGTTTTGGTGAAAGATTTTCTTAGATTTAGAAACTTCGAATCTGGAAGAGGAAAAACAGTTTCAGTTTTGAGAAAGTTTAAATCTTTTATGATCTAATCTTATTGCAATGGCTTTGATATTTTTATTTGATGATCCTAAGCTTCTTATGTACATGATATAATGTTGCTTTGAAGATATTTGATATTAGTTTCAAAGATATGAAATTTTTATGCAAGGAGATATTCGAATGGGCCAAGTGATGATGTTCTTGGCTAAATTAATGTTTTGGTTGATTTTTAACCATGTGATCTTGAGTTTAAAACTTAGATCTATTTTAGGACACCTTTTTAAACCATATGATGTTTTGGTTTGAAGATCACATCTTTATAAGTCATGGATCAAGAGGTTGATCAAAACAAGTTAGAAACAAAAATCAAGGGAAATGGCCTATATAAGTTTCAGTTTTTATAGAATTTTAATAGTTGTGTTTAGTTTTAAATTTTTCTGAATTCATATTTAAGTTCAGAATAAAATCTACATGAGATATATAAATTTTGGTGATTTTTGGAGTTAGGATACAAAATCCTTAAGTTAGGAATATAATGGTCTTTTTCTACATGTAGAAGGTGAATTAATAATTTTACTCTTAAATTGATATTTTTCTATATTTCTAATTGTTAGTGACTAAGTTATAACTTTTAAAAATCACTACTTTTAGTCTCTCGTGATCGCACTTGAGTTTTGGCTAGAAACGCGAAAACAGAAGTAAGTTAGCTTTTAACTTACTAGCAGTTTACTATGTATGGTGATAAATAAATGAACTACAGTATATGTATGTATGTTATTATATGTGCTATGCCAAGTCATTACATGTTTATATGTTACATATAATTTATTCTGTCATGAATTATTCATCTGCTACACAAGATATTCTGTCACGTATTGCTAAACATTGCAAGTAGTATGGATACATACAATCTAAGGAGATTCTATCTAAGGAGATTGGAAATTCTTAAGTGTGTCCATCGTGACCCTCCAATCTTTCCTAGAAATCTAGAAATTCTGTTTAGGAAAGATTGATCTTTCCTGGGAACTTACTTAGTAAGTACTATTCATTTCTACGATAAAAATTCATCAAGATATTATCAGAAAAAATGGAATGTCATGTATGTTATGTAATGTATATTCACTGTTGCAAGCATGTTATGTTAAAAATGTAATGTTGTGTTACATCAGGATTTTTATCCTTTCATATTTAAGTCACATTCTGTTTCTAATACAGTTTATGTATTTCAAGAACAATCATGTTAAGTTATTCAGGTCAATCACGATCCTAAATACTAGGATGAGAAAATATCCTAGTAAAACTCCTTTGTTCACGCTGGAGTGTCTAAATAGGTGTGAAATTCCCTGGGTTGACGAAGTATAGTCAACAGGTTGCGAATGGGACCTAACTAGCTGGTCACCGAAGCGCACCAGGCACTAACGCCGATGGAGCCACATTTTATTTTAATAAGTCATGGGGCCACAACAACTGTGGAGCATAAAGTATGGGGTCACAGCAATTGTGGCACATACATTACGTGAGACACAGCAATTGTGACACGTAGAATACATGGGGCCACAACAATTGTGGAGTATGTATTAACGCGCTCACAGCTGGTGTAGATACCTGTGTTGTGATGCGGTAATCGGCAGGGACACATGGCTCTAGGGGACCCATGTAGCACCCACATGTTACGTTAATCAAGTTAAATGAAAAAAAATTCAAACTCATGTTATGCTCAAGCTCATGTTTATGTTATGTTTCAAGTTCATGTCAAGTTAAGTCAAGTAAGATCAAATCCATGACAATGTTATGTTTCAAGTTCATGTCACGTTAAGTCAAGTCAGATCAAGTCTATGACAAGAAAGTCAAGTTCAGTTCATTCATGTTCATGTTATGTTTCAAGTTTAAGTTATGTCATATGCTATGATTACTTACGATTTTGATTATGTACTTATACTTTTACTGTCATGCATGCATTATTAACCTGTGTGTATGTTTTATATTAACTTGCTGAGATTTGTAATCAAATCTCACTATGGTAGTCACAACTACCATTCCCCCTGAATGGTAGATTTTGTTACAGGATCTAAAGAAGAACTAAGAAACAGCCAACTAGACACGGTCGATTAAGCGACAGTGCGGCTTCAAGGTTAATATAGTAGTTAACTTAAAATTACTATATGTACTATGAAGTTACATCTTCAGTACTCATTTGATCACAATCATTTTAGACTAGTATTGTGATCTCTGATGTTTAGTATGTCTTTATGTATGAAGTATACTTTAAACATTTTGAGATATTTGAATTTGGTGCATAGTATTGCTAAAGAAAAAAAAAATTATCTGCTGTGAATATTGCATAATGCTAGATGTATGTTAAGAACATTGCATCTTATATGTCATGAAAGGATATACGTAACCTTGTGTTGCATGTCTCGACGCTTCAAATGTCCGTCCAATCCCAAGCGAAATTTGGGGGCGTCACAATGACCCTCCCCCTCTCTCTAAAGAAAATGCACACAACTCGAGTTTGATTAATTCGTGGATTGTCAAATACACAAGGATCAAATAGGGAGCTTGGTGACGTCTTGTTAATGGTCATCATGGTGGTGGAGGGGTGAGAGGACAATCCTTGGCGTCATCGTTGGGCTCACCACTTTATACAACTTCTTTCACAAACTGCTATTCTCCAATTTGTTCATTAGTGAAATAGAAAAAGGGATGTGAGTTAAGGCGTAATTTCAATTTGGGTGTGTATTGATTTACACCAAGGCCCCATGGAAGTTATGCTTGTGTTAACAATGCATAATAAGGAATGGTCAGATTGTCTTGTCATAAGTTTGGTGAATATCATGGATTTTGCTTTCCGGATAAAGACAGTTTTTTGTTCTAATCCATCTTGCTGATTTATTAAATAAGTTTTGAGGTGAAACCCAAGCTATTGGGGTGTTGCTTATCCCCTAGGGAGTTTTGGGAAGGGGAGTGGAGCCTCAAGAAGCACTATAGAGAGGAAGATCCTGGATCTTTTACTATGTTCATTCTTTGAGGTTCAACATTTTCTGTTTTCTGTTAAGCCTAAATATTTTTCCCCGCCGCCATAGGCATACAGAATGAAAAATGTAGAGAGTCCTCCTGCCCAAACACCACACATGCCAACTTGTCTGCTTTTTTATTCTCTGTCCTCGACACTTGCTGAATCTGGAAATACTTGAAATAGGGGCATTCGGCCTCTACTAGTGCTAAATATTTCTTCAACTTTTCACTTTTTACAGCAAACTCTCCACACACTTGATTTACCACTATCTGAGAATTGACCCATATTTTGATCTTGTTGGCGCCTAAAGAGTTGGCTACCATTAGCCTTGAAAGCAGCGCTTCATACTCCGCCTTGTTGTTTGTCGTTTTGAATGCCAACTTGATGGCATAATTGTGCTCATCTCCCTTGGACGTGACAATATGCACTCACACTCCCCCTCCAGCCCTGCAAGATAAGCCATCAACGAATACTTGTCAGAGCTTTACGGAAGGTGCATCATCATTCTCTGCTGGTGGTGGGATCGTGAGGTACTTCTTGAGAGTTTCAAATGCTTGGTCACACTGGTCATCCCATGCCTGTACTTTCCGCAAGACTTTGAAGAAAGGTAAACATTTGTCAGTGGATTTTGACACAAACTTGTTGAGGGTGGCCACTCGCTTAGCCAACCTTTGTACCTCATTTATGTTTCGAGGTGGGGCCATGCTAAGAATGGCCTCCATTTTCTCGGGGTTGGCTTTGATTCCGCATTCTGATACCATGAATCCTAAAACTTTCCCGATTCGACACCAAAAGTGCATTTTGTCAGGTTCAACTTTGTGACGCCCCCAAATTCCGCTTGGGATTGGACGGACATTTGAAGCGTCGAGACATGCAACACAAGGTTACGTATCTCCGTTCATGACATATAAGATGCAATGTTCTTAACATACATCTAGCATTATGCAATATTCGCAGCGGATAATTTTTTTCTTTAGCAATACTATGCACCAAATTCAAATATCCCAAAATGCTTAAAGTATACTTCATACATAAAGGCGTACTAAACATCAAAGATCACAATACTAGTCCAAAATGATTGTGATCAAATGAGTACTGAAGATATAACTTCATAGTACATATAGTAATTTTAAGTTAACTACTATATTAACCTTGAAACCGCACTGTCGCTTAATCGACCGTATCTAGTTGGCTGTTTCCCAGTTCTTCTTTAGATCCTGTAACAAAATCTACCATTCGGGGGGAATGGTAGTTGGGACTACCATAGTGAGATTTGATTACAAATCTCAGCAAGTTAACATAAAACATACACACAGGTTAATAATGCATGCATGACAGTAAAAGCATAAGTACATAATCAAAATCGTAAGTAATCATAGCATATGGCATAACTTAAACTTGAAACATAACATGAACATGAATGAACTGAACTTGACTTACTTGTCATAGACTTGATCTGACTTGACTTAACATGACATGAACTTGAAACATAACATTGTCATGGATTTGATCTTACTTGACTTAACTTGACATAAACTTGAAACATAACATGAACATGAGCTTGAGCATAACATGAGTTTGAATTCTTTTTCATTTAACTTGATTAACGTAACATGTGGGTGCTACATGGGTCCCCTAGAGCCATGTGTCCCTGCCGATTACCGCATCACAACACAGGTATCTACACCAGCTGTGAGTGCGTTAATACATACTCCACAATTGTTGTGGCCCTATGTATTCTACGTGTCACAATTGCTGTGTCTCACGTAGTGTATGTGCCACAATTGCTGTGACCCCATACTTTATGCTCTACAGTTGTTGTGGCCCCATGACTTATTAAAATAAAATGTGGCTCCATCGGCGTTAGTGCCTGGTGCGCTCCGGTGACCAGCTAGTTAGGTCCCATTCGCAACCTGTTGACTATACTTCGTCAACCCAGGGAATTTCACACCTATTTAGACACTCCAGCGTGAACAAAGGAGTTTTACTAGGATATTTTCCCATCCTAGTACTTAGGATCGTGATTGACATGAATAACTTAACATGATTGTTCTTGAAATACATAAACTGTATTAGAGACAGAATGTGACTTGAATATGAAAGGACAAAAGCCTTGATGTAACACAACATTACATTTTTAACATAACATGCTTGCAACAGTGAATATACATTACATGACATACATGACATTTCATTTTTTTCTGATAATATCTTGATGAATTTTTATCGTAGAAATGAATAGTACTCACTAAGTAAGTTCCCAGGAAAGATCAATCTTTCCTAGACAGAACTTCTAGATTCCCAGGAAAGATTGGAGGGTCACGATGGACACACTTAGGAATTTCCAATCTCCTTAGACAGAATCTCCTTAGATTGTATGTATCCATACTACTTGCAATATTTAACAATACGTGACAGAATATCTTGTGTAGCAGATGAATAATTCATGACAGAATAAATTATATGTAACATATAAACATGTAATGACTTGGCATAGCACATATAATAACATACATACATATACTGTAGTTCATTTACTTATCACCCATACATAGTAAACTGCTAGTAAGTTAAAAGCTAACTTACCTCTGTCTTCGCGTTTCTAGGCAAAACTCAAGTACGATCACGAGAGACTGAAAGTAGTGATTTTTAAAAGTTATAAATTAATCACTAACAATTAGAAATATAGAAAAATATCAATTTAAGAGTAAAATTATTAATTCACCCTCTACATGTGGAAAAAGACTATTATATCCCTAACTTAAGGATTTTGTATCCTAACTCCAAAAATCACCAAAATTTATATATCTCATGTAGATTTTATTCTGAACTTAAATATGAATTCAAAAAAAATTTAAAACTAAACACAACTATTAAAATTCTATAAAAACCGAAACTTATATAGGCCATTTCCCTTGATTTTTGTTTCTAACTTGTTTTGATCAACCTCTTGATCTATGGCTTATAAAGATGTGATCTTCAAACCAAAACATCACATGGTTTAAAAAGGTGTCCTAAAATAGATCTAAGCTTTAAACTCAAGATCACATGGTTAAAAATCAACCAAAACATTAATTTAGCCAAGAACATCATCACTTGGCCTATTCGAATATCTCCTTACATAAAAATTTCATATCTTTGAAACTAATATCAAATATCTTCAAAGCAACATTATATCATGTACATAAGAAGCTTAGGATCCTCAAATAAAAATATCAAAGTCATTGCAATAAGATTAGACCATAAAAGATTTAAACTTTCTCAAAACAGAAACTGTTTTTCCTCTTCCAGATTCGAAGTTTCTAAATCTAAGAAAATCTTTCACCAAAACTTTTAATCATGCAACAAATCCTCAACCAATAATCATATACCTATGTTAACAATACTCCATAATAATTTCGGATCAAGATCAATCCATTAACTTTGTTAAAAACTCCAAAATATGACATACTCTCTGGTTATCGTCCAGAATGACCTTTCTGGGTTTTAAACAACTTTTGACTGACCAAATGATCTCCAAATGGAACAAATAAGATATCCACGTAAACTAGACTAAAAAATAAACAACTTTCATGAAGGAAAGTTTATGAGAAAATACTTACAAGAGCTTCAAATAAGGCGTGCAAAAGAGTTCATAAAAACTGCCCGAGAGTATTTTTTTGTATTCTAACAAAGCAAAGTGTAAAGGAGGGATGATTTTCGTTGGAAGGGGTAGAGGGCTATTTATACAAGTTTTAGAAGATGATAGGTCTGTAATGGAGCTTGAGTAATGATCTTTTCTTCCACTAAAATATACAAGATATTATTTTGTTTTCAAGGTGGAGTCTATAATTGAAAGAGTGGGGTGTCCACTTAGTCATCCACTTCAAGAACATTTTAAGTGCTCTTGAATAAATCTGATAAGGTAGGTGGAGGGTGAAATATTATAGATAAAATCATTGCTAAGGTGGCTAATTTCGTGGGCCTTAATGGGCTTAAACCGAAAGGGCCTAAATTCATGGGTTTTAAGAGGGCTTGGGTTGCTATCAAGCCCAAATCTGATTTCTATTGGCCCAATCAAATATCCAAGGTTAACTAAGTTGGATAATAATGTTCTAACACAAATTTAAAAGATTAATAGCATATGAAAATAATTTAATTAAGCGATTAAACACGATGCTAGAAACTGATTCAATAAGGTTTTGGATAAAACCATATAGGATTTTTGGTTTCTAACACGTTTATGGGTTCTTAGTTGGATTCCAACCATATAGGATTTACTACGGTTCCTAAAGATAATAGAAATTCCATCATTGAATTTTTAGCGGCTGTTACAAACTTCATTTGATACTGTCGTAGTATTGCGAAAGCCTCCCTTAGGTCGTTCAGGTGTTGCTCTTGGGTCCCACTCTTAACCAACAGGTTATCCATGTAGACCTCCATGTTTCTTCCTATCTGATCTTTGAACTATGATTGATCAACCATTGGTAGGTGGCACCCGCATTCTTAAGCCCGAAGGGCATCGCCATGTAGCAATACAAGCCTCGATTAGTAATGAACGAGGTTTTCTCTTCATCCTTAGGGTTCATACAAATTTGATTATACCCAGAGTAGGCATCCATAAAACTGAGTATACGGTGACCTGCCATAGAGTCGACAATCAAGTCGATGTGGGGGATCGAGAAGATGTCCTTCGGGCAGGCTTTGTTGAAGTCAGTGAAGTCGACACACATTC
The DNA here is from genome assembly GCA_029856935.1 of Cyclocarya paliurus. Taxonomy (NCBI): domain Eukaryota; kingdom Viridiplantae; phylum Streptophyta; class Magnoliopsida; order Fagales; family Juglandaceae; genus Cyclocarya; species Cyclocarya paliurus. The sequence goes on along the minus strand of CM056947.1, from coordinate 36,754,220 downwards.
TCCATTTGCTGCTCGGCTTCTTTATGATCACTACGTTGGGCAGCCACTCCGGGTAATGAGCTTTTTGGATGAATCCCGCACTCAGCAGACGGTCCACTTCCTCGGCTATGGCGAAGTTCTTTTCTGCGCTAACGCTTCGACGCTTCTGTCTCACCCCTTTAGCCTTTAAGTCTACACTAAGGTTGTATTGTATGACTTCGGGCGCTATTTTGAGAATATCCTCATGGCTCTAGGAAAACACGTCCTGAAGTGACGAGTTGTTGCTGCATGGCACTCTGGGCTTCGGTCGTCATTTCACTACTAATCCTTGCCCTGACTTCTGGTCAATCTAGGTTAAGATGGATGAGCTCCAATGGCTTGATTGGTTTCACTTTTCTAAACTCCTGCTCATCTCGGACTTCGCTTATGACTTCCATGTAATCAGGAGCTGGTGGCAAGGTGCAGGCATCTTTAGAAGCATACACCTTGCTTTCCCTGCCGTTTGTAGGCATCTCTTTATGGGTGCGTGTATAGCTTTCTTCCATTGTGCCATTCTCACTTCTAAGAACTTGGTTCTCTTACTAACTAACTTCCATGTCACTGGTAATGTTAGTGAGCTTCCGAGTTGTCTAAAATGGGTTGCCTCAGGCACGCGAAGTACATGTAAGACCTAAACATGATCCCACATTCAGCGCTACTGTTAACGCCGTGATTTGCACACCTTTGAGTCAACTTTCGACAACTCAAGTCTTTTAAAATGAGCCTGGAAAAGATAAGAGAGAATGTAACTAGGAAAGGGTGTCCTTGGGGCCGGGGAGTATCCGATGCCAAAGTTAGTAAATGTTCTTAGAAGTTTGCAAATAAGTGAGAGAGTCTAGGGATTTGAGAGATTTCTTATACCTGAAGCTTGCTATTTATATCGTGGGTTGAGGGAGGTTCAGATCATCTATCTCCACAGAGTTCATGCCCCTTATGTTGTTTCTACTGTCAGGGCCTTTTAATACGGCGTGGCTCTGCAATGATACCATAAATGTGGCGTGTAGCTCGGCAGTGACGCTATTAATACAACGTGATTTCCTGGCCTTGGGTTTGTCCCTTGTGAGTCGTAGATGGTCTACTATTGATGGATCGAGGGCCTTCAACATTTCCCGTTGTGCCCTGTGCAAGTTTCTAAGTTCTAAATGCGGCCGTGGGTTGTCAGGCTGACCTGTCCTATTGATTACTCGACTCATTTCCCTGGTCGATGCTTTGTCCCCTATGCGGTCCTGGTAGCCCTTGAGCCGAGTATTGGGTCGAGACCCAGTGGGCTTTGTGAAGTGGGGAAAATCCCCTTAGACACATAATCCGAATAATTAATTTTCTTCTTCAATTATGATGATGCTTATTGTCTATTGACAAACTTTTATCATGGTTATTTATTGGAATGCAATTTTTTTATCTTTTTTTTTTTTGAGAAATTCTAATTGTACTTATAAAAAAATATGTAAAAAACTTACATATCCACGTAAATTTTTAATATTTTTTAATATTTTATTTTTTAAAATAAAAATGATGAACATGTAAAAAGAGAAAATCTTCCCACCGATCGATTTGATCTCCCTCAAATAACAACCTTCCAATGAATGTTTGCCACGTAGGGCTCCCACTTCTCAACCCATATGCCTGCATAACAGCTAATAAACACGTTGAAAAAATAAAAAAAAATTTCCCTCGAGCCCTCCCTCTCTACATCCCCCTTCCCATTATCCTCGAAGCCCCCTACTCTCTCCCTCTACCTCTCCCGTTGAACCTCACCCTTTTCCATTGCAAAAATCGTCGGCCAACTCCCTCAACTCGAGTTGTGACCCTCCCCCTCTTTCTAAAAAAATGCACACAACCCGAGTTTGATTAATTCATGGACTATCAAATACACGAGGACTAGATGGGGAGCTTGGTGACGTCTTGTTAAGGGTCATCATGGTGGTGGAGGGGTGAGAGGACAGTGCTTGGCGTCATTGTCGGGCTCACCACCTTGCACAATGTAGAACTACTACTATTCTCCAATTTGATCATTGGTGGAATGGAAAAGGGATGTGAGTTAGGGCGTAATTTTTAATTTGGGGGTGTATTATTTACACCAAGACCTGATGGAAGTTATGCTCATGTTAACAATGCATAATAAGGAATGGTTAGATTGTCTTGTCATAAATTTGGTGAATTAGCTATCATGGATTTTTCTTTATGGAGAAAGACAGTTTGTGTTCTAATCCATCTTTGTGATTTATTGAATAAGTTTTGAGATGAAGCCCATGCTATTGGGGTGTTGCTTATGCCCCAGGGAGTTTTGGGAAGGGGAGTGGTGTCTCAAGAAGCACTACGGAGAGGAAGATCCTGAGTCTCTTACTCTGTTCATTCTTTGGGGTTCAACATTTTCTATTTTCTGTTAAGCCTAAATATTTTGCCCCACCACCATAGAGATGCAGGATGAAAAATGTAAAGAAATAGAGACTGAGCTTGAGAGTCTCTTCAAGCAAAAGATTGAATTTGACGTAGAGCACCTGGCAATAATAAGGACAATAGAGAAAATGAAGGATGTTGCAAGTGATCAATTCTCAGAAGAACAAAATTTTCTAGTTGGGAAGTAAGTGCAGGTTCAAAAGAAACTTGGAGAGGGACAGAGCAAGGCCATGATGCTTGAGAAACAACCAGAGTTGGTGACGTATTATGGGGCTAAAGAGGTTTTGAAGTTGCAGAGGGTGTGTAAACTGACATCATATTTTTTAATATAATTGATATTGCTTGTTATAGTGTTTTGATATTTTGTCTTGCAATCATCGCCTCCACCTGGGGGCGGTGGTGGCAGTGTTTTAAAAATCGTACCGTACTGACCGATCCGGTTGAAATATGCTGTATCGGAACAGTAACCAGTATAGAAAAGAGAGATGTTTTGTACCAAAAAAAATTTCGACCGTATCGGTATATTTCGGCCAATACCGGCCGAAATTTGAGATACCGGCCGATATGAAAATTTCATTCGGTATATTGAATCTGAATAATTGAATCAAATTGATGGCATTTTTGTAGTTTAAGTAAAACTATAGGGTCATTTTTGTAAAATAGCAAGTAAAGGTACAGAATACAGATAGGGTCTTTTCGTGTTCTTTTTCTGATTCTAATAGTAATGGGTATAGGCAGTCAAATTGATTATTTTTCCGATTCTAACACTAGGGTTATGTACCTCTTGCTTTTTATATATTTCATATGAGTGGGGCTACTCTGTCGCCCCACTTTTACCGCTGAGCTTACTGCTCAGTTGTTTTTTTTTTTCTTCTTTTTTTTTCACATTTTTTTAATACATTTAAATATATTTAAAAAATAAAAAAATACATCAATACATTTAAAATCACTTTCTTAATCACTAAGTAAAAAAAAAAAAAAAATTGTCCAGCAGTCAACTTGGGCGATACAATGGGGGAGGTAGACTAGTTTTTTCCATTTCATATATATATTTAAATATATTATATTTAACTTTTACGGTAGGAAAAATAACGATGTACCCTCTTGTTTTAATATATGAATGGTATATATATATTTTTAACGATGTACCCTCTTGCTTTAAATACCATTCATATTTAATATATGAATGACATATATATATATATATATATATATATATATATATATATATATTATTTTTATGCACGAAAGTCTGAAATGCTTTATATATATTTCATATATTTAATTTATAAATTGTATATTTGATATATGTACTGAGATATTTTATTTAATGAATGCTTTATTTATTTTATTGTAATTTTATAATATAATTTTTATATATAATTTATTTATATATAGATTATTTTAAAATGGTATACGAAACGATATCGATATCGAAATATTTCATTCTAATACTTTGACCGGTACGATCTCCGATACAATATTTAAAACTTTAGATGGTGGTACCGACCTAAGCATGAGAGCAGCAGATTTTCTTTTCTTGGTGTAATCTCAAAGTATCTAGGCATGAAATATTTGAATTTTTGGAACGTTGAGCTACTTCATGTGCTTGTCTTCATCGTCAGCGTCGCTCTAGTGAAGGGCTAGTTTTATCGGATGAAACCAGTTTCATTACATCTAGCATAGAATTTCATACATGGCTTGTTTTTATTGGGGCGAGAACAGTCGAACCATTCCAAAGCGGAACTGATGTAAAAAAGCCATATGAATATGTAAGTTTTTAAATATATACTTACAACGTATTACTTACTTTCTAAAAAACTTCTTTATTTTATTTCTAAAATGTAAAGGAAGATAACAAAACATATTATTCCTAACAAAGCTATTTTAATTTGTATTGTTTACGACTTCGATCTCTCCCTTGATTGGTTTGCTCACATCCCTAGAGCTAGTTTTATTTATTTATTATTATTAATTAATTTAATGCGCTTGTACTCAAAGTGAAATAAGGAAAATCAAATAACAAAATGAAGTAAGAGATCGCAAGAATTAAAATAATAATAATCACATTACCTTGTCTGCATATGTATATTTGGGAGGAGAAATGGTTTTTCACTTTTTATATTATAATTTGTCATCCATAATAAAAAAATTTCTTAGTCTCCGTTTGGATTGAGAAGTGATCTCAACTCATCTCATTTCATCATTATAATTTTTTCAAATTTTTACACAAAATATAATAACAAATTCAATTTTTTCAAATCTCAAAACAATAATAATATTAAAAAATAATATCCTAACAAAATTTTATCAACTTTTAACTTTTATTTCAATCCATCTCATCTCAACTCACTATCTAAACGGCACTTCAGTCTTTCGCTACTCTTATCACACGTCATACAAGAAAGAAAAGTTTGCAAAGCAAAGATCATCATATCACAAAGATGACCTTCACTTGTTATGCACCGCATTAATAAGTGTGATTAGAGCTACCAAGTTTTAAAATATAGAATAGCATTGCTAATTTTATACGCGTGTAAAGAGGGCATGTGCGTAGTGATCATCTTGTAATCTAATAAGGACCAAATTGCCTTGAAAAGCTCTTTCTACTTAATATCAATGCATAATAACCTCAAGAAAAACCTTAATTCTCTTTTAGTTATGATCAAGGATGGTTCAATCTCAGATCAATTGTGTAAAATACTACAAGAAAAATTAATATTTATAACGAATTATTTGTGACGAGAATGACTATTTGTGATAAAAATTGACTAATCTTGATAGGAAATAATCATGTTTGTAGCATATGACTAGTCACGGATAAGTGTTTTTTCTTACATTGTAATTAATATATAAATAATTAAAAATCAATCATTTTGCCTTGGTCTCCATGTGATTTCAAAGTAATCAGTCTTCATCATTATATAAAGAGGTTTGCTACACAACCTCAATCACACTCTACACTCCAATTTTTTTAAAATTTTAAATTTTTTAATATTTTTTTTTGAGTTTATTCTTTTTAAACTATTTCAAAATTTCTATTCATTATTCATATAATAAATATTTGATAAAATAAAAAAATAAAAAAAATGTGAAGTGTGGTGTGAATGGTAAGAGGTTGTGAAGATTTTTTGTTATATAAATTACATATAAAAAAGGTTCATGCCACCAATGAAGTGTAAATAATGGCAACAAAACCCACTAATAAAAAAGCATATAGCTGGGCCATGCATGCTTATTAATTAATATGAAAATATATATGGGTTTCAAATTTGAATTTTGAATCGACCCAACGTAATTATTAATATGCTCAATCTTCATTAGACTGGAATTTCAATGCTTCTTTGGCCATAATAATTAGCAAACTACAAAAACCCCTTGACTCGACTTATCAATGACTTATCCACAATTACGGGTCCCTTTCTAAGAAAATAAGAGTACTTGAGTATAAATTATAAATATTGGCGGCACCGAAAGTGGTTTAATATATATAGGTTGATAATGATGATAATGCCCTCTTGTGGAGTTTTCACACATTAGTTTAAACATCCATCTAGCTAGCCTATAAATTTTTATTCAATAAAGTTTGATAAATAATTAAGTGAGGTTCTTATTAAGTTTAAAAAGAGTTCTCATTTCATTGCGTTTTCTAGATGGATTCAGATTCTCTTATAATTATATCAGGTAATTTTAAATGTTGTGGAATCCACTTTATGTATTTATCTCTCACCCCGAACCCGAAGATTCGGATTAAAAAATCTAAAGAATCCAAATCATAAGATCAGCTGTAATCCATCTATGATTTGGATTACAGTAGGATATAATGTTGGAATTGTTGGTATTGCCTCATAAGTCAACAAAATCTTGTTAAGAGGGTTCACCTAATTAAAAGGATAGATTAATACATGATGATGATGTGCACTCAAGGTTTAATTGGTGCTCATGTTAGGTGCGTTGAAGTAGTACTTCATGACACGGTCGAGGCATGCATGCAGCTGGTTAATTGAAGACTTACTGCATGAATGAATGCACAAAAGTGGGCAAGAAATATGGGCATTAACGTCCGCTTGCAGTAGTACCCATGCATACGATTCCAGCCAAGATGATATGGTGTGGGAGTTGTTGAGCCGTTTTGGTTCTTCTCGAGGCACATGCATTATGCATGAATGCATGTTGTATGGCTAGCTTTTCTTGTAGAAATTCATGACAATGACAATGACAATGATGCATGTATCGCATTTTGAGTGATTACGATTAATTTACCATCCGAAAATATGGTAGGTATAAGCTTAATTTACCATTGTTGCGCTACTCTCTCTGTTTGTGCAGCATGAATATTTTCAGAACAAAAATGATAAACACACGACTAATATACAAAAATTGCACATGAGACGTGCAATTTTTAGGCAATAATAAGTTGAAAGAGGAGTCTATGAGCCTTATATGCACAAGAGTATTACTATATTTATAAAAGAATTATATAAAAATAATTTTATAAACTGACGTGATTTCATCTAATTTCAGTAGAAGCTGAACCAGTGGGACTTTGGTCCTTCTCATATTGCTTTATAAAGGAGTAACTTAATTGGGCTTTGATAAAGTGTTATGTTCCTATGATCTCTTTGCCTCAAGCAGAAATAGTGCCTTAAGCGAACCCAAGGAGTTTGGTCTCACAGTCACAGATTTTCACAAATACATATTGGTCCAGATTTAGCAGCCCAAAGCTAGGCCTCATTTATTGATGATATTTAGATGGCCCCGACCTTAAATAATCCCCCCTCCAAAAAAATAAAAAATAAAATTGGACTTCTTCACTAGTTGCAACTAAGTTATATTACATACAATTACAAGGTGTAAAAGACTTGCATACTCTTTTTTTTTTAAAGTAAAGTCTACTATTAAAACGTGAGTCTTTTTATGTGGATGCTAAACTCACTTTTTTCGAAAAAAATGTGTGAGGGTTTGCACACCTTAGGATTGCATAAATTATTTTCCATTGCAATTCTCTCCAACTCCTAGATTAAGGGTTAGTTTATTACTTCACTATTATTTATTATTTATTATTTTATTATTATTTTTCACCTACTTTTCACTACTGTTTGTTACTATTCAATATTCTATCATTATTTTTTCATTATTATTCATAAAATATCTGAATTCACCTCACTACCCAAACGCAACCTAAATTTAATGGTCTAATACATAGAGATAGACACAATATGAAATACTCATGTGGGCAGTATTTGAAAATCATATACATGATAAAGCATTTATAAATATTTTTTTTGATGAGTTAAAAATTTTATTAAACACAATGTAATAGGCGAAATTCAAGCACATAGGAAGTACACAAAAGAAACACCTAGTTACATTATAATACTAGAAAAGCAAAGACAAGAACTTGTTTACAGCCCTTCCCTTGAGTACAATAGCCGAGAACCAGCTAAGCAAACTGCTTATAAAAACTTCCAAAATTCATCTACATTGCGTTTCCTATCATTAAAGCACATCTCATTTCTTTTCAACCAAATACGCCACATAATACACAAAGGCATCATTTTCCATGCGGTGCCACTTGGGAAAAAGTATGAATTTGAAAGCTGGTTCAGCTTGCTAAAAGGTCGACCACTGCTGACCATTGCTTTTGGCATAACCCAGCTCAGTCCAACCCTTCCAAACACTCCATCCCACAACACTTTAGCCATCACGCAATGAAGGAGTAGATGGTTCATTGATTTTGCTTTTTTCCTGCACATAAAACATCAATCCAAAACAATTATTCCGCATTTCCTCAAGGTATCTATAGTCTGAATATCCTCTATTGCTGGTGTCCACACAAAAAAAGCGACCATTGTCCGAACATGAGCCTTCCAAATCCTCTTTCAAGGAAAGCAAATATGATGCTGATTTAGTATCATCTTATAGTATGACCGAACTGTAAACTTTATAGAGGTTGTTTATCTTTAGCATAGTTGATCCTTGCCCTATCTTCTTATCTCCACTGAGTACAACAATCTGAAAAAATCAGTAGCCTCCTCTAATTCTCAATCCTGGACAAATCTGGAGAAACTTACATCCCAAAGCACCACTCCATTGGAAAAACCCATCAATTCTGAAATTGAAACTTGCTGATTAGTCGCCAATCTGAAGACAACCAAAAAGGCTTAGACAATTCAATATCCCCACACCAAACATCAAACTAGAATCTAATTTTTGAACCATCACCAACCTTAAAGTTAACTTGTTTCAAGAAACAGCCCCAACCTTTTCTAATAAACTTCCATAGACTCACTCCATACGAACCTTACCCTCCCTAGTGCACCAACTTCCCCAATCACTACCATATTTTCGATCGATCACCTCCCTCCACAATGCTTCCTCTTTCCCATGGTATCTCCATAGCCACTTCTCAAATAATGCCTTATTAAAACTACATAAGCTATGAACACCCAAACCTCCATCAACAATCGAGCAACAAATTTTTTTTCCAACTCACTAGGAGAGTTTTAGACTCCTCTCCTATGCCTCCCCACAAAAATTCTCTATACAATTTTTCAAACAATTGGCCAAGCCAACTGGTAAAGGGAATAAAGGAATGAAGTAGGTAGGGATATTAGAGAGATTACTCTTTATAAGAGTAATCCTACCCCCTTTAGATAAATAAGTCCTTTTCCATGCCACCAACTTCCTCTCTATCTTTTCGACCACCCCATCCCAAATGTGTTTGGCCTTAAAAGATGTCCCTAGCAGTAGTCCCAAGTATTTTATGGGCAGAAAAGCAACTTTGCACCCCAAAAATTCTACTAAGTGATGAATGTTATGGACTTCTCCCACCAAAACCAACTTTGATTTACTCAAGTTCACTTTTAGTCCGGAGATGGCTTGAATTTGTTCCCCAACAGCCTCACAAAAAATGAGGGTATCTTCAGCAAAAAGTAAGTGCAATATTGTAGTAAGGCCATTAGAATTAGACCCCACTAAAAAACATGAGATAAAGCCTCCTCCTACTACTACCTCCATCATACGACTCAAGGCCTCCACTTATAAATTCAACAGGCATTTATAAATATTGTAAGACCCACAAATATCAACCTTTCATTAAAGCGGACTTTCAATGTCTTTACTTGTACAATGGGTCCATACAAAACTCAAATTCTTATACAAATTTGGCTTGTATCATTCTTCCTGGCTAAAGGGAAGTTGCCCTCAAATCCTTGGGATACCCAATATAGCAAGGATATAAATGCTACTTAGTTTATCATTTTTATACCACACACTAATATGTAATTTTTTATTTTTTTTATTTAAACACACATTTATTGATATGTGTGTATTAGATACTAAGGTCCATATGGAACCTGGGATTTATTAATTCAAGAACTTTATTCAAATTGAGTACTTCATTTGTACAAACACTCTATATATATATATATATATATATATATATATATATATATATAGAGCTCGACATCTTGCCTTGTACAAATTAATGAGTGTTTATGATGAGTTATGAGCGACGAAAATAGCTATATGTGATGATAATAGTTTCATTTTAATAAGAAATAATTATTTTGACAGGAAATAACTGATTGTAAATAAATAATTTTTTTGTAATATTGGATCTATACAAGTTTGACTTGAAACAAATGCATCTTAAAGAAGGCAATAAATATATATATATATATATATATATATATATATATATATATATATATTATATCTGAATTAGTTGGTTTGGCATGACAATATTACAACTAGAACTCATGGCTCCCCATCGATCGGCCACACCGAGTGTTGTGGGAATGCAATATGGGCTATTTTGATTATATATATTATTCAATCCCTATGTATCTAGCTAGCTGCTAGGAGACCCGGCCCACTATTAAAAATAAGCCTGCACATATAAATATAACAGGCCAGTACATGCAGTACCAGTACGTAAGGTATAAAATTAGGGTACACCCTAAACCTAAAAATAACATTAATTAGATATTTAATTATCATCAATACCTGCAGCCACATGGTTATTGGTTCGCTACTAGTTAAGCCAATTAAGCGTACGTATTACTTGTTAGGAACATTATAGTTTATACATAGAATTAAATCTATTTCTTCTAATTAACTAAATAACATTTTAGAATAAGTGGTGATCTCACATAGCATTAAAGTTAGGTTTCAAGGTCGAACCGTAATTATGCACCCTATCATTTAATTCATATCTCTCGTGTTGAACCCACTGATTGAGGGAAAGTACTGTTAAAAATATAATACAAATAATTAAATCTATATATTTCTATTAGTTTAAACATTTGAACAAGTCATGCACGAGCAGCACTTAAAAAGCTGTAATGAGGAAGTGTATGATGAATTAGATATGGGCCGCTAGTTTAATTATAAGCCCTATTGCAACTTGGTGGTAAATTTTCCAATTGATGTATGTGTTATATCGAGAGGAGCTAAACTATAGAGCATCCACTATAATAGTGCACACAACTCACACTCTACATGGTTTTTTTTTTTTTTTTTGGTACAAAACGTGCATTTTGATTCATTTATTCTCCATTCGAATTTACCCTCCCTTCCTCCCTTGCCCGGTCACCTTTCTTTGCCCAACGCCACCCGGCGACATTGTGTTTTTGTCCAGCAACACCGAGAGAGAGAGAGAGAGAGAGTTTACATTGATTCCAGAAGTTGCAGTAGAAGAAGAAGACCCATTATTATTATTATTATTGCTATTAAAATTGTTGTTCCCATTGACAATCTCTTTTCGAAGTCTCTCATATCTCAAAAACCCTTGATGTTGCTGATGTTCCAAGTTCAACCCCAAGGAAGGTGTCATACCCATCCCCAACCCCATCCCTATCAGCAGCCCACCGCTAGGCCCTAACTACAACATCATGGGCAGGGAACCCACCTCGCCCTCTCCGTATCCAACTGCTGCCATTGTCGCCGTTGGTTGCGTAGACAAGATCTGCTTCAAGAAATTGTCACTTAATCCCTCCGATGGATTGTCCGCCATATTATCACTTGATAAAAAACAATAACAACAACCACAATAAAATTCTATATGGTCTTCTAGAATATAGTTTCTTTTACCCACACAAAAAAAGAGTAGTTCTTGCAAGTTTCCTAAGAAAGAGAGGGCGTGCGATGTTTTATTGGTTCAAAACGCACTTTTTGTTAAAAAAAAAAAGTAATCATATATATAAGGTGTGCGTTATGTACCATGCTACAATGGTTGCTCTATAGAGTTTTTCATATCAGGAATGTATGCAGTTATATAATATAAGTCGCAGTTATTATATTCTCAAATTGGTATGTAGAGCATATCATCCACATAACTTAAATGTTTAGATTTGATTTGTAAGATTCAAATTTTAAAATTTATTTTTCAATTCAAATTATGTCATGTAAACACTTTACTAAATGTGCTATCCACATTTGCTTATAAATAAAATTTTTCATATAAGTCGATCGAGATCAGGATCGATCATATATATAAATTCTCATCTCGTATGTACATTTAGCATGCATGAGGTCCCATTTGGATAGTGAAATAAGATGAGATAGTTTTAGATAAAAGTTAAAAATTGAATAAAATATTGTTAGAATATTATTTTTTAATATTATTATTGTTTTGATATTTGAAAAAGTTAAATTATTTATTATATTTTATGTGAAAATTTAAAAAAATTATAATAATGAGATAAATTGATATGAGATAAGATGAAATATTTTTACTATACAAACGCAGCAATTCTCAAGTACATCTTAAGGACACAAAACTTTAAAACCTATTTCTTTAGCTAGGACCCATTATATTGTTTACCTACAATTTTCATCTTGATCAAACATACAGGTGGTTGAATATTTCCATGTGAAAAGTCAACATTTTAGGGGTTCCTATATGTACGTACGTGTTAACCCTAAGATAAAACCAGCATTACGCTGCTAGTAATTTAGGGCCAATTCAATAGCTTTTTTTAAAAAAACAAAATAAATATATATTCAAAATGATTTATAGATCATATAAAATATACCAAATTTTTTTTTTATGTGAAATAAAATAAAGGAGATTTTTTTAAATCAACTATTTATTTGCAACGAAATATTTATAACCAAAATATATTCATCTTGGTAGAAAATGGTAAATTTTCGTAATAAATAACTCTCCGTGTGAATAAATATTTTTTTTGTAGTGACTATAAATTTTAGGATATTTATGCTGCTAGTAATTTAGCCAATTCAATAGCTTTTTTTTTTTTAAAAAGAAATATATAGTCAAAATGATTTATAGATCATATAAAATATACCAAAAAAATGTTTTTATGAGAAATAAAATAAAGGAGATATTTAAAAAAAAAATCAACTATTTATTTGCAATGAAAATAAATTCATCTTGGTAGAAAATGGTAATTTTTCGTAGTAAATAACTCGCAATAAATAAATAGTACGTTTTGGTAGTGATTATAAATTTTAGGACATTATTTATAAGATTAATTAGGATAATAGAATTTTACCTAGATATGATTGAAACAGCACATATATGATAGCTAGCTGCACAAAGTTAGGTGAGGACAAGAAGAAAAAGACGATAAGAGGCGGTTAAAGACGGTCACAAACTACCTCCTGCGTGCGCCGGCCGGCCGCTATCTCTTTACATGCCAGCACATAGTTTCCTAGCATTCTTGTGCCTCTCTGGCCTCCTTGTAATCCCCTTTTAAAAGCCTTCTCTTTGGAGAACTCGGTAATATATCTGAATTTTGAACTCAAATCCCCCCCTCCCCTCCCCCCGTCCTTTCTTGTTTATTGACTTACGTTCAGAGCTTTCATGGCTAAATTATCACTGCAAAACCAGAGAAACAGTGCAAACAGCAGCAGTACTAATAATGTCAATAACGCCATGAAAAAGGTGAAGCGAACGAGGAGAAGTGTGCCAAGAGACTCTCCTCCTCAACGTAGCTCCATATATCGAGGGGTTACTAGGTGATCATCAAGAACGCATGCACTACATATTATATGTATTTGTTTCATTTTGATCATTATGTTCTTCATTTTATGTTTTCTTGATAATTTCGTTTTGTTTTTCTGAACTGGGTTGAGTCGTGGATCATGATCATGTCAGGCATCGATGGACAGGCAGATATGAAGCTCATTTGTGGGATAAGAACTGTTGGAATGAATCCCAGAACAAGAAAGGACGGCAAGGTTCATAATCTGATCCATCTACACACCGTAATTTTCTTATAATATTCAATTATATATAGAGCTTTTATTGACGGTATTTTTTTCTTTTCCTTTTGAGTTTTGGCGTTTCGTTGATTTGGTTGGGATCTTACTCAAATGCGCGCAGTCTACCTGGGTATGTATGGTCACTTCTGCTTAATTCATGCAATATCTTGGAAATTAGCAAAAACACGCAGAAAATGTCGACTAGGATATTAATTCAGAGATACTTTGAGTGCAATTTTGTTGTAGTTTGTTCATTGTTTTGTGCTGTTGATCGATTTTTTAGGTGCCTATGATGATGAAGATGCAGCAGCACATGCTTATGACCTAGCAGCACTGAAATATTGGGGTCAAGAAACCATTCTCAACTTTCCGGTAGTTATACATATGTTTCCTTGATCATATTGTTAGAGTACTGGAAAAGTATTTAAGCCGGCCGGGAAGAAACTGATCAATATATATCATGATCATGAACATGAATTGCAGTTATCAACGTACGAGAAAGAACTGCATGAAATGGAGGGTCTGTCAAGAGAAGAATATATTGGATCATTACGAAGGTTTTGTATCTAGAGCATCTACGTACGTTCAATTTTTAGGGTAAAAATATTCCAAAATTTTCAATTTTAATTGATTTAGATCATGATCATGTTGAACTTTCAGGAAAAGCAGTGGTTTTTCTCGAGGAGTTTCGAAATATAGAGGTGTTGCAAGGTACTGATCATTATTCAAATCCATGTTTTATTAAATGATCATAATATATTATCTCTAAGATAATAAAATATTAAAATTTTCCAAAATTCAATTCAAAGGAGAATGTAGTAGTACTTTTCTCTACACTTTCATGAAGCCTAATTAATAAAAACTAGCCAACTAAATATATAATATCATGTTCAATCCAAACAAGCCCTTAACCTCAAGTAATATAAATTAATCAGCTTTTTGGGATCTACAATATGGATGGCTTCCCATGACCGTTCTAAAAATTAATAGTATTGAATGCTATAAATGACTTAGAATATTTTACCACTATCACCATGAGTTATGAGAGTCTCATAATTGTAAGGGACGGCGGGAATACATAATGAGGTCCACAACACCACTTTTGGTGACGCCCTAAAGAAGAAATTTTTTAGTCTCAAATGAATTTTATAAAAATAAATTTATAAATTTGTGTGATTTAATATGATATGTTAGATTTTAATGTTATTTTTTTTTGTAAAGTAGATTTAGTGTATCACATGAAATTACATTAATTTGTGATTAGTTTGCTTTTATAAAATCTTTGTAATTATAAAACTTCTAAAAATTATTGCACATGAAGTATATTGTTGCACGATCTCCCTAGCTACCTCAATCTTTCTCTTGGCATACCTAGCTTGTTAATTTGACATGTCGATTTCTTTGATATTGCCATCGAGCAGACATCATCACAATGGAAGATGGGAAGCTCGGATTGGCAGGGTCTTTGGAAACAAATATCTCTATCTTGGGACTTACGGTATTAATATTTTCTCCAGCTTCCTCCATCTAATTTCATTTTCTAACATGATTACGAAGAATATATATATATTTATATAAATATATTTATATAATAAAAAGATGAGTAATGGTACGAGTTTTAAGTGTACAAGTCGATCTTGTGTATTGAGGTCCGTTCTGCTATGTCTGATTTTCATACTGAGATTATTGGTAGCATCTCTGAGTTATGTACGAAAGTTGATGCCATGTCTGCGACTCAAGTCACCATTAGTACTCAACTGACACAGATAGAGGAACTTTGCAAAGAGTTTGGGTCTTAGTATTTTCTATCTTTTATTTATTTTTTATTTTGTTTTTAGAATGGACAATATTTAGTATTTTGTAAATTCACTATTTATTTATGAAATAATCTTATTTTATATTTCCTGAACTAATTATTGATTTATATTATTCATATTATTTAATCAATAAATTTATTATAATTACTAGTTAATATAAATATAATTCTCTTTTAAAAAAAAAAAACATATGCTCACCGTTTGAACGGTCAAAAGTTACGTTCGAACGATATATCAATTTCTCGGTATAATAATTTAACTTATCGCATCAAAATTTACGTTCAAATGATAAAATTAGACGTTCGAATGATGAATCGTCACTGCTCGAACGTTTTCATTTTTAGGGACATCATATTTCATCCCTAAATATAACGTTCGAACGATTTATAATGTGTTCGAACGGAAAACGTCTTTTTGAGACGAAAAATAAAATTCGTCTTAAATCTCACTTTTTGAGATGATTTTCATTTTGTCTCAAAATAAAATCGTCCCAAAATATCATTTTTGTTGTAGTGATACTCTTTGTAAACAAAGTAGGTTTTACCGAAAATAATGATTTATTTATCTTTTATGGTGGGGTTTATTTTTAAATACTGTTTTTGAGTCCCATCAATGAAGAAAACCCCCTTTTTTTTTTCTAAGCAATAAAGGCATGACTTACGTAATACGCCTTTGAAAACTGAGAGTTAATTATAGAATTAATTAAGTTCCGCAATGGACAAGAGAGTTACTAATTACCAGAGAAAAAGTCAAGCTTTCAGATTTCCTTTATAATGCATGCTTGCGAAAGAACCGCTTTAGGTCTCGTTTATTTTTAAAAATGAGATGAGATGAGATGAGATTGAGTTGAATTGTTTATTTTATTTTGTATTAAAATTTAAAAAAGTTGTAATGATTAGGTGAGTGAAGATGAGATGAATTTTAAAAATTTAAATTGTTTATTTTATTTTATATTAGAATTTGAAAAAGTGTAATGATGAAATTGAGATGAGATGTGAGATGAGATAAGATATTTTTCGAAAACAAACGAGGCCTTAATTAATTAGTCATGTTCTAAATTTTAGTGGTTTGAAACTATCTCATGTTTATCTCAACAGTGTTCATTTAGGACAAACAAATACTTCTAGTTATATATATATATATATATATATATATATATATATATATATATTTAATATTAATATTGCATGATATCACCAAGGATCATGATGTCCCTTTTGTTTGTACATTAAAAAAATAAATCAAAATCAAAATTTTGTCCGGAAGTTCATCATGATGAGCCATTTTAATTAGCAAAAATGGATTATTTAACAAATGCAAAAGAATTATGGATTATATATGTTACATCTTTTTCTCCTCATCATCATCATCATCATCATCATGTATATAATCTTGAGTGAAATATCCTAGCTAATTAATCATCTTGATCTTTTGCAGCTACCCAAGAAGAAGCTGCTACTGCATATGATATGGCAGCCATAGAATATCGCGGGCTCAATGCAGTCACCAACTTCGATCTCAGTCGTTATATCAAATGGCTTAAACCTGACAGTACTAATAATGATCTTGACGATGACTTATACAATCCCTGTGTGGATATTAATCCTAATGTGGATGCTGATACTTTAACATCAAACCCTAAACAAGAACTTGGATTAAGTTTCTTCATGAACAACCAACAAACTGCATACAACTCTGGAGATCAGACGACTTTGCAGCAGTTGAATCAGCCAAGGCCAGCCAATACTAGTGCCACATCGGCATTAGGGCTTCTTCTTCAGTCATCAAAGTTTAGGGAAATGATGGAGATGACATCAATGCAGGCTGACTGCCCATCAATGCCATCGGATCAATCTAATTTGCCACAATGCACGTCGTTTCCTGAGGACATTCAAACATACTTCGATCAGTCCCATGATCACTCTGGTACTATTGTTTTTGGTGAAGGATACAGTAATATCTTCAATGACCTTAACACACTTGTGCCCCCAATATTTCACAGTGATTTTGATGCTTAGAGGAGGAAGATGATCAGAATAAGTGGAATAGATCATAGGTGAGGGGAGATTGGCAGCTTTCTTCTTATAAATTACGAAATATATATACCATTTTGGCTTTTTTGTGGCTATATATGAAAGCTGACTTGATGATGGCTTAATTAGGTAAGTCGTCACGAGCTTAATTAAGATTGATTTTCCACTTCTCTTTAGAGAGGGAAATTAATAGGCTAAGTATAGATTTGGTTCATCCCTTGATTAGTGTAGATCATGTAAAGAAGAATAAACCATATTTGTTAATCTTCATTCTTTTTTTGAATCAATATTAATGATTATGTACTTGAGTTTTCAACTTATTTTTATTATTGCGAGGGCTTATATATTAATGGGATCAATAATAATCATGTGTGCCCAATATGATTGAATAGACATGATCTTAAATTGTGTAAGTCTTGCAACTCATTTTTAAAAAAAATGTGATTTACTATTAAAAAAATAATTTTTTTATGTAGATTCAAAATTTATTTATTTTTTTTAAAAATAATACGTGAGACCTGCACGCTCTATAATTACAAATATTAATTTTTTTAAATGTTAAACGGAGTATAACCCTATTGATTAATTCCAAGCACTTATTATTTTATTTTGCTTTGATATTGAGATTTCATTAATATATATATTATCACATCAAATTAATTAAGTCCAAATATCCAAGTGTCCAATTATGCCCTTATAGCAAATATTTTCCAAAAAAAAAAAAAATTATCTGAGTAGTTTTTTGGAAGGGAAATAAACCATCTGTGTTTTTGACATAAACCTTTTAGAACACGCGCGCACTGCTACCACGAAAGACGTTGTTCAGTACGCTCCAACGGCTCTTTTTCTATCCACCGACGACATTAGGTCACCCATCTGCAATTCTACATGACCTGGCAGGCACTCCCGTAAATACACGACATTGAAATTAACTTCTTCGTAATTTCATTTTCCCCTCCTCTTTCCAAAATTCCAACTACAAATTTCATCTTTCCCGCCCAACCCCCTTCTCTCCCTCTCTCCTTTTCTCCCTCTCCATATACCTATAGATATTAGATACAGTGCTTCTAGATTTTGTTTATGATCCTTAAAAGCATGCCGGATCTCGGTAATCTATCTCTCTCGGCTTCTCTCGCTCTCACTCGCTGCCCTACTATCAAGCTGATAACTGATCCACCAGATCTGGGCAATCCTCAGTGCCCTAGCTCGGTCAAGACCCTTGGCGAAGAATGCAATCAGGAGCAAACTTTGAGCTTCCAGGTACTCCGCAAAGGGGATGTCAACGTTGGGAACGGAATTAGGGCTTTGAGGCGGAATAGGGGCTCGTTGGACCGGGCCAGGAAGGCCTCGAATGGGAAGGGCTTGGAGGACCACGTGAAGACTTGGGTTCAGAAGAAGATGGAATCGGGGGTTCCCGAATCGAGGTGCTCTCTTCCTTTCCTCGTCGGCGCTAAAAAAATGGTAATTTCTTGTGTCTTTGGTGCTCTTTTCCCCATTTCTGTTTGGGTGCTGAGGAAACATGGAAAAAAGCAAGGATCTATATACAAAAGAACGTGCTAACTGCTCAATGTTTACTCTTTAGGGTTGAAAGCTTGTTGACGTTCTATATAGTAAGAAAAAATAAAGCAATTCTTGAAGAATTTCAAAACTTAATATCGACTCAGGGCTGTAGTGCCCATAAAACAAAACATTAGACCATCCTACCTTGAAGCTAAAAGTAACATTTTCTGAGTCTTCATTAATGGGGGTTTACCATTAAAAAATCGTTGAGGTACATACATTCATGGACATAGATATTTGATTCAAGTAGGTTTAAAGGAATGTTAATTTGCCCAATCTTTATACACCTGATGCTTACATGTTTTGCTATATGGAAGTTTATCATTGCACCACAGACTTTATCGCTGCAGTAATGGCAGAACTTACTAATGGAGGTATAAAACATATGCTTAGTCACTTTTTAAACTAGGACCTCAGCTATGCATTAGTCTCTTTGGAAATTCTTGATCTTTAAGACTTCTCCAACATTTTTTTTCATTGAAAGGTTTGGGAAGGTTATAAGTGCAAATCTTGATTGCAACATGATGCGTGTGTTGTATAATTATCAATCGACTTACTTCTCCTTGTTTTTGGTACTCATTTCAGGTTGAATGTCTTGTTTGCCATGATCTTATCTACCCTGGGGAAGAGGTGCTGTGCTCTGTTCGTGATTGTCAAGGAGTCTACCATTTAGAATGTGCAAAAACAAGGCTTCAGATCTCTAACCTGAAAAATTTCAAGTGCCCACAACATGTAAAGTCTTATCAAATCCATATTATTTTCTATTATCTTGATTTTGAATGCATACATAATTAGTTGTATAGTTTGTCTCAGTGCAACAACAAACAGAACGCATATAAATTTTTTTTGCACACATAAAGCTAACAAGCTTTCAAACTTTTGGAATACCCACTTTCTTATTATTGGAGTGAAATCGCCTTCCTTTTTAGATGTACCTATGGGTAGGAATAGTTTTAACTCTTGTGTAGTATCTTATCTGCAGTGGAAGTTTTGATTTATTATTGTTTCTCTCATTTTATCCTGTAATTGAGTTGTTGACTTATACACCATTATCAAATCTATTTACTGGTTTTTTTACCTTTCGAGAGACTTTTTTTCTGAGCTCTGCTTTTCAGAAGTTAGGGACTTCTATTTATTACTTCCAAATGTGTCTCCTGTGCATATTTGTTCTATGACTTTTTTCTCTAAATTTTGTTAGTGTCATTGTTCAAGTTAAATCGTTTTTTATTGCTTTCAAATTTGACAACTCTTTTTTTGCTCCTTCACATGAAATGAAACTATTGATAAGTGTGCTTTGTTCTTTCTCTTTCAGAATATCTATGCGTTATTTTTTTATTTATTATAACTACCTTTTTGGTGGAGCTAATATATGTGAGATATTTTAATTGATCAGGCATGCTTCATTTGCAAAAATAGATTATACTGGCGGTGTGTGCAGTGCCCAATGGCATCGCATGACAAGTGTGCACCATGGCCTGACACAGTGATGCATTTAGAAGGTCAATCAGGGAGAGCTGTTTGCTGGAGGCATCCTACAAATTGGCGGCTGGATAGGGAGGTCAATTTTTTCTTTCCTCCATCATTTTGATTTCCTGTCAGTTCCCTTCCTAAAATATCTATCTTTAAGGTTATGAAGGCATCCAATCGTCATCACTATTTTCTATACTATTGAATTATAATGATGATGTGCTGAGATAATGAGGCATAGGTCATTACAATTACAAATAAGAATTATACCGTACAATTTCTGTTATCAGAAAGTGAGATATTTCTGACTCCACTGGTAGGTTCCTTGAGGATGTTCCTTTTGTTAGCATGGATGAGCACTAAAGGAAAAAAATGCTTTATTAAATAGATGTAGCAAAAATGCAGGAAAACTTGTCTTTAATGACGAATTCTTTAGTTGTCACGTTCATATTGTAAGATCCATATAAAAGTTTCTGCAAGTGAAAATTTTTGTTGAAAATAAAGCTTTTTGTGAGAACACCCAAGATTTTGTTTACGTAACTGGAATCCCTTTTACCCTTTCCAACAATCTGTCATGCTGTACCTGTGTTTCATTGTTATGTATTGCTTCCATTTAATTGCTTCCAAATTCTTTACTAAGGTTGTTAGTACCTAGGGTGCCTGATTCTGATGCATGGATGTGTCTTTATTTGGCTTTTGTATCTACTGCACTAGCTAATTTCATGGTTTACCGAAGAGAACCATTGCTTTTGGGTTTTGAGTAACATAGATTAAATTTCCTTAAACTATTATTAATATGTTTTGGCTCCTTGTTGAAGTTTTATTCCTTCATTCTTATTTTTGATTGATTAGGCTGGCTGACAGGGCTTATGTGTTGAATGAGCAGCATGCAGCTTGCACAAGTGACATGGAGGTAAAATTCATGAAGAATCTATTAATACAATTGCTTGAAGTCAAATAACATAATCCTAAGGTACATGAATGCTTCTAATTAAGTACCCTTGTCAGACATGACAATATAGGGTATGTTGGACATGCCTGATGTCAAATAATGAGTGCCCAAGAAAGAAAGAGAATCAATCACGTTCCTCGAGTCAATTTTAGAGAGATTGATTTTAAATGTTCCAAGGATCATTTATTAAATTATCTTTGTTAAACATGACCCTGTGTGCATGAATACATCTTCCTGTCCTAACAAAACAGGGCTATGTACGATACTAGGCCCTCACCAAACTATAGAAAGAATGAACAGACCAGATGTAGAGGGAAAATCAAACCTAGTCTAAAATCTTTAATCAGTAATATTCATACTTAATGTGTTCAATATTAAACAGCCCATGTGGTTTAGCTTTAGGAAATATTAGTTCTTATACTCTAATCTTGAATTTATTACTCCACATTGTTTCAATTTGAGCAAATCAATCACCTTTGTCACTTTATTTAGTCAATTGTTAAAAATGTCATGTCAGCACCAATAACTGTTTTACATATGTGGTTTCACTGCTCACACATGTGCCACATGTAAACATAAGAAAAAATAATATACAAATTAAATTTCAAGAAATCAATGCAAAACATAAATTAAAAACCTAGGAAAAAAACTTATTAATAAGAAGTTTTCATATTGAAAAAGTAAAGGGTGCTCTTACCCTAGCAATAGCCAACATGGCCCCCCCCACTAGGCACAACCCAAGGTAGGAGGCCTTTGACATCATCGTGAAGCACCTCTCTGTGGATGTCCCTTCTCCCATTGCTCTAGGATGGGTGGTGAACCTGTAGCACCTCTACAAAGTGTGTTGATGGTGGAGATCCTGTCCTTTAGTGGTGGATTAGGGCTACAAATGAATCGAGTCAAGCCGAATTCGAACAAGGCGATTAGCATGTGTACTCATTCGAACTCATATAAAACTTGAATATCCTTGTTTGAACCTGACTCGTTAACCATTAATGTTGTTTGAATTCTGCTTGAGCTCGACTAAAAATAAACAAACGACTCGAGCTTGAACTCGATTTTTGTTTTGAAAATTTTGATTCTTATTTTTTATTAATATAAAAAAAATTAAATTTTACAAAAAATTCATACTTTTTAACTATTCAACCAAATAGTTTTGATTTGAAAATTATTATGATATAACCTTTTATAAAATAAATTAACTTCTAGTTGTAAATTAAAAAATAATACATAAGATAAATGTAATAAACTAAATCATTTAACATATGATATATACAAGTTCAAAATATACAAGCCTCGTGTAGGCCTTCTATAAAAAAGTAAACCCTACCATGAAAAAATGTAAAATATTTACTTCTTCTTGGTGGGGCCATTTTTTTACAAAAGGCTTGCGCAAGGCTTGTGCATTTAGGGCTTGCTCCTAGCATTATTCTTAATATATATAGATAACATAATAAATCAAAAGTTCTAGTTGTATAATATATTATTATTAAATATAAATTATAGCATACATTACTAAATATTATATTTTTTAGTGTATTAAAAGCATATGATATAATATATAAGTTATTGTACATATATTACACCATAAGAATATAATAATATACAATTATAAATAATAAGTTATAAAAAAAAAAAATTATAAATAATAAGTATAGTCGTAACTTATAATATGTGTTATCATCTATATTGTATAATGAAAACCATATTGTGTATAAGGTTATTGATATGATTCTTTAATTAAAAAGAAATACCATCAACTTATGTTATGATGTGCATTATATATACGAATTACAGTTAATCAATTAAAGTTAATTTGGTAATTGTTTCAAGTAAATGTGTATTCACTCATTCATGTATTACCATATCAATAGGCAATAATCTATGTAACAAGTAGAAAAGTAATATATAACATTTATGTTATATTACATAATTGATTAAATTTATAAAATAAATTGTATTACAAACATAAAATAGTTTGATATATCATATAACTAGTAATAAAATATATAGCTAAGTACATAAAATATATTCTATAAAAGGAATTATACAAGTTATCCTATATGCACTTTGGGAACATAATAAATATTTTAAATAAGGTAAACTATAAATAAATGAATAATATATAATTAAGTATATAAAATACAGCTAACATGTAATAAATATGACACATATATAATAGATATTACAAGCTTCAAAACAAGCTCAAACGAGTCAAGTCAAGCTTTTATATGAGCTTTGTTCATGAGTCTAAACTGAGTTGAGCCGAGTTTATACAAGTTTTGTTCGTTTAGTATTCAAGCCAATATTACTGATTACAAACATCTAATTTATTAAATGAAGTGAATTTGAACTGTGTATATACGAGCCGAGCTTGAGTTGTTCACAAGCTGCTCTGCTCATTTGCAGCCCTAGTGGTGGACCTTGTTCTAAAGGGGCACCCATTTATTGTTTGGAAATTTTTATTCTTTTGAATTTTTTTAATTGATATTGGTTTTTTAAAAGAGGCAACTGAACATAATCAGCACCACATGGGGAGGGGGGGGGATCAAACTACATGGATTATTTTAGTATTTTTTTTATAAAAGGTTAGAAAACTAGTTTACATTTACAGCTATAGATCTAATGTGCTTTATTCATCAATCATAAACCAGTGTCTAACTACTCTCTCTCTCTCTCTTCCCCCCCCCCCCCCCCCCCCCCAAAAAAAAAAAAACTCTGGTCAAATTTCAGGAAGTTTTTGGTCGCTTGCCTTTGCCTTATGTCGATGAGGAGTTCAAGATTGACTTAACATGGAAAGACATGGAGAATAAGATGGAGCCACCTCCCTATGTCCACATCAGGCGCAGTATCCTATATCTGTTATGTTTGTCAGTAGTATCAATCATCTAGGCAGATCCTTGCACATATATTAAATAAGTGCAAGTATAGGCAACTTATTGATGAAATAAATAGCTCATTCCATTTTGTCAGGTCTATTTTTAATGAGTTTTTTTTTATGATTACCATGGAACTGATCTTAACTGAAAATAGATATTTATCTGGTCAAGAAGAAGCGTAATGGTGCTGCAGCAGATGATATTGGATGCACAAGTTGCAGTACTGTTTGCTCTGACAATTGTGTCTGCAGGTCATTTAGGTTTCTTTATTCAAAAATCTGAAAGGCATTATTCATGTTTTAGACCAAGAAATCGTGTTTTCCCCCTTTGACTATAGAGTAATGCTAGATATAGTTGTGAAGTGCGCAAACGCTGTGTAATCTTTTTGAAAAATAGTGAGGTCCATAATTAAAAAATTAGTTTTTTTTTTTTTTTTGCATGAGTCATATATTTACTCATTTTTTTCAAAAGGATTACACGACACTTGCTCATTCCACGATTTGAAATATCATTTCTCTTGACTATATATCTGTGTAATTTGATAGATGAGCTACTTGTAGCTTGACAAAGTAAGACTGCATAATTATCACATATGTGACCTGTTTTGTGATTTTGACCATTGCTCCTGCCATTCTGTTTACTCTATTTCTCTGCATATTCTATTAGTACACTAATATGAGTTTTCATGTGATAATTCTTTCTAAGCATTTCTTTTGGCAAGTTGCTTATGTGGTTGTTTTTTCCCCTTGCCTTGTACATTCTCTAGTTCACAGTGGTGTTAATTTTCCCCTATTCACAATATTATAGATATCTGGCTTATTTATCATTTGGTTGTATTGTTTGATAGGGTTCAATGCATAAGCTGCTCTAAGGCTTGTCGTTGCTCAGAAAATTGCACAAACCGGCCATTCCGCAAGGAGAGAAAGATAAATATTGTCAAGGTTAAAATTTTACTTTAGGAGGGAGTGCATCATGTTTCTTTACCTCAAACTTAGAACTGTCTTGCTATAACTGGTTTACACCCATCAAGGTGCAGCCTGGATTCGATTTCACACTAGAAGTCTCCTTGGATTACCTTATACATGATTCTAGTGGGTGGGGCCGTGTATTTGGGGTTCAATCCCTTCGGCTGGGTCCAAAGGGCTCTGCATCATTAAAAAAAATTACTATAAATGGTTTTTCCCTACTTTGTTAGATTTTATGCGTTGGAGTTCTTGTTTTCTAAGTTCTGTTACTATTAAATGTTTATCTTCCTTATCAGACAGAATTTTGTGGTTGGGGAGTAGTGGCTGCAGAAAAATTCAATAAAGGCGATTTTATAATTGAGTACATTGGAGAAGGTACTTGTTTTATTTGGCTTAAGCTCAAATTCTCAACAGCCTACATTCCTTTGTCTGCATGTTTTATTTTACTGTCAGTTTGGCTATATTCTCATGAATAAGAATATCTCATAATCAATCATTGCGTTGTTCATTCTCCACCTAAGGGTTAGTGAAAATGTAGAGAAATTTCTTTCTAAAATAAGGTTCCATGCTTTGCGGATTTAAATTAATTCTCCAGTTAGGGGCCCAGACTTGCTAGATTATTCCAACAAATAATAGCGTATGATACTTGATTTTGGTTTATGAAAACATCCTCCCATAGATCTTACAAATTATGAGATATGTGCATCATGCAGTAACTCAGATAAATTTCTGACTTTTTATGGTTTTCTTGCATGCATGCATGTCATAATAGTCATAATTTAATAATGTAGTAAGCCGATTGGAACCATATCCTACCCTTAATCAATGCAAGTGCGCCCTGTATAAAGTTCATGACCTGAACTGTTAGTACAAGTGGTATTGACATCTTAAACTACATTTACTGATCCATAATGCATTTGATCTTAGATTTTTTCTATTTGCAAGTTAATGACATCTTAAACTATGTTTGAAAGTTTAGGATGTCATATTAATTCTGGATTTCTACTACGTCTTTGTTTGCAATTCATTAGAGAGGCCTAATTAAGTTCATTTTCTGTTTCAGTTATTGATGATGCCTTGTGTGAGCAAAGGCTTTGGGACATGAAATACAGAGGTGCGCAGAATTTTTACATGTGTGAAATTCGAAAGGACTTTACGATTGATGCAACTTTCAAGGGTAATGCGTCTCGGTTTTTAAACCATGGTTGTGACCCCAACTGCATTCTGGAGAAGTGGTTAGTATGATCAGTATTTGTGGCTTTTTATCCTTTTTGGTCCTCATGGATAGTAGGGACAAGTAGTTTCTTCTGTACTCGAAGTCAATAGCTCTTAAAGCTCTTAAAGGTTAAAGCTATAATGTGTTCACCCAAAATGCATACTGGTGTCTAGAATTGTAAATTATCTTCATTTCTGGAACTAGCTAACCGAACTTTTGTTCCTCTGTTTTGGCGATTGCTGTGATACTTGTGAGAAAAACTTCTATGGTGGTCTGGTTAATTGCGACCAACATTGGCATTTATTGTACATGAGCAAGAGTCTTTTACTATGGTTCTCTTGGAATTCATTGTACATTCTCAATTTGTTCTTGGGAAACTCAATATGTTAGAGGTACTCTGACTATGGATTAATACTTAGGACACATGCTATAAGGGCTTGGATGTATATAGAAAATGTATTTTACAAATTTGGTATTTTGTGTTTCCTAGAGATATGACGGACATGGACACAAGATGCAGACTGGGATATGACTTTCCTCTCCAGTGTTGAACACTTTATTGACTATTTGTGGGCATGTAATGATTGAACAGAAATCTCTATATTATGGATCCTAGTTGTATCATTTGTCCTTGTTCAGAAATTTATTGCATTGGCATATTATGTCCATGGCCCCTTTCCCATGGGATTAAGGGTTCTAGAGGTCTTTTCTGCCAGGGATCTCCCATTATGTAAATGAAGTTCTGGCTTTTCCAATGATGTCTGCTTGAGCTGGCCTGGCATCCATTAGCATTCTAACATTAGAGGTTTTTTTATCTAATGAAGATACCAGAGCTTCACCAAAAAATTGGTCTCTGACTAATATTTTCCCTTCCAGGCAGTTTGAGGGGGAAGTGCGTGTTGGTGTGTTTGCTGCGCGGTCAATTGAGGTTGGAGAGCCATTAACGTATGATTACAGGTATAATCCTGATTTATTATTCGTCTGTACAACCCTCCTTTCTGTTAAACTGATCTAATATTAGAAGTCTATTAAAAGAAACAATCAAACCCAGCGAGAATACAAGCACAAGCCAACTAAAACAAATATCTGATTGTAAAACAAATCTATAATTGCGTACCAGGGTAATAATGGGGTACTGTCCTAAAAAAAACTATGTTCTTAGGCAGATACTTTTGTAGCGCAACTCAAATGATAGATTGTTGAAGGTAATTTGTTTTATAGTAGGCAATTCTTTTGGCACGGGTATAACATCCAGCTTTTGGCATTGTAGATTTGTGCAATTTGGACCCGAAGTGAAGTGCCACTGTGGAGCTTCAAATTGTCAAGGTTATCTTGGGACCAAAAGGAAGATTGGAAAGGTGGAACTTTGCTGGGGGTCAAAACGGAAGAGAACGTCAACCGCTTGCATAGCTATCATAACCGTATGATTTCTATCAACAATATGCTGTAGGTGAGTTAGTCATGTGATATTGTGTTCTGTCGTTTTCCATAAATGTTGGCAAACAGAAAATCAAAAAAAGGAAAAAGAAAGAGAAACGAAAACTGAAGAGAGATGTAGAAACTACTCAATCTCATATCATTCTTTCGAGTTTCAATACTATTGAGCGATAGGCATCCTCTCCAGATGAAAAGATTCAAAAGAACTACTGTTAATATACTATTGTAACTTGTTTTAACTCCTTGTTAGTTGTTCCCCCAGTATTTTTTTTCCCTGTTGGGCCCTGTAACTTTGTGAGGCATACATGTAAAATTGACTTCCCACTGTTGGAACTTGGGGACGTTCTGAAAGCATTCAAACTTGAGGTTCATGGTCGATATCATCGCAATGGAAAGTTATCAAGTAGTTCAATCTGATTCAATTAGCCTGTTCAATTGAGGTTATGCTGAAGAGTCATCTGCTCAATTAGTTTCTTGGTTTTATTATATGTCAGGTATTATGAATGGCATCATATTGAGTGAGTGGGTGGTAGAGGTGTTGTGTGGTTGCTAACTTTCGATTGGTTCTTTTAATATACAAAAAAATTGTCGTATACTTTTAAGTTTGTTATTTTTAAAAAAGAAAAAATGCTATGATGCCCTACCAAATGTACTGTAATACAAAATTGGCATACTATAATGAAAATTTGATGACTATGATGTATAGCATTGACTCTTTTCTCGAAGAGTTATGCCATATACTAAACTCACGTCGTACTTTCATTATATTATGCGTTAATATTTATCAACTTTCGTATCAATTGTTAGTTTTTGAAATAGCAATTTGAAGGTTATATATATATATATATATATCTAGAGTAGTGTTAGTGTGCTGTATAGTTTTAACTGTTCGGCGTGTCTATTAGTACAAATTTTACTTCTTTAATCAGTAAGTAAAAAAAAAAAAAAATGCATGAGTGGTCAAAATGAGACGGCATAGTAATATTATTCATATATATATATATATAATCTTTTTTTTTGGTTATAATATTTGTGTAAAGGTTTAAGACCGAAAAAAAAAAATATAGATGCTATTGCGTGGTTTTTATCAACCTTATACTTTTCATTTTTTAGTAGAGCCTGCATATATATATATGTCATGGTACGTAGGTCTAATATTTGCAATAGCATCTATCCTATTTGCATAACAAAGGGACAAACTGGGATCAGAATATAAAACTATAAGCATAGACATGAAGAATATATAAAAGGTATTTAAGTATATAGTCTATTTTCATTGCAACTTTCTTAAATTCCAACGTTCCTTTTGTATACGTATGAACTAATACTCCAATTCCAATGTGTTATGATCCACACATTACTAAGCAACTAAGATTTTCGAATTCATAAAATAAAAATATTCTTATTATAAATTACCCCTAACTTCAGAATTTTAAGCTAAAAACTTATTAATTTTTTAATCTTCTTATAATAGCTCTAGGAACATACATAGGGTAAAAGATTGTATATGTATATATATATATATATGCATGAATAAAATATCACAAAATGATTAAATTTATCAATTTTATATATTTAAGTTTTTGGTACATTGATTTGACGTGATATGAAAATATAAAATTTTAAAAAAATAAATTCGTTTCTGGGTTTATATTTTCGGAACAAATGATCTTGCAAGTGATGAGACTATTGATAATTTAAGGAGTAAGAAATTTTTGAACCAAAAAGTGTAAGCATATTGTGGATGGAATAGAATCTATGGATTGATTTGGAATATGAGACACAAGCATGAATATGATGGGTGTGTAAAGAGCATTTGATCTTATAATGGTGTTTTGGCAAGCAAAAATTAGCATCATTCGAAACTCTCTTTTTCTCTACTGTTGTTATACGTACACATGCTTGATTCATAACGTCCAAATAAATAATTTCAAATTAAAAAGAAAATTTTTAACCCAAATTTAAAAATTAATAATATTAGCTTCCTACCTTTGAGATCTACCGTACCTCTTTGCTGAGAAATTTTTATTTTTATTTTTTTAGGCATCTTTGCTGAAAGGCTATGGTGATTTGCAGACGTTTTTGTCCTCTCAGGTTGAAATCCATTAAAGCAATTCACCTTTGTCCCCAACTGCCAATTGGCTGAGTAAGAGTTTCCCCACATGGCTAATTCAACTTAAACACACCCAAAAATAAGTTATGTAGGGGTGATAATATGTGATACGATTCGTTAATCTAATATGAATATGACACGATAATAATGGATTTGAATTTAGTCTTAATGAGTTCGAGTCAAAATAGATTGATCTATTAAGACAATTGCTTAATGGGTTGAAAACGGTTATAACCCGTTAAGAAAGTTAAAGTTAGAATTCTACATTTATATCTAAGAGTAAAATTGTTGGGATTGTAATTGATATTTTTATTATTTTGATTGTAATTTTAGACTTTTAGCTAGTTTTATATTTTTTTTTATAGATATTGTGATTTTAACATTTATATAAAGTTATGCTAAACTTAATAAAGTTAAATGGGTTAATTTCGAGTTTGTTAAACTTATTTACGTAAATGGGTTAAAATGGGTCGGGTCGTGTTAACCTATTTTGTAGTATTCACTAATGGGTCAAAATAGATCATGTTGTGTCAACCCATTATGTTAATAGGTAGTGTTAGGGTTTGAAATTTTAACAACGCGATAATGCTGATAAGCTTAGTAGGTCATGTCTAGGTTAATCTATATAGTATAATATACATGCATTGATATAACACGAATACGACCTGTTAATACAATTTAACACCTATAGTTCTATATAGTTGTATCAAGAGTTCCCATATTACTCGGATCTTGATTGGTTATGAATGCACTACATTTATTACGTACCTTGGTAAACAAAATAGGTTTATACAAAGCATAGGACATGATTAATGCTGACCATATATATGTTTGGGAGATGTTTATTAAGTATAGATGGCGTGGTACTTTTATTCTATCACAACACGATATATGTTTAAAACCGCTTGCGTGTAAAACTACTAGTTTTATTTGTCATGGTGATTTATGATAGAATTAAAGTACAACGTGTCTATATTTCGAAATTACTTAATAATTTCTTTTTTGTTGAGTGAATTGAGAAAAATATGAGAGGAAATAGGAAAGAGAAAGAGAACATGAGGGGAAAATAGAGAAACGCCAGGCCAGTGAGAAAGGAGGTGAAACCAGAGTTTTAAATATAGTGTCATACCGGCTAGTTGGGCCTATATTTACATTGCCAGGATAGTGATCGATACTAAGAATGTATGTATTTTGTACCAGGTCAAATATTGGTCGTATCGGTGTGTTTCGGTCAATCTCGGCCAATTTTCAGTGTACCAGCCAAAATTAGTGGATTTTTATAATTAATGTAAAAATTCTGACTTTTCCGTAATTTTCATTCCAATTCTTACATCTAAAAATTATTTTCTTAACTTTTTTTAATCTTTTTTTCGCTAGGACTGAAAATCAAACCTCTACTTCCCTTTTCGTAATGAAGATGAGTGATTATTTTTTTAAATATTTAGATTGAGAACTTAGAAATATTGAGTTTTATAAATATGTGTTTTAACTTTTTAAACTTGCATTGATGCTATTTTAAAATATAATTTATACATATATAATTAATTTATTATATATAGACTATTCTGAAATAATATCGGTATTGAAATATTTTGTTTCAGTAGCTTAACCGCAATAGCCATCAAAACGGTATTTAAAACTTTGGGTGAAACTATCATCTCTTGAGAAAGTTCCTGCATATCCTTTCCAAACACTTCCTATCTGGTTCAGCTGTCTGCAATTCAAGCCTTGCTTTGTCGGCGAAACCTCTCTGCAATTAATGATCAAATTCAAATTTTGACATACAAAGTAAATATACTGAAAAATAGTAAATATATACCTACCTCAAAAGCATCCATATCGACAAGGCGATCGATGAGATTTTGAAGGATGTCCTTGGTGTACTCAGGATGGCCTTGTATGCCTAAAACATGGTCTCCAATGGTGAACATCTCCACATCTGTTTTGTCTGAGAATGCAATCACTTCAGCTCCTAAAGGGACCTCAAAAACCTCATCCTGGTGGCACTCTATAATGGAAAGGCAAGTTGGGATTTCACCCAATTCATCATCAAGGAAGCAGCATGCAGGGGCCAAATCCTTCATTATGCTCACCTTCCTCAGCCCCACATCCCACCCTGTATAGGCTCTACCCACCTTTCCACCCAGTGCTCTGCACAATATCTGCAACAGTAAAGCCACAATTTTTCAACACAACTGGTTGTGAACTCGTGTGATACACGAAAAGTGACGAGGTTGTTCAATTAATAGAACAAAGTTCTTATCTTGCAAACTATCTCATGGTCATTTAAAGTTGTGTGCATGGTCCAAATCACTACGGTTGAGAAATTTATTAGCAGAAATGAAATGTACAAGTGGTCATGCACAAAACATAATTACCTGGTGACCAAAGCAAATCCCAAGGATCTTTTTGTCCATGGCATCCAAAGTTTGCAAGAGCAAGCAGAGCTTGAGAATCCAGCAATCATTGGCATA
The DNA here is from genome assembly GCA_029856935.1 of Cyclocarya paliurus. NCBI lineage: Eukaryota > Viridiplantae > Streptophyta > Magnoliopsida > Fagales > Juglandaceae > Cyclocarya > Cyclocarya paliurus. Next base: position 36,721,660 of record CM056947.1, on the reverse strand, counting down.
CGCATCACTAGGGCTGCCACTAACCACAAAACCATCATAGTTTTGGAGCTCATTCATGTCAGGAAACTCCTCCTCTACAACCCTGTACAAGTCCCACCTCTCTCCTTCTTCCCCAAAAGCTGCAATAAAGACATTGAAGTATCCACCATATACTTTCGTCACGTACTCAGAATCCTTTACTGCCAAAAGAAGAGCATATCTTTTCTCTCCTCCATCCTTCATCTTCTACAACCTGTGCTACTGAGAGAGAGAGAGAGAGGGAAGACTTGGAAGGAGAATTCGGATCTGGGGTTTGTGGGAGTTTGTAGTGCGAGAGGTTCCTTTTATAGAAGTTCATTGACGGGCCCATTTAAGTGAATATTATGGAGACAGGTGAACATGTATTCCAGGTGATGGGAATTTGAATTCTTTCTACTTGCCAATAAAAGGTTATAAACACACTGTTAATTTAGAAGGCATTTGGGACCTCATGCAAATCAAAAGTAAGAGATGTTCATATGTTTTTGGGTAAGTCTGTGTATCGCGCGCATTTGATTTTGCAGACGCCTTATCTTAATCATGGAACACGGCGGTTTTGCTTTTTCTCTTTCTGCTATATGTATGATTCATGAATGAATGTATGCATTTGGATTTACCTCAAAATCTAAAAAGTCCAAAGAAGATCAACAGGGATTAACGAAGATAAAGCTGTTGCCAAAATATGTAAATACTTGTCTACGCACTGCAGGTGAGGCTCTGGAATAAGATGAAATGGTGGAAAGTTTGATCTTGGCCATTACAGTAGTACTGTAAAAGATAATTATTTGGTCATGCATGAGTTGTACGTTTTGGTAACTTTGTAAAGTTTGCATGTAAGAACCTCGTGGCAATTATTCTTAATAAATTAATAATAAACATAGCAGCATATATGTTAGTTAATCATGTGGAACTTTGGTACCATCTTTTTATAAAGTTTGTTTGGAAGAACCTCATGACAATTAGTAACAAATAATAAACATTACAAAGCAGATGATGAACAGTACTGTAGTACCGGGTCGTTATGGTTAATTTGGAGAGGCTGAACAGAATTGATAAAGGGAATATCGATCGTATATATCCTCATTTAATTGGTCATATCGTCACATGTACTAATTACCCATAAAAAAAAATTAACCATAGAAAAGCGAATCTCAAGTACATCAAAATATAACAAAAATTCCTGAAAAAAATAATAAGATATAGGAAAATAATAAGAATATATATATTCTTGATGATCTAATTAATTACGTGATAGCCATTTATTGCGTCAAAGCCAATCTCGTACGTGATTCACGATCATGTCTAAAGATCATGCATATAAAGATGACATGCATTATTCTAGAAACACAATTTCTATCCTATTTTGCAATTTTCATTTAGGGAAAAGCTTTAACACAAAGAGATTTTACATGGTATGTTAAATTAAAAAATTATTTTTATTATAAAATAAATCTAACATATATAAAGTTATGCATGTTAGATTGCAAATTTATTTTGTGAGATCTTTTTATAACTATAACACTTTTCTATTACTCATATATATATATATATAATATTTGGTGCATCAAATTAACAAAAAAATATTAAAGATGGATGCACCGATCAAAGGCTTAATTAATTCTTTGTACATGAAAATATATATATGTAAATGATGTGTCAATACATTTATTTGTTGCCTTTCTGATATATTTTTTTTATGTGAATAAGTGAATGATGGACAAATGACTAAATCTAGACCCTTGAAGTTTAATGAAGCTGAGTTGGTTGATCACGCGAGAAGCTTGTGACTCGTGAGCTGTATCAGAGAAATATCAAGTGGCCGCAGGATTGTGACCCGTGTTTGCATCTATTTAATGATATATACTTGTAGTTATCTGATATGTGGAACACTAATTTTTTATTCATTTTTGGTCTGTTGTTATCGAGAGGCTTTGAGAGAGAGCTTGAGAGCGCGAAACTAGGGTTTCTACCTTGGGGTTCAGTAGGAGAGAAAATTTGTGTGATTTTCTGGTTTCGTGAAAGAGGGTATTGTAAGTTAGTTGTTCTGAGGCTTCTCTGTAAAGGATATTGATCATCAATAAAGTTTTGAGGCCATTCCTATCATGGACGTAGACCATTAGGGTCTATAAGAGGTTTCAAAACATAGGAAGTTGAGAATAATATTTGTTTCTCATTGATAAATGTTCTGTATACGTACAACTTATATAACTTTACAATTATACAAGAATTCTAACGGAAATATACATTCAAATTAGTAATAGCTACACAATACAATTTGATAAGATCATGGGATCGTATCTTCCTCAATTTTAGGCTCCAGGTATGCTGTTATGATTTGTAGAAATTCTGTTATTGCATTCTCGGAGGATCTCCTTATCACGATTGCTGCTTGTGATCCTTTAGGACATCAGTTGCTGCATTCACGAGTTGGTCAAATTCCTGATTATCATCCTTGATTTCAGTAACCATGACTTGATTCTCTACACGCCCCCTCAATTTGGAGGGTAGATCACGGACGTTCAGATTGATTTGAATCTGTCTGAATTTGATTGGCGGCAATGGTTTGGTAAGTGCATCGACTAGTTGATCTCTGCTTGAGATAAATTGAACCACGAGTTCTTTGTTGCAGACTTTATCTGGAACAAAGTGGAAATCTATTTTAATGTGTTTTGTTTTTGCATGAAATATAGGATTGGATGTGACGTAGGTAGCGCCAATATTATCACACCATAAAATGGGAATATGCTTTGGTGGCAGACCAAGTTCACTTAGAATTGATTTCAACCACGTGAGTTCCGCGGCTGCATTTGTAATTGCTCTATACTTGACTTCTGTACTGCTTCTAGTGACTGTAGGTTGTTGCTTGCAACTCCAAGAAATCAAGTTGGAACCCATGTAAATGCAATAAGCACCAACTGATCTACGATCATCTCTATCAGCAGCCCAATCGGAATCGTAGTATGCCTCCATTTTGAAATCAACACTTTTGGTGATGAACAATCCTGTCAAAACCGAGTGTTTGAGGTAGCGCAATATGCGCTTGACTGCAAGCCAATGAGTATCAAGTGATTGTGCATAAATTTGCTGACTTTGTGAACAACAAAAGACAAATCTCGTAAATGCCAGATACTGCATGTTACCGACTATACTTCTATAAAGGCTGATATCTTCAAAAGGATTGCCATCCGTAGAGGTACGATGACAATTTGAGGCCATCAGACTGGTGCAAGGCTTGGCGTTATCCATCTTGCTTCTCTTAAGCAAATCAACAATATATTTGCGCTGAGTTAAATAAATCCCTTCTGAGCACCGAAGTGCTTCGATGCCAAGAAGGTAACTTAGATTTCCTAAGTCTTTGACAGCAAATGTGGCTTGTAAAGAATTAATGACGTTATTGATGTCAGAAGCACTTGAACCCGTTATCAATATATCATCAACATATATAAGAATGTATAAAACAGATTTGAATGTTTTAAACACAAAGAGAGATGTATCAGCCTTACTTTCATGAAATCCGAGAGACTTAAGTTTTGCCAAGAGCTTTGAGAACCAAGCTCTTGGAGCTTGGTGTAAGCCATAAAGTGATTTGTGTAATTTACACACATGGTTTGGATATTGAGGATGAACATATCCTTGTGGCTAAGTCATAAACACGTTTTCTTGCAAATCACCGTGCAAAAATGCATTTTGCACATCCAATTGTTTGATAGGCCAATTATATGAGATTGTAATAGAGATTACTTATGATGCCCCGACTCCCACGTACAACACAACACAGGAATCGTGACGTCAGGATGATGACAACACGGGTCACGCATCTCAACGACAAGTGTTAAAGTGTGTGCAACATGCAAAAGTGCACAACAAAACGCAGCGGATAAATAATTAAATCAGTCTACTAAGTACCAGAATTTTGTATATACAAAATTTATCAAAATACAAGTATACTGAAAGTTAAACAGTTATCTAAAAAATACAACAAAAGCCAAAATATACACATGGGAAACAAATTCCATAATCCAAAACAGTAGCAACCACATGCCACTTCTCCACGGAGCCGATCCCTAAGGCTCATCGTCCTCATCTGCACCAAAATCTAAGGTACCGAAAATAGTACTGCAGGTAAGTAATAATCCAAACAATCTCTAAGATAAAAATACATTTAATGTGACCAACATGCATGCATATGATAAAATATGCACCAAATCCAAAATAAAATCATTCTTCCCCGAAAAATGAATATTTTTCAACACATGCCAAAATCTCATTTTTGGCCCAAAAATAAAAGTCCATCATTTTTCCAGAAAAATGATTTACACAAAAATATTTATTGGATACTGTAGGCGGAACTCTACCACCATCCCTGCTTATCACTATCCCTACCAAGTGCACCGTAGGCGGGAATCGCAGGCGGGACTATGCTACCATCCCTGCTTACCACCATCCCTACAGTTCCTTTTAACACAACACAAAAACCCAATGGAGCACTATAGGCGGGAATCACAGGCGGGAAGATACCAACATCCTTGATTACCACCATCACTACAGTCTCTTTTCTCTTTTTCTCACATGAAAATTCAGTTTTCAATAAACACATGAACATGAATGCAATTACACGAAAACCTAATTTTCAATTTACAAACATGAGCATGGGTGCAATATGCAATGTATCAACCCAACAACAATTTCCAACAACCAATCCAATCACAATAAAATCAATCATACAAATACTCCGTCTTCAATCCATCCGACCCCCATAACTCCTCGGACTCAGTCCGGCACAACCAACCAATCACAGTAATATTAAATGAGTTAGTGTAAAAATATATTAAAATCTCAAAAAATGTTTGAGAAAATATTTACAACGCTATATATTAATTTTCGGAGGATCACTGATGAACCAGAAGCGCCAAAATAGCAACTCCACAGTGTAAAATACACTTTGGCCGTGGGTCTCAAAAACCCACTTTTGAACGAGGTCAAACCAAGACTTGAAATTGATAGGGTAGGCCCTAGGAAGGTCAGTGAAGCTAATGGTGGTGGCCTTTGGCCGTGGGTGGCAGCGGAAAGGGGCGGTTTAAGGCCGAAAATAACAAAATGGAGATGAGCTTAATGCGGCTTCACCGGTGGCAGATCGGGACCGGGGTTGGGTTCATTGGGTTGCTAGAGGGCCGCTGGTGATATGGTGACGAGCTGGTGGCCGGAGGTGGAGGCACGGTGGCGCTAGAGCAGCAAAACCTTGCGGCTTGGAGCCGTGCGTGGAGGAAAATGACGGCAAGGGAGAGGCTGGAAATTTAAGGGGATAGTTGCCGGCCGGTGGGGAGGAGATTGGGGTGGGCGGTGGCGGCCACGGACAGTGCACGGCGGCGCAACGAATATAAAGCCATTCGGCACTACACACGGCGAAGAGGGAGATGGAGGGAGCGTGGGAGAGGGAAATCGAGGTGGGGGTGGTCGCCGGGAGGTAGGGGTTCAGATGGGCTGGGCGGTGACGGAAGGGAGTGGCGCACAACGGTGCTAGGGGCTAAGGAATGCACGGACGAGGGAGAGAAACGGGTTCGATTTTCGGGCACGGGTTGGGCAACAAGAGAAAATAAGAGGAAAAGAAAGAAAAGAAAAGAAAAAGAGGGAAAAGAAAAAACTGAAAGAAAGAAATGAGATCCAATCCTCACATCTTGGGGTCTAAAGAATGATTCAACGAAAATGATTTTAAAACTATAAACTAAATAAAATAATTCAAATTTAATGAAATGCTCAATTAAAACAATAAAAATTTTAAAACTAAAAAACAAACTAATTTAAATTAAAAATCAATTTAAATGCAAAACAATAAATAATATTAAGAAAATCCATTAAAAATAATTTTCACAACTTAAAATATTATAAAAATAATAAAATAAAACCCCAAAAATTTTAAAGCAGAGAATCAATTTTTAAATTAATTAAAATAATCTTTCATTAAAAATACACTGAAATACGGGGTGTTACATTACTAACCGAATAGTCGCATGTTTGATGACTGGACTAAACGTTTCAAAGAAATCAATTCCTTCTTGCTGGTGAAACCCTTTAGCAACAAATCGAGCTTTGTAATGCTCAATAGTCCCATCGGCCTTCTTTTTGATTTTGTATATCCATCGACATCCAACAATATTTGCTATTGTTGGAGGTGAGACCAATGACCAAGTGCCATTGTGCAGTAAAGCTGAAAATTCTTTATTCATGGCTTCTCGCCAATGAAAAGATTTCGATGCCTGGCTGTATGAAGTTGGTTTTGCTTTTGTTAGAACACTTTTTGCTATTAAGGCTCTCGATAATGGATACTGAACAAAATCATCAATGGATTGCTGAGGTTGATGAATATTATTCTTTGATCTTGTGACCATTGAGTGAACATTGGTAGGGGCAGAGTGTGTATTAGCATGTTGTGGTGGAATAAGAGCATCTGGAATCTCTATAGATGGAGCTTGATCTGTTCCTGTAGAAATAGACACAACGGATGCAGATTGTGTGCATGTAGAAATGTCGTTAGGCTATACATTTGTGTAACATGTGGGTCGCGGGACACTTATTTGAAGGGGAAGAGACACGGAATCGGAAGATGGTGTAATATTAACCATGGAAGAAGGCTCTTTTGAGTAAGGGAAGAGTGTTTCATCAAAGATAATGTGTCTAGAAACATATACTTTATCCGTAGAGAGATCGAGACACTTGTACCCTTGATGACAAAGACTATAGCCAATGAAAATGCAAGTTTTAGATCTGAAATTGAGTTTATTACTGTTATCTTAAATTCGATCGACAAGCACAGCCGAACACATGCGTAAAATGGTAGTTAGGAACTCTATAATAAATCATTTCAAAAGGTGGCTTGTGTTTTAAAACAGGTGTTGGAAGTCTGTTTATGACATAGGTAGCAGTTTGAAATGCATCTTCCCAATATATCATAGGTAAATTCGAATGAGCTAACATGCTTAAACCAACTTCGACAATATGTCGATATTTGCGTTCAATTGAACCATTTTGTTGATGCTTGTGTGGGCAAGTAAGGTGATGGTTAATTCCATTTTGTTTAAAATATGTGTTTAGGCGTCGATACTCCCCACCCCAGTCTAATTGTATTGCTTTTATTTTCCTTTCAAAATATTTTTCCACATACGCTTGAAAAGTTAGAAAGACTTGTTCAACATCATATTTCAGTTTAATAGGAAATAACCAGAGAAATTTAGAGTAATCATCAAGAAAGCTAACATAATATTTAGCACCAGATGTAGAGAGCATTGAAGCAGGTCCCCACACGTCGGTGAAAATTAAATCCAAAGGTTTGGAAGAAACAAAATTAGAAGATCTAAAAGGAAAATCGTGGCTTTTCACCATTTGACACTTAGGGCACACATTGTGCGTATTATTTCTCTCTACTGGAAATGCAATGGTGGACATAATTTTATTGACAACTGGAGCAGATGCGTGGCCAAGTCTACAATGCCACTCTCGGATAGGAATACGAACACTAGAAAAAGCTTGAGGGAGACTTGGTTTACTAGTGAACTGATAGAGTTCATTATTGAGATGACCTTGATGAAGGACCTTCTCCAAGTAATCCTTCACAAGAAAATAATGAGAATGAAACTCAAAATAAACCTCGTTGTCAACACAAAATTGGTGCACAGAGATTAAATTCTTTTGTATTTCAGGAACAAGAAGTACTTGGTTAAGAACACGAGTAGAAGAAGGAGTTGAAATTTTAGAGGATCCAATTTTTGAAATTTGCAAACCTTGCCCATTTCTGACTTGCACATTGTCTAAGCCATTGTAGTCATATTTCTTTAGGTTCAGATTAGCAACATCATGTGTGAGATGATGTGTGGCTCTTGTATTCGCATGCCATTCAGTCTACCAAGGGTTGTTGGTACCGTTGTTCATTGCTACAAGTGCTTGTTTTGATGGCATTTGTGGAGCATCCTGATAAGACAGATCAAAACGAAAATAAAACTTTTTAGCGGAGTGTCTAGATTTACCACAAACTTGGCAAATGATAGGAGGATGATCATTATTTCGGTTGGCTGAATTGTAGCCACCACGATTGCCACGCCCCTTTCCTCTAGAGTTGCTACGTCCATGGCGTTGAAAAGGTTGTGACTGTCGCTGTGCAACGTTTGTAGAAGATTTCTGGATGGCAGGGGTGAGCTGATGCCGAGAAAGGCGAGCTTCAGTGGTCAGCAAAAGGGAATAGATTTCTTCAAGAGTGACACTATTTGTGCGTGCTGATATTGAGGCTACAAAGCTGTCGTATTCATGGCTGAGACCTACAAGAACATATGTTATAATATCATCACGAGTCATTGGTTGTCCGGCAACAGCTAACTCATCGGCGAGCCTTTTGATGAAATGAAAATAGTTAGAGGCGGACTTGCTGCCTTTCATTGCTATTGCAAGTTGTGTGTGAATTTGTACTATGCAAGCACGAGATCGTGATGAAAAGGTGTCATCCAAAGCACTCCAAACAGCCTTCGAAGTTGTATAATTAACAACTTGAGCAAGAATTGATTCGGATAGGGAAGACATTAGGGTGCTTAGAATAAGGTTGTCTTGACGAACCCATTGACAGTAAGCAGGGTTTAGCCTTTCAGAGACAACGACAGTTTCAGGGTTAGAAATAGAGATGGTTTTAGGTGGTTTGGGGGTGGTACCATCAATATACCCAAATAAATCTTGTCCTCTGAAATATGGGACCAATTGTGCTTTCCAGAGGAGATAATTTTCGTGGTTAAGCTTAACTGTGACAACGGAAGGCATGGAGATGACAAAAGGGTGGTGGAGAGGTCGTGGTTCAGAATTGGTGTTGGAGGGATTTGAGGAAGACATTCTTAGACGTTGGTCTTTTGTGGCTTTACTAATACCATATAAGGGTTTCAAAACAGAGAATGTTGAGAATAATATTTGTTTCTCATTGATAAATATTTTGTATACGTACAGCTTATATAGCTTTACAATTATACAAAAATTCTAACGGAAATATACATTCAAATTAGTAACAGCTGTACAATACAATTTGATAAGATCATGAGATCATATCTTCCTCAATTTTAGGCTCCAGATATGTTGCTGTGATTTGTAGAAATTTTGTTACTGCATTCTCAGAGGATCTCCTTATCACGATTGCTACTTGTGATCCTTTAGGACTTCAATTGCTGCATTCAAAGATTGGTCAAATTCCTAATTTTCATCCTTGATTTCACTAACCATGACTTGATTCTCTACAAGGTCGAACCATGTAAATCGATTGTGTTTTTTCTTTACTTTATTTATTTTCTTGCTTTTTTGATCATTACTTTATATTCTTGTTATTTTCTTGTTCTATTTTGCGATCTGGTTTATTTCCTTAAACTCGTTGGATCAGTAAGTGTTTTTTGGTATCAAACTGTAGTAGTTCTTGAGTTCTGTTTTTAAAGAGGGACTTAAGAAGTTTTATAACAATATATATATATATATATAATATATGGGTTCTGGTGGATCGATCCTGATACTTTGTAGGCCAGAATGGACGTCATTGATTCTGCAACTTGGGGCAATCAATGACGTCTTGGCAAATCCAAGAACAAATTTCGAACCATTTTCCACCGCTATTGGAAATAAATTAGTCATGTCTACGTCCTTTGATGCTTTTTTGTCTGTAGAATATGCACATGCAGCTAGCTAGATGATCAGTTCCAAGACAACGTTTGTCATTAATTCTACGGCCATTATATATGTTGGGTCTGATCGAGGATTCTTCTTTCGGAAATCATGTTTCAAAGGATTAGGTTCTTGTTCCACCACCTAGCTTGTTCATTAAACTTGGATTCCAATAATGTATAGTGGTAACAGTATATCTTAGGATTTTGCTTCGATCTCTGCATGCAATATGCTATAGTTCTTTATAAAGCATGCAATTTGCTCCACTACTAGTACTGCATGCGTGCATGCTCCCTCCTTTTCTTGTGATGTTTTTCTAAGTATTTTCTTTATATTCTTTCCTATTAGCCTTGGAAGTAAGCCTAATTCATAGTACAAAATGGAGAACATATTAAGTTGAAACTGATAAAGAGAATCTGCTTTTTTTCAAATCATAATTAATAGAGGTGCTTGGCCATTAAAGCGAAAGAAAGGAGTAGGACGAGACAGACAGAGGAAGAATGTAGAAATTTCTCACGTCAATTATTATGAAAAAAAATATTTATATTTTGAATTACTTTATAATTATTTTGAATGTTATAGTGAATTGTGTATTTACATATGCATTAACATGTAAACAATAAAAACTCAAAAATTATATTAATATTGCACCCATTTATGCATGTGGCTATTCTTAAGATTGATTAGGTTATTGCACAAAGACATGGTCGAATTGGCAGACATTACACAATATATAACATTAAAAAGACGTAGAGTGAAACGACAAAAAGATCTTTGACATACAACGTGGTCTCATCATGACAAAATCATCTTTTGCCCCGAACCCTATATATACATTTTTTTTTCATTTTCTTTTTGCTTTTTGTCAGTCAGAAAAAATACAGCAGCCTATTGATTTTACCATACACAGTTTTTTTATTTTTTATTTTTAAATTCTCGATGCTCTACTCCGATACAGCAGCCTATTGATTTGAATATTTTATTAAAAAGTCGTAGAAAATTTGTAAATGAGTGATATGATTATCATTCCTCTTCTCTGAAATCAAAATATGCCTTTTGATTTCATCCTCTCAAATAAAGATATTACATTTTCATTTTCTTGTCTAATTTTTTAAAACTTGGGTATGAATTGAGTGAAATTTGGAGAGAGTGATTTAATGCAACTATGAAGTGAGAGAAATAATAAGTTAAAGAATAATGCTATTATGTCTCCTTAATTTGTCCTCTCATTTTAACCGCTCATGCATTTAAATTTTTTTTCTTAATAGTTAACCTGTCCTATTAGTGTATTTGTATTTTTTAAAAATATTTAAACATGTTTAAAAAATATTTGAAATAAATAGTAAAAAAAAAATACAATTTACACTAGGCGGCAGAGTAGCACCGCTGTTAAAATAACATAAATAAAAAAGAACTCACTTACAAAGGAGGAAACAAAATCACTTTCTGCATTATTCATATCAGTATTATTATGTGAGTGATTTTTTTTTTCTATTGTAGTTTTAGTAAAGATAAAGAATAATAAAATGAAATGTGAAACTAAAAAATCAATAGAATAATAGAGTCTTGAAGCATTCTCATTGACTTAACTAAATACAAATCTATATTTTAACTAATATCACATGAGTTTACATTGGCTTATTTCATTCATATCCAATCCTCACATTTGATTATCCATTTACTCTCTATATAATCATAAAATATTATTAATTTAATAATTTTTGTTATATATTTATTTTTATCACATTTTATAGTTCTACCAATTAAATATTAATAATAATTATATTCTAATTAAATTAATATTAATATTTATCACATTTATTAAATATTAATATTAATTATATTATAATTAACTTAATAATTAATATTCTAATTAATATTAACTAATTAATTTATTTTATCATATTTTATATTTAATAATAATAAATCAAACCAAATTTCTTAATTATAAAAAAATATCTACATATTTTGTGAGAGGAGTGAGAATTGAATATTTTAATATTTGACTAACCTACTGTTCACCTATAAATTAGGTGAATTATTATAATTGAAGTTCAAATTTATATAGACATGCCTAATTTAATATGGTGATTTTTGAAAAATATTGACTAAAATTTAATTATTTTTAAACTTTAATCAAATCAATGAGAATGCTCTTACAAATATAAGATTTCTTCGTAAGAACATAACTCTTTTAACTCTTTCATGTGTTCGAGATCCATATGGATAAATATGCAAGCCCAAAACAGGCCCAACACAAGGGTACCATTTTGTCTTTTGTTGTTGGAAGTGTTTAACAATGGAGTAACATTTACAGTTGAAATAGAAACACTAAAATGCAGTAAGCTTGGTTTGGCAAAGACTTGCATGATCTTTTGAGGCTGTCACCAACTTTATTTTTTTGGTTGGTTCCTCCGGCTACAGTACCTTTTTCCTTTTTTTTTTGTTATCAATATTGTATTTTTCTCTTTTTGGGTTTTGAAAACGGGCTTTCAAATTCAGAAAAAGAAAAAGAAAAACTTATTTCTAAGGTCTTAATATAATAATAATAATAATAAAAGCAGTTAGGATACTGCTAGCGCATGCTCGTCAGTGTATTTAATTTTTTTTTTAAAAAATATTTTTTAACATTTTTAATCATTAAAAAAATACATAATTTCAATAAAAATCTCTTGTTTAGTCATTAAATAAAAAATAATTAATTAAAATAATCCAGCAATAAATTTGAACAATGAAAGCTCTACTAGTATTTTCTAAGCAGAAAATGATGGGATTGCTATTCTCTTACTACTCTTTTTATATTTGATTTTTTTTAATTTTTAATTTTATATAATGGTTAAGGAAGTGATTATTAATAAATTATATATATATATTTTATTTTTTTTAATGATTAAAAATGTTAAAAAAATACTTAAAATAAAATAATAAAATAATAAAAAACTTGAAATGAACTATGAGTAATAAATAGATAATAACCCTCTCACTATCCTATGACTTTTTAGCCTAAGTTTGAGTAGTGAAAGTGTTTGAGAATATTTGTGAATAATAGTAAAAAAATAATAAATAATAAAATAAAAATAAATAATAAAATAAAATAAAAAATAATAGTAAAAATATTTGAAATTACTTAAAATATCCTCATTAAGTACTTGAGGTACTTAATGCACCACTGTTTGGAGGTTCTCTCTCTCTAGTTTTGGCACATAGATTAGACATAAATGTTTTGGTTTTTTTGGGTTGGAGCTACTATTATTTGTTTGTTCAATCAAAGTCGCTGAAACGAAACTGCGAGAGACATAAATGTGGGTGGATGAAGTGTCAATTTCACCTGCAGTCTCATTAAAAGCCTATAAAGGCTTACTCCTCCTTAACACACTCTTCTATTTATTACCATCTTGTCTTTACAAGATTTTTGTTGGTGGAACCCTTACTGAAACGACGTCGGATTATGTGATTTAAAAAAAAAAAATGTCAGGACCGAATTCTGAAAACTCCGATTTCGTTGATGTCGGAGTCTTGTCGAAATTCGACGGAGTTAAAATTTCGAAGATTTTGTCCTTCCCTAATTTTCAAACGAGTTTTTAGATTGCTTTGGAGATATAAAATAGATAATAGGTTCATTTGGATAATAGAATTGTTTTATTTTATCTTATCTCATATTATAATTTTTTAAATTTTTACATAAAATATAATAAATAATTTAATTTTTTTAAATTTTTTAAATTTTAAAATAATAATAATATTAAAAAATAATATTTTATTTAACTTTTATTTTTTATTTCAACACACCTCTTCTTAAATCACTATACATCTAATAAGAATATAAAATGTGACTGTGACTTTAACTGTAAAGATGAGAAGCCCTTTTACTTTTGTTATGTATTAAAAGGAGGTTTCTTTTTTTTTGGGTTGAGTAAAATTACATTATCATATATATATATATATATATATATATATATATATATATTATTACAATAATATAATTCCATTTCCTTTGACAAAAATCTCTCTCTCTCTCTCTCTCTGGTCCCTGATCATGTTCACTTCATGAGACTTCTAAAACATCAGAATATCTGCAAATAGATGATAATATTAATAAAAGAATGTAAAATGTGATTGTGACTGTAAAGATAAGAAGCCCTTTTACTTTTGTTATGTATTAAAAGGAGGTTTCTTTATTTTTTGGGTTTGAGTAAAATTGCATTATCATATATATTATTTACAATAATATAATTCCATTTCCTTGACAAAAATTTCTCTCTCTCTCTCTGGTACTTGATCATGTTCACTCATGAAACATTGAAACATCAGAATATCTGGGCTGTTCAAATACAAGGCTTCTTGCTTTTTCTTCTGGGAAACGCTGTTAAGGTACGGGTAGTTTTGAGTAGCTGAACTTTAAATTTCTTTCTTTTCTTTTCTATCTAGAATAATAATTAAGCAGCTCACCACTCTCTAAAGTCATAGCTCTTGGAGGACACGAGTTCGTTCTATACAGTTGTTTTCTGAGGGATGAATGGCTGTACATTTGTCTTTGAGACTGTCACAGTTTCAGTGACGCCCAGAAAAGCAGTACTTGCATATTTTTTGAAGATCTGGGTTGAAAACGATTTGATATCTTTGCATCCTTTTTCTTCAGAATTCGATCATAAGCGCCGAGACATTTCCTATTTAGTTTTCTTCAGGCTTTTCCCTTCTCTAGAGCTTCTCTTTTGGTAAAACTTGTGTGGCTTTCAAAACCTCACTTTGCTTGAGACACTCATACCATCATTCTTGCTTGAGAGATCTCAGTATCTTCATTCTCCAGATGCTTTACATTCTTTACATTGTATCTGTCATTTTATTTTGCAGAAAGAGCTATATGCAATAAGGACCGTCTGATAAGAGATTCGTGGTTCATCCTCATCTTGGATTAAGAGCTGCCAAACTTTCTTCTCAGGTCCCTTGCTCTCTAATTCATTTTCTCTTGTTTTTTTCTTTCTTTTGAACAACACGGAAAAACCCATTATCTTTCTGTAATGTATCTGACTTTTACCTCAGATATTCTGTCTCTTGCTGTTCTCTGTTATCATAGTCCTGGCCAGACCTGGATTTTGAGCTAAAAAACAATCATGCATCCCTAAGCTGCATAGCCAACCCTGCACCTTAACACCCTCTACCGCACACGTGGCAAATCAATCATATTGATCCTAGAACCCCAAATTCTTATGTTGTACGGCAATGGAAGTGTGACAAAACAATGGAAATTCTCACATTGACAACAATGCCCTCTTTTCACCTCCAATGGAGGCTGAAGCTCATATCTTTGAAGGAAAGGGCATTGCAGCCAGCTCAAAGTTTTTTTCTTTTTGCTAGTGGTCTAGCGTCACTTTATTGGTAACAATTTCTTCTTTTTGGGCAATAGAAATACTCAACAGTTGTGCTCTTAAAGAAGGGTGACCCCACACTTCTTCACCCATTCAAGTAAACTGCAGAGACCCATAGAAGGAAATTCACATCACATGTTCTGAATCTGAGCCAGAGCAAGGCAACTTTCTATCTTTTTTCTTTCTTTATGGAGTGAGTTGTAGCAGCACACTTTCTGTTAACACGAATACGTGAAATCCGGGGAACTTTTGCCCATCCAGAGCCGAAGGACAAAATTACAAACTTACCCCCTAGTTCGAGGGGACCCCACCCCATCTCTCAATGGTGACCCTACAAATTGACAGGAAGTGTAGTGTGGAGGTGATATTTGACCTAAGTGTAAAAAACACAAACCCCATGTTCTTGAACAAAGAGGCTGTTTTGTTTAGTTTAGTTTAGATCTCTTGGTCTGCTCTAACTCTGCCTAGCATTGCTTGGTTTGCCTAGAATCCACCAACGAATGTTAGGCTTGAGAGACCCACTGTTGTGTAGGGTTGGGTGTTGGCGGTCTCGATGAATTTAACCTCGGCCCTTGTGCCTGTTTAGTCAGGTTGAGAGTCAGGCTGGCCTCAGAATTTTAAAACTGCTATTAAAGTAAGGCTTTTCTTTTGTTTTGATATATTAAAATGTGGAAAACCAAAAATCAATGAGAACATGTGGAAATAACGATGTCACTGTAATCATACCCCATTGTTCTTTTTCATTCATATATTATATAATGAAGGAGCTACTTGGATCCCAACTTCAGACTAACAATAATAAAAAATAAAAAAAAGGGTACTTTAGATCCTGACTTGAAGGGAAATATTTGAGTTGATGACGGGTAGGGAAGGAAACCAGAAGCAGACAGTGATTGCTTGCGCAAATCTAGCTAATCTGGGCTTCTGGGGTAAGCAAGGTAAGAGGAAGAAAGAGAGAGGGAGAGGGGCTCTGAGAGTTTGGGGGTTAAGGCAAGCAAAGCAATAATGCCCAGTTCAAACCGTACCATACACACCCATTTCCCTCATGTCTTGCTCACATTTAATTGGCCTCATTATGTTTAGACAGTCAGTCACACAGTTGCAGCAGCGTGGGACAGACAGAAGACACGCACACAAGGCAAAGCCTCATGTTCTCAGCTTCTTATTACAACGCAGCACACTCTATTTAACATGTACATTTATTTTGCTTTTCTTATGATAGGACAAGAGAGAACCCCATCATCGAAGGGATTGCTTCTCAAAGGAAGGAGGAAAGTAGGAGGAAAAAATCGTACGACACAAATCCCATGTTTCACTCTTCTTTTGAATTCGTTCATGTTTGTTTTTCCTGACAATTATGCACCAACTCACAATATTCTTTTTTTTCTTGAGTTCTTTTGAAGGCTTTACAGAAAAAAAAAATCCTCCTTTTATCTCATTTTTTCTGTGCATCTTGTAATGCTAGGCTTGTGGAGGGAGTGGTAACAGGAGCAGTGAAAATATGGAGAGGCCTCATGTGGCTGTCACTATTCGGGAGAGTGAATCTCGGTTTATCTTTGTCACCAGAACGTTTGTGAAGCGAATGGGTTTCACTGGCTTATGCATGGGTTGCTTTGGTTATAAAAGGAACCCCATTTCCCAAGCCCAATCTTCGCAACTAGCTCTGCTCTTCCTCCTCTTCTACTTCTTTGCCTTTTGACGATGGTGTTGGTGGTGGTGATATTGGCGGGACGGCTCAATCTCTTAATTTTATGACATAGTTCTTCTTCTCCTCTTACTTTTTCTTCATTATGATGTTGTTCATACTGAAAGTTTATGCAAAAGTTCTTCCTTCTAATGACACTAACTTGCTGTTTTGGTTTTGCATTTGTGACTTACTGCTTCTTGAAGAGAATCCCATTCCTTCAGATATCAAAGAAAGAAATGAAGCAGATCAATTTTATGTAGTAAATAGCTAGGGGGGGTAGTTAAAACTGTTTTAAGGAGTTGGTGAGTAAAGCTTTGTTTGGAGTCCCTGAATCTGTAGAGCCATGAATGTTCAAACACTGTTTTATTATCAATTTTCAGATTTTCTGTCAGTCTTTGCTTCTGGACGTCTATTCCTAATGTGTTTTCCTTTTCTCCTTGGAAGACGTGGGGCTACATAGCATTCAAATGAACTAGGAGATTTCATTTCATTTATGTATACTAACTTGGAAAGAAAGAAAATATATTCATGGGAATGCATCCTTTGGATTTTCCTTTTCTATGTATTCTGTTCACTTACATTAATTTTTGGTTTCGAATTTACTGCTTTGGGTGTTGAAGTGCCTGAAAAAACCACGAGGGTTTGGTGGTGAGAAACGCACTTTTAACTGCAGGTCTAGGGCCCCTAGAGTTTGTGCTATAAACACAAGAGAGCATAAGTTATAGCAGAGAAAAAAGACTGAGCAAGAAAAAAACAGAAGGAAAGACAAGGAGAGTGCAGGCTCAAGTGATGCAAGGGAACGGCCCTCATAGTCCATGGAAGTGTCCTATCAATTTTTTGCACTGCAATTTTGGGTTCTCTTCCTGCCTTTTTGGTTTTTGTGTGCATGTGAAAACATGGCTTCGTTTATTAGCTTTATACAGGCCATTTTCGAAGTTTTGATATCTTTGGTGGGACCTGGAAATAATGGTAATTTCGAGGAAGGAGGATGATTTTAAAAGTTTTGGCATTTATAATGGAATTAATGTCTAGTATTGTTACTATTTTGAGGTATGTTCGGTATTATTTATTATTATTTTTTATCTACTATTTATTACTATTCATAAAATATTTATGAATGTCTCATTATCTAAATGCAATCTAAACTTACAAAAATTTTATGTGCGTTGTGTACTTTTTACGCACTCTATTAATGTGATTGGCTGCGTTATATTTTTTAATATAAAATAACTAATTTAGCCAATCACTTTAATGGAGTGTAAAAAATATGCAAAAGTGATTGTATGTATCGTATAGTTTATATAGTTTGTATTCTTTTTTTGTTTTATTTACCCTCTTAATGTATTCACATTTTGTACCCAAATGCATCGCTTCTTTGCGCTCTTGAAGATATGAAGCCAGACTTACCAAAACAGAGGAGATAAAACAAAGGAAGAGAAGAAAAAAAAAAAAAGTGACCCTAAATAAATCTGTAACGACTTAATGAAGTGAAATACGAGTCTCTGAGGCAATCTAATATTTTGAGCAAGGCTTCTTTATATGTTCTTGGTGTGTGAGATGTGTTAAGATAATTATTATCGGTTTTACAGTAAGTAGTGTGTTTACCATCGTTGTCGCACACTGCGATTGGCTGCCGTTTTTCTCTCGACGGCCACTTGCCTTGAACTTCCGATTTGGCCTTGTCAATATAATGTGCAGATAAAACTGTAGGATTATCGAGTTCTGAATTCTCCTCCACATCTTCAGAATGCATTGCAGATTTTCTGCCCCCTCACCTCGGCTGTCTTACTTGTCAAACTTTCTGCATAATACTCAGAATATTTCTCCTATTTTTCCATCCTTTTTTAGCTCCATTTCAAAAACATAACACCACCATTGCTTGTCCATGGCTACTTGTCCATAGATAGCTAGTTCTTATACCAATTGTTATGTACAATGAAATAAAGGAATAAGGGAAAATCAAACATCCCAATACAAACGTTGACTTGCTTGATAAATATCACTATCCCAGTTGCAGTCTATTATTCATGCTCATAGCCTCCTCATAGGCTTACTAGAGGAGCCATAATCCAATCTAAAGGGATGATACTTCTCTTCTTGTTCAATCATCCTAAAAGCCATTTTCTAATAGAGATGGATTTGACACAACAATCCACTCCTTATTCACCTAAGGATAAGAAAAACAAACAGTAACAGCTAAAGAAAAGGAAAAAGAAGCCATGAAAACAGCATGCAAACAACAGTTGAAACGAATTGTCTTGGTTTTAGGTTTGATAGAGAAGTTCAAACAAAATAAACCTAAGGAAATGCTACTTTCCTTCTAACTCAATCATTCTAACTATTATAATATCAATGGAGTTGACACAAGATTTCACTCCCTATTTTACCCAAGGATAAGAACTACTAACAGTAACTATAATTGAGAAAAAGGGGGAGGGGGGGAAATCTCTCCCATTATTGCAAATATTCAACAAATTCGTCGATCTCAAAATTGATATACGCACTCAGTAACGCAATGAGCAGCAACCAATCTTGCTTTTGGATGCTTGCCCTTTGATAAATTTTCAAGATATTTTTTGTATATTGATAGTGAGAAAGACTCACCATAAACTCTTCTTGTATTTTGCATAATCTGGAATATGTTTGATTTAAAATAAAAATAAAAATAAAAGACATGCAAACAAGGGTAAAACAACCACTTCACTTCACTTTCACCTAACAAAAACATGTTGTAGAAAGGCTCTGTATTTTGTTGGAAAGCCTAAAAAAGCTGTAATGTAGGTTCAACTAAAGAAGTTGGTCCTATTTTCCCACAAAAGAGTTGGAGCCGTCCCTACCATTATGTCCCAGTGTCTGCTTCAGAGTACCAATAATGAAAAGCCAAACTTACTTCCACTCACACGTGTCAAATTTAATAAATAAAAAAATAAAAATTAGCTGGTGTTCTTCTTCTGTATCGGAAACAAACAAACCTTGATGGGGTTGCACTTTTCTTTTTCTTTTCTTTTTTGATCTTTGGTTCACAAGAGTTGCATCAGATAGTACACCCTGGCCGGCCACAACCTCCTGTCTCTGAAAATGGAGAGCAGCAGCTAAGAGTGCCTCTTATGTTATCAATCACAGACCAGACTATCAATCAGAGCCAAGTAATCAAGTTTTGGAACCAACGAATTCGGCACCAATGATTTATTCCATTCATATAGGCTTTTGTAACCACCCAAGTACAGCATCCTTCCAAGTCTTAGGAGGATGATCCTGGGGTTTTGATTACATTTT
Source organism: Cyclocarya paliurus (assembly GCA_029856935.1). Taxonomy (NCBI): domain Eukaryota; kingdom Viridiplantae; phylum Streptophyta; class Magnoliopsida; order Fagales; family Juglandaceae; genus Cyclocarya; species Cyclocarya paliurus. The sequence continues at coordinate 36,701,638 of CM056947.1, read as the reverse complement.
TCTGTTTATTTTGCTGAGGAATGCCATATAAGGAAGGATTTCACACCCATTTCTGGCAGAAAAATCTCACCTTATACCTGTACTTAAAATGTATTTTAAAAGAGTTTTATTACAAATCAGCAACTGTTCACATCAAACACTCTACACCTATTGCTTTTTATAGAGTGTGAGGTATGAGATGATAAATAGTAGCTGATGAGAATAATTTTTTATTTTAAAATGTGAATGACAAATTATCAAAATTAACAAGCTGCATCATCCAGCTATAGAAAAAAATTATAACATGCTAGAATTAGATGGAATTGCTATTTGACATGTACCCTTCCTTAAAATCCAAGTATTCTGCTGTTAAGTGCTCTTTAACAGCCAAAAATAGTTTAAAGATGTCATGTGTCAATTTAAATAATCTACCTGCGTATTCCAAAACACGTATTGGTTAGAGAATGAAAATGTATTTTATTTTTTTTCTTTTCGGTCATGGACGAAATGGACAATGGACTGATCGATCTCCCTATTTGGGACACTTCTTCAAGCAGATACCCCTACTTGGGACGCTCCTTCTAGTAGGGTTGTACAAAAACCGATGGAACTGGTCGGCTAGTGGTAGGAAATTGATAAAATGGACGCCGGCCAATTTAGTCCCAGTTTGAACTGGTTCAAACTATCAAACCATGGTGTTGTTTTACACTTTCAATTTAGAAAAAAAATTACAATGAAACGATACCGTTTGGATTTAAGGTTTAAGATCTCCCTCCCCTCTTCTTTTCCCGATTCTCATTTCTCTGAGACTCTCTCTCTCCTCTCTCACACAGCACGCCACCGTCTGCCGCGCATATATATATATATATATATATATATATATATATATATATATATATATATCTCTCATCGTGACGATGCGACTTCTATTCTCTTAGTACTATCTCTCATCGCGCCACCAACAAAACACCGACAAACCGACCAGAATCACGCCGAAATTGAACATGCCAGTTTTCTCCCCCTTAGCTGGCCAGTTTTGAACAGTTTTAAACATGTATAAAACTAGTCGGTTCGGTCTCTTTTCTAATATTCTCTCTTAAGATTTTTATCACTTTTGGCATTTCTCCATTATGATTATGTGATTGCCACCAACAATTAATAGATAATTCAGCTTTGCCTGCAATTATATGTCTCCTCATATGCCATGAATCCATTACACCTTAGCGTTTCGGCCACAGATTGGAGGAAAACAAACAAAGCCACAGCATTCACCAAATAGAAATCAAAGAAAAAAAGGAGAATTCGCTTATCTACTTCAGATTGCCATAACTTTGAAGTAAGGAATATAGAATGGGGTGCAGGTGAAGATCAAACACGAAGACAACACAAATATAGTTTCACATTCTTCTTTCGGACTTTGAAAGATATAAAAAAAAGGTAGACAAGTATCGCATACAAAAATCCTACAAAATAGGATCCAAATCATGCTCAAGTCTATCACAGCTTGCTGAATTTAGCTACTAAAGCTCAAGCTAAGCTGATCGCTGATATGAGCTCAAAAGGGCAAAATTGTTAGACAATACACCTTGCTGCTGTTAGGAAGCATGCAAATATTACTACTAGCCGCTAAGCAACAAGAATAATTTCGTATCATGATGGCTATTTCAATTCGACTCCAAAATAATTCCAATCAGAATACTCACATTCACATACCACACATGTAGGATACATTCACTTCAAAGAGATACAGAAGCATTTGAATACTAGTATCTGTTTTTTTTATCGGTAAACAAAATTCTTGTTGATAATCAGAATGGGCAAGAGCCCAACACAGGACATATACAAGTGCGCCACCTATGCATCCACCTATGCATGATGCATATTCATGCCGTTAAAATCAATTACAACCGACCAATGAATACTAATATCCAATGACTAACATTTTAATCTTTCCTTACAGGAGTAAAAAATCTATCTTCCCACACATTACACAAATTTTGGACTCGTACGAATCCATTTTGAACCTTAAAAATTTTGAGAAATGAAGTTTCGCGAGAGCTACCAATCAGATAAACTTGAGAATTTCAGGCTCTATGAATCATTAGCACTAAAACATGCATCACACCATGATTTGAATATAACTACTCTAACAAAGGATAAACAGGTAAAAGGTAACCCACCACAAATTTACTAATTTGGAAATCTGCCTTCTTTTCGGAACACATTTCTTTTACTCTATCAATATGTTAATGTACATGTGTTTATGTGAAACAATGGAAGAACCACAAACCTCTGATGGTGGGGTTGTAGAATACTAATCACCTAATAAGCAAGAAAACGTGTGAAAAAGGAGAAAGGACACTCGTAGAAAGACGAAAAAAATTCAAATAATATTAAAAACTTCGATCACATCATCCTGAACTTCTGATCGTATGTCGTACAGCTTTGCTGGTGCTGTGGGTGTAAGTCCTCTAATGTCAGCTCTCTGGAAGGCCAATCGAATTTCTGGCCGTAACTGCATGATCGATCGATTTATCTTGATCGATCTCAAGAAGATTTTGATCTAATTGTTTAAAAAACTGTTGAATTGATGACCAACATCTGCATTTTTCAGTGAAGAACCTGACTAATACAAATATAATTAAGTCAAACAGGTAAGCAAAACAAAGTAGCTCGCATCATGCAAAGCTCAACTGTAAAGTGACGTATTACATAATTCTCCCCACAGTGCTTCACAAAGTAGCAGAAGAACTCCATGAGAGAATATAAGAGGGAATGAAAACAGAGCAAGGTTCAGGGGCGAATCTTCAGTATCCAGGTTTTACTGTGCTTCCCAACCCAGTCAATGCGCAACCATCCTAGTACCATGTATCCCCTCAGTCAAATGCCTAGAATCATTCCATTCTAGGGCCTAGAGTCAAATGCCTGTAAACTTGTTGACTCAAAACATAAAACATGGCAGAGGTGGCAGATAGAGGGGAGAAGCCAGTAAACGACTATATGGCCAACACCTCTACCATTTATACTAGATCCAAAACCTTTAGAAGAATCGCACCTGGACCCAATTTTGGATAAAGAATATATACATTTTGCAAGACTTATTACCATGCCATACCCGAATTCATGCAAATCCATCTTTCTTAGAGATAAACACAACCAGACTGGTGCAAAATTGAAGCCATGGCTTCACCCTCCATCCAATGTTTATTGGTGGAGACATGCCATATGGTCCAACGACCAATGGTAAACTAGGAAAATCCTTACTCCAACTACAATGCATAACAACTGAACATTAATCAACCACAATTATTAATAATGAACTCAATAAACTGCAATTCAAATAATATATAACAACACCTGCGAAGTTCTAAACAACAGCTCGGCGGCCTTAATTCTGAAAATCAAATAGAGATGAATGATATCAAATAATAAAACATCACAAATAGTTATTCGAAACTATTGGTACAATGGACGTCAATAATCCACTATATATACTTCAAAAAGGAAAATCATGACGAGCCATACCCTGAACTATTGCTTGACATTCTCCAAGTACCACTTATAGGTATCAACAAGCCCATCCTTCAGGGAAACCTTGGGGGTCCATCCCAATTCGGCGAGCTTTGAGCTATCCATCAGCTTCCTCGGAGTCCCATCGGGCTTGGACGAGTCCCAAACGAGATGCCCCTCGAACCCCACCACCTCCTTCACGAGCTCAGCCAACTCCTTGATGGTCACCTCCTTTCCACTCCCCACATTCACGTGCCCCAAGTCACTGTAGCTCTCCATTAAGAACACAACTGCGTCGGCCAAATCGTCAACGTGCAGGAACTCCCTCAGGGGACTACCCGTCCCCCACACCACCACCTCCTTCGCCCCATTCACCTTGGCCTCGTGGAACCTCCTCATCAACGCCGGCAAGACGTGCGAGTTCTCGGGATGGAAATTGTCGTTCGGACCGTAAAGGTTCGTGGGCATCGCAGAAATCGCGTCCCATCCGTATTGAATTCGGTAGGCCTGGCACATTTTGATCCCCGCGATCTTGGCGATAGCGTACCATTCGTTGGTGGGCTCCAGTGGGCCAGTGAGCAAAGCGTCCTCGGGGATCGGCTGTGGTGCGAACTTGGGGTATATGCAAGAGGAGCCGAGGAATAGGAGCTTCTGGACACCGTGGCGGTAAGAGGAGTCGATTACGTTGGTCTGGATCTGGAGATTGATGGCGATGAAGTCGGCGGGGTAGGTGTTGTTGGCGTGGATGCCGCCAACCTTGGCCGCGGCGAGGATAACGAACCGGGGCTTCTCGGAGGCGAAGAAGGATTCCACGTCGTTTTGGCGAGTGAGATCGAGCTCGGAGTGGGTGCGGAGGAGAAGGTTGGTGAATCCGATTTCCCGGAGCTTGCGGACTATGGCAGAGCCGACTAGGCCTCGGTGACCAAGCACGCAGATTTTCGCCGTTTTATCGGCACGGAAGGAAGAGAAGGTGGTCTTTCCTGTTGAAATAAAAAAAGTAAGACCTGGATTAGACTCGTAGGGATCTGATGGGTAATATAAGTGTTTGGGTGCGGAGCAAATTTGACAAAAAAAAGCATACAAAATGAAAGAGATTCAGATCTTACGAAGAACGAAATTGAAGTTGCGGTTGTTCTGGGAAGTGTCATTTCAATTCCTCATTTCATACATTTTTCTCGGGTACCAAACACGTAAATTCAATGAGAGAGAGAGAGAGAGTACCGTTTGAGTTGTCTGCCATTGTTGTGGATTGAGGTTTTGCTGAGAGCAGTAACTCGAACTGCCGACGCTTTGCTGGAAGATTGGAACTGAAAGTCTGAAAATGGTCGCGGAGGAATTTGACTGTTAAACTGTGAATGGTATTGGGTTGGGCTCATTTGTTGTGTAAAGTGTTGGGCTTTCTTTCTTCGCCTCAGCGAAATATAGTAACTTTACATTTTTTTTTTCTAATCAAGCTTGAGCATAATATAGAAGAATATAAAATCCTAGTAGTCTTAAAAAAAACAAAAATTCTACTCAACCTCCTACTATTCACACCACACTCCACACTCCATCTTTTTTTTAATTTTTTTTTTAAATTTTTTTATCAAATATATTTTTATATGAATAGTAAATAAAAAATTATAAATAGTTTAAAAAAAATAAATTCAAAAAAAAATTTAAAAAAATATTAAAAAATATTAAAAAGTGTGGAGTGTGGAGTGTGGGGAGGATGAATAGCAAAACTCTAAAAAAAAACATTACAAATGGGGATCTTTATCACTATGAAATTTCAGAACACATTCAGGTATCTTAATAAGCGGTATGCATCCAAACATCTTGTTTGTAACGGTCATTGCGCCAAGTTATGCGTCTATCAATTTTGATGTCGATGAATTTTTTGAGTGGACATTCCTGGAAGGACTCCAATAAGAAATTGATATCTATGAGTATATTGAGAATGGACCAATCAGGAGAGGATGAGGTGTTTATTAAAGCATCTGTTATCACTTGACTATTGCCTTCAATGATAAGTTTTGGAATATGTCTGATGGTAGCTTCTTCAATTGTTAATTTGGCTGCCAATGCTTCTCCAAAAGTTGAATTGGTAGATGCAATGTGTCTGGTGGTTGCGAAAATGAGTTCTCCCTCATGTGATTTGCATATTGCAGCTGCTGTGGAATCTTCCTTTCTAACTGCTACATCATAAGAGAGGGAGAAATGTCCTTGAGAGGGTGGGTTGTAGATCTTGACCATTATTTTTGAGACGATGAGGGAGGGGGGGTTGGCACTGTTGCTTATGGATTATTTGATTTCTTAGGAACCAGATAGAGTCCATAGCGATAATGGCAAAAAGTTGGAAACTGTGGGTCAATTCTGGATTCGAAATCTGCAACTTTGAAGGATTCAGAATGATTTTTAACCATTCTATAAGAGGTTGTGTTGCAAATTGAGAAATGTTGAGTGGCCATGGGGAGAGTCTCCAAAGGATTTGAGTATGAGCACATCTTAGAAAGAGATGGTCAAGGGTTTCAGATTTAGAATTGCATATTGGGCAAAGAATATTAGAATCTGAAAGTGATAAAGGGGATTGAAGTTTGGTCCTGGTAGGGAGAATATTAGTGCAGACCTTCTAAAGAAATAGCTTTAATCTGTCTTGGATCCTAATTCTCCCCAGTTGTTTCCAGTCAGATTTTGTGAATGGACTAGAGGGTTGGGAGTATGATGTGATAAGATAAAATCGTATGAGGATTTAACAGAAAATGATCCTCAATGATGACTGGTCTAGATTGCTTTATCAGAGACTTGTGAATTGATTGCTTGAGGAAGGTGGATTTTTTGAATTTCATAGATTGACTCAAAGTGAAAAGAGTGTCAAGAAGGATATCATTCCATCTCCTTGGTAGTTCTAACATCAAAGCTGAGACTGTTAAGTCTGGAATTGGTTGTGGGAATCCAAGGATCATACCAAATTTTTGTGTTTGCCCCATTTACAATTTGGTAATAGAAATTTGCTGTTATGAGGGATTTAATCTTCAAAACACATTTCCAAAACTAGTAATCCGAGGCCTTTGGGGTAATTTCCAAGAAAGATGAGTTTTTCAGGTATTTAGAAGAAAAGAATTGATTGCATAGATTTGATTTTTTACTGGCTAAATTCCACCCAATCTTTGAGATTAATGCCAAATTGTAATCACTGGTTCTTTTGATACCTAAGCCCCATTTGTACTTAGGTTGGCAAATAGCTTTCCAAGCTTTTGGAGTGAAGTTGGCCTTCTTGTTTGAGCTAAAGCCCTACTAGAAGTGTTTTGTTTGAAAATCTATCTGCTTACAAACAGATTTTGGGATGGAAAGAGAAGACATGAGATAAGATGGCATGGAAGCCAAAATAGATTTAATAAGAGTGGTGTGCCCTGCTTGTGAAAGAAGTTTGGAACTTCAACTACTAAGTCTAGCCTGAATTTTTTCAAGGATATCAGTGCACAATGATGTTTTTGATCTACCTATGATCAAAGGAAGTCCTAGGTGCTTGATAGGCTCATTGGAAAGTCTGAAAGGAAGAAGGGAACTGATGGATGATTTTTTGTGAAGGCATGTGTTTGCACTGAATTGCATGACTAACTTTATGTTATGGATTTTCTGGCCAGACCAGTTTGAGTAGGTTGTGAGACTTTGAAGGATGGCTTGAGTTGATTGAATGGAGGCTTTACTGAAAAGAATGAGGTCATCAGTAAAAAGCAAATGAGAAATGATAGGATTGAAATTTGTGTCCTTGATGAGAAGCCTAGATAAGACTTCACTACCCAAGATGAAAAGAAAGGGGGTCACCTTGTCGGGGGCCAACAGTTGGCTTGATAAAACTATAAGGAGAGATGTTGATGAGGTTGGAATATGAGACAATGGATATGCACTATGAGATCCAATTAATCCAAACTTGACTTAAGTCAAGACTTTTTAAGATTAAGAATATGAAGGGTCACTTCATAGAATCAAAAGCTTTCTCAATATCAATTTAGATGGCCATAAGTCTAGACTTTCCTTTCTTTTTTTTCATGATAGAGAAAATTTCTTGGGCTATAGTGGTGTTTTCTTGGATAATGCGCACAGGAACAAAAGTTGTTTGAAAGAGGGATATAATAGAGAGTAAACTAAGCTTTAGGTAATTGGCCAAGAGTTTTTAGATGATTTTATAACACACATTGGCAAGGCTAATTGGTCTATATTGCTGGACAGAATTTGGTGATTTGAGTTTTGGAATTAAGACTATATGAGTGTGGTTTATTTCCTTGAGGAGATGACTATGCTAAAAGAAATTTCTGATAGCTGTCAGCATATCAAGTTGGACCACCTCTCAATAGTGTTTGAAAAAGAGCCCTGTGAAACCATTAGGGCCAGGGGCCTTTGTTGAGGGGGTGTCTTTGATAGTCTTATTAATCTCAATGTCATCTAGAATTGAGTTCAGGAACTCATTTTGGACTTGAGTGATTTTTTTAGGGAAGAGCATGTCAAGATTTTCAGATAAATTATGATTGGATGTGCTGAGGATATTTCTGAAATAATCTATGAAGAAGTTTTGGATGATGTTTGGATCGGATTTCCATATTCCTAGGCCAGTTTTGATCGTATAAATAGAGCTGCTTCTTCTCTTGATGAAGGTGGAAAGGTGGAAAAATTTTGTGTTTAGATCTGTTGTGGTGAGCCAAATCAAACGAGATTTTTGTTTCCATGGTTGCTCTTCTCTCTTCAAAAGTTCATTGAGGTTTTGTTGAAGGGATTCCTCTAGGTGTCTGTCAAACAAACCAGTTGTCGATGATTGGATTTTTGAAAGGGCTTATTTAGTGGAGGAAATACTAGCTTGGATATTCCTAAAAGTTTGTTTACTCCAGATTTTCAGAACAGTTTTTATGACCTTTAACTTTCTACAGAGTTTATAACCGGGGGTGCCAAGAAAGCATTGGTTCCAAGCCCTATTGACTACTTCAAATCTGGATGAGTCTATAGTCGAAAACTCCTCAAATTTGAAAGGCTTTTTATGATTGATTGAACCTTTGGTTGAGAGAATGATGAGGTTGCAGTCAGAGAAGTCCATGAGGAGGTTTATGAGGTGGACATCTAGGAAAAGAATTCTCCATTGGGTATTAACAATGCCTCTATCAAATCTTTCTCTGATATTAGCCAAACCATGTCTTTTGTTGGACCATGTGAAAGGAAGGCTAGAAGATCCTAGATCTATAAGACCATTGTGGTTGATAAGAGAGATTAAACCCGAAGGATTGGAGGAGCATGCAAAGGGAAGGCCACCTATTTTTTCAGATTGTTTAGTGATGGAATTAAAATCTCCAATACCTAACCAAGGTCTAGTAAAAGCATTAATAATGGAATTTAGGTGGTCCCAAGAGATCTGTTTATCCTTGTTTTGTGTAGGACAGTAAACAAGAGTTAGTAGTCACGGATTGTGCACAGGATCAGAATACACCAAAAGAGCAATAATATTACTAGAGATATTTACAATTTCTACCTCAAGTCCTTGTTTCCATATAAACAAAAGGCCTCTTCATCTACCCAGTGGGGGCATATATACATAAAAGGGGAATCCTAGCCTATTTACAACATCAGGAATATTAATAGATTGCAAAAGTGTCTTAGCAAGGAAGACTCCATCAGGTTGATGAGTTTTGATGATTGCCCTAAGACTTTTCATGGCACGGGGTCGGGCAATGCCCTTGCAATTGCAGAACATGAGCTTCATTGCAATGGGGGTGGTAGATTTGGGCTTGCCACTTTTACCTCTGGTGCGATGGGGAAGAACTGGATTGTTGGATTTGGGGAGCTGCTTTCTGTAGAGGACTTATCTTGTTTATGGTATGGATTGTATTTGGGCTTTTTTGAGTTGGTGCGTTGCTTGATGCTAGATTTCCCCTTTTGGTTGGATATATAAGTAGCCAAAGTAAGGTTCTCTTTTGAGGGAACATTTATGCCAGAGTTGGGGAGAGGGAGGATCTGTTGGGACTTTCTTTTGGTGGGTTGGTGCTGATGAGCTTAGATAAAGAGTTGCAATGGGATTGGTTCCTCTCTGATAATGGTGAGATTCCTTTTTTGTTGAGAAGAAGTATCTGTGTCTATGGGAGATGTAACACCCCGTATTTTAGTATATTTTTATTGAAGAATTATTTTATTTAATTTAAATATTGATTCTCTTGTTTTAACATTATGGGGGGTTTTATTATATTATTTTATAATATTTTAAGTTGTGAAAATTTATTTTTAATGTGCTTTCTTATTATTAATTATTGTTTTGGGGTTTAAATTGATCTTTAATTTAAATTAGTTTGTTTATAGGTTTTAAAATTACTATTGTTTTAATTAAACCTTTCACTGCGTTCGAATTATTTTATTTAGTTTACAGTTTTAAAATCTTTTTCGTTGGATCATTTTTTGGACCCCAGTTATGAGGATTGGATCTCATTTCTTTCCTTCCATTTTTCTTTTCCTCTTTTTCTTTTCCTTCTTTTTCTTTTCTTCCTTATTTCTCTCGTTTCTCTCCCAGTCGGCACCGCCGCGCGCCACCATGGTTGTCATCGCCTGGCCCAGTCGACTCCCCAGACGCCGGCGACCCTACCCCTCCATTCTTAGCCTCCCCCGCGCCGCCGTTTACCCGTACTTCCAGTCCAAAGTCTCACGACTTTTGAGCTACAGCGCCGCCGTCCGGCCACCATCTCTTCACCACTTTTTTCTCGACCTCCTAACAACTCAAATGACCCAACCCCAACTCCGATCCGTCACCAGTGAAGCCGCATTGTCCACATCTCTGATTTGTGCATTTTTTTGGCTTTAAACTGCCCCTTTCGCCGCCACCCACGGCCAAAGTCCACCACCACTAGCTTCACCGACCTCTCTAGGCCTTACCCTAGCAATTTCGAGTCTTGGTTTGACTCCATTCAAAAGTGAGTTTTTGAGACCCACGACCACAGTGTATTTTGCACTGTGCAGTTGCTGTTTTGTGGCTTTCAACTCATCTGTGATCCTCCAAAAATTACTATATAGCGTTGTAAGTATTTTTCCAAACATCTTTTGAGATTTAAATATATTTTTGCACTAACTGATTTTACTATGTTTAGTTGGTTGTGCCAGACTGAATCTGAGGAGTACGGGGGTCGGATGGATTGGAGGATAGAGTATTTGTGTGTTTGGCTATATTGTGATTTGGTTGGTTGTTGGATATCGAGGTTGTGTTTGGTACATTGCATGTACACGCATGTTCATGTTTGTAAAATAAAAACTGGATTTTCGGGTAATTACATCCATGTTCATGTGTTTATTCAAAACTGGATTTTCATGTGTGGAATGGATTTTGGGTGCGCGTGTATCAGGACCCCAAGCCGAGATGGGGCATTATTTCGGTGGAGCTCCTCTGGTCACTCGGGGGCGGAATATACTAAGTGACGTCCCCTGGGTTGTCGCCAAGCGACAACAGGATCGAACGAGTTTCGTGCCAACTCCGTGGCCCTTCTGCTGGCGGGGGCTTGAAGATACCTGGCTACGAACGTACTGGGTGCAGAACTGGGCATCGCTCGTTATAAAACCAGGGTATGCGGATGATCCCTATGAGAGATCATGGTGCTTATGGATAAAATGGATAATGGCTGTTTTATGAGAAAATAGCGTGTGTTGGACAATGGATTTTGTGTGAGTCATTTTCTGGAAAAATGATGGATATTTATTTTGGGTCATTTTCTGGAAAAATAGTATAAATGTTTTTGGGCCAAAATGAGATTTTGGCGTGTGTTGAAAAAATATTCATTTTCGGGAAAAATGATATTTTTGAATTTCATACATATTGCATCATATGCATGCATGGTTGGTTGCATTAAATGTGTTTTTATCTCAGAATTGGTTGGGTTATAACTTACCTGTGGTACCATTTAATAGTACTGCAGATTTTATTGATGATGATGCAGATGTCGAGCCTGAGGATTTGGCTCCACCGGAGGAATGATCTGGAATCACTCGTTTATGACTTTTCAGCCTTGTATTATTTTTATGGGATATTTGGTTTTTTGCTTTTTAATGCTTGTATTTGGATATTTGTATTTGATCAAAATTTTAGTATTAGTTGACTTATTATATTATTCGCTGCTTATTTTTATTATTCACTGTTGTTTGTACACACACTTGGCACTTGTCGTTGGGATGCGTGATCCGTGTTGTCATCATCCTGACGTCACGATTCCCGAGATTTTTCGTACGTGAGAGTCGGGGCGTCACAGGTGGTATCAGAGCAGTTTGATTCTGGATAAAACCACATGTCCCTTAGGTGAAGTACCAGAAATTTTTAAAATTGTGATTTGAAATTAATTTGTTTAAAGTATGATATTTTTAATGTTTTAATTTATTGTATGTTATTATATTTTGTGGATTTTATTCTATTTTATTTTATTTGGGTGTTGCTTTTGCTCTTATTTGAAATTTTGTCCAGAGAGTTAAGTAGGGTTGAGGGTTACGCTTTAGCAGGAAAATGGTTAGACCAAGGAGGCCGATTGATGTTTGGTGTGGGTTGTTGTTCCTTTTGGATTTCATTGGTGTGTGTGTTTGCCTCAGGTAGAGTTCATTTATATGATTTTTATGCATGTACTTTGTTTGACTCTGGAGTGTCTCAGTCTTTTGTGTTTGCCTTTTTTGCACGGATGTGCAACTTAGTCACGGAGCCCTTATCGCAATCTTTGGTTGTGCCTCTTCCCAATGGCGAGATGGTGTGGTGTTTTAAAGTTGCAATGGGTTGTCCTTTGGATTTTGGTGGAAGGACACTTGACGCAGAACTAATTGTATTCAAGTTGCTCGGGTTCGACATTATTCGTGGGATGGACTGGTTGTACCGGTATTCGGCATGTATTAATTGTAGAAATCGTGTAATTGGTTTCCAGCTTTCAGAAGGAGATCATTTGGAATATGTGGGAAGTAAGTTGAAAGCGAAACCGACAGTCATATCTGCAGTTCAAGCAAAGAAAGACATAGCCAGTAGAGCTGATGCATATTTGGTTCAAGTGGTGTCTACGCCATCTGAGAAGAAGTCTTTAATAGATATTCCAGTTGTGGAAGAATTTTCTGATGTGTTTGTGGATGATTTTCTCGGGTTGCCTCCAGTTCGTGAGTTGGAGTTTGTTATTGATTTAGAACCTGGAGCCGCTCCTGTGCACAAGGCTCCCTATCGTATGGAACTGGCAGAGTTGAAGATTCAGTTGTAAGAATTGGTTGACAATGGATTTATTCAGCGCAATACTTTTACTTGGGGAGCGCCAGTTTTGTTTGTTAAGAAGAAAGATAGTACTCTCAGAATGTGTATTGACTACCGGGAACTTAATAAAATGACTATCAAGAATAAATATCCGCTTCCTCGGATAGATTATTTATTTGATCAACTTCAAGGAGCAGCTATTTTCTCAAAAATTGACTTGAGATCGAGATATTACCAGTTGAGAATAAGAGACAAAGATATACCCAAGACTGATTTTAGGTTGCGGTATGGACATTATGAGTTTAAAGTGATGCCTTTTGGGTTGACTAATGCTCTTGCAGCTTTTATGGATTTGATGAACCGAGTATTTTGACCTTATCTGGATTCTTTTGTGGTGGTATTTATTAATGATATTATGATTTATTCTCGAGACTTGGAAGAGCATGCTTATCACCTTCGTCTGATGCTTGGGAAATTACGGGAACATCAGTTGTATGCAAAACTAAGTAAATGTGAATTTTGGTTGGAAGAAGTTAAGTTTTTTGGACATGTGATTTCCTGAGATGGTGTGGCTGTAGATCCTAGCAAGGTGGAAGTTGTTTTGTCTTGGCCTCGTCCTTCAACGGTGCGTGAGATTTGGAGTTTCTTGGGACTTGCCGGGTATTATCGGAGATTTGTGGAGGGATTTTCTCGATTATCCGGACCTCTCACTGCTTTGACTAGGAAGAATGCTGAATTTGTTTGGTTAGATCGATACGAGAGGAGTTTCCAAGAATTAAAGAAGAGACTGACAACAGTGCCTGTTTTGGCACTTCCTGAGCCACATAAGTCGTTTGTGGTATTTAGTGATGCATCCAAATTTGGGTTAGGATGTGTTCTTATGTAGGAGGGACGAGTTGTTGCTTATGCATCTCGTCAGTTTAAAGTTCATGAGAAGAATTATCCCACGCATGATTTGGAATTGACAGCTGTAGTGTTTACTCTTAAGATCTAGCGACATTATCTGTATGTGGAAGTCTGTGAAGTCTACACTAACCATAAGAGCTTGAAGCATCTGTTTTCTCAGAAAAATCTCAATATGAGACAGAGGCGATGGTTAGAGCTAATTAGCGACTATCAATGTAAGATCAAGTATCATCCAGGGAAGGCGAATTTAGCCGCTGATGCTTTGAATAGGAAGTCTCGATTAGTGGATGAGGCAGAGTCATCAGGATTGGACTCTCTCCTTTGTGGGATGAGGAGACTTCTTATTGAGAGTTCGCAGCAGGAAGAATTGCTCTCTTCAGTTTTGGATGTTCGAGTAATTGATTTTGAAGAATTGAAGACTCTCCGGAGAAGGGATCCAAACTTGTTAGAGATCAAGAAGAGAGTCAAGAAATCTAGAGGACCTTTGCACTACAGTTTGGATAAAAATGGTATTCTGCGGTTTCGGGATCGAAGAGTAATTCCCAGAGATTTAGAATTTAAAAAGAGAATCTTGGTAGAAGCTCATATAGCTTCTTATTCAGCTCATCCTAGAAGCACTAAGATGTATCGGGATTTAAAGAGAAATTTTTGGTGGGAAGGCATGAAGATGGATAACGCTATGTTTATTGAGAAATGTGACACGTGCTATCAAGTCAAGGTTGAGTATCAGAGACCTGCTGGTAAACTTCAACCTCTCCCTATTCTTGAGTGGAAGTGGGATGACATCTCTATAGATTTTGTAGTAGATCTTCCGAGAACTCCTAGTGAAAAGAATTCAGTTTGGGTGATTGTTGATCGGTTGACCAAGAGTACTCATTTCTTGCCTGTCAATAATACCGACTCTTTGAGAAAGTTGACTCGGTTGTATGTTAAGGAAATAGTGCGTTTGCACGGAGTACCCAGAGCATTGTATCAGATCGAGACCCTCGGTTCACGTTTCATTTTTGGAAGAGCTTGCAGGCAGCGTTAGGCACTAAATTGAAGTTCAGTACTGCTTATCACCCTCAAACTGATGGTCAGTCCGAGCGTATTATTCAGACTCTTGAAGATATGTTGCGGGCATGTGTCATGGAATTTCAAGGGAGTTGGAAAAATCAGTTGTCATTAATAGAATTTGCTTATAATAACAGTTTTCATGCCTCAATTCAGATGGCCCCGTATGAAGTTTTGTATGGAAGGAAGTGTAGATCACCTTTGTGTTGGGATGAAGTGGGTGAGAGTAAATTAATTGGGCCTAAGTTAATTCAAGAGATGAAAAATCAAGTTCGGGTTATAAGGAATAAAATGGCGGAAGCGTAAAGTCGTCAGAAGAGCTATGCTGACACGAGGAAAAGAGACTTATCATTTGAAGAAGGTGATTGGGTGTACCTCAAAGTCTCTCCTATGAAAGGCGTTAAGCGCTTTGGTAAGAAGGGAAAGCTTAGCCCGAGCTATGTTGGTCATTTTCAGATTGTGGAGAAGGTTGAGCTTGTTGCTTATAGAGTTGCATTACCGGATTATTTCGGGGATGTTCATGATGTGTTCTATGTGTCGTCGTTGAAGAAAAGTTTTGGGCAACAAGAACCGCGTTTTGTCGACCCGGAACGCATTCAACTTCAGCCTAACCTTACTTATGAAGTTGTTCCAACGCAGATTGTGGATTGGAAACTGCAAAAGTTAAGGTACAAGACGATACTTTTGGTGAAGGTGTCATGGGGTGATCCGCTAGTTCAAGATTTCTCTTGGGAGAGAGAAGCTGACATGAGGGAACAGTATCCGTATTTGTTTGGTTGACTCTACTGGTATGTTTCTTAAGTCTGCTCTTAGTCGAATCTTATGTCTGTCTTAACTTTAATGTTTGACCTTACCAATTTTGAGGACAAAATTTTATTTACGGGGGGAGGATGTAACACTCCGTATTTTAGTATATTTTTATTGAATGATTATTTTATTTAATTTAAATATTGATTATCTTGTTTTAATATTATGAGAGTTTTATTATATTATTTTATAATATTTTAAGTTGTGAAATTAATTTTTAATGTGCTTTCTTATTATTAATTATTGTTTTGGAGTTTAAATTGATCTTTAATTTAAATTTGTTTGTTTATGGGTTTTAAAATTACTATTTTTTTAATTAAACCTTTCACTGCATTTGAATTATTTTATTTAGTTTACAGTTTTAAAATATTTTTCGTTGGATCATTTTTTGGACCCCATTTATGAGGATTGGACCTCATTTCTTTCTCTCCATTTTTTTTTTCTTTTCTTCCTTATTTCTCCCGTTTCTCTCCCAGCCCACGCGACCCTCTCTCTCTTTCCTCTCATTCAGCAGAAACACCCTCTCCCAATCTGCACCGCCGCGTGCCGCCGTGGTCGTCACCGCCCGGCCCAGTCGACTCCTCAGACGCTGATGACCCTACCCCTCCATTCCCATCCTCCCCCGCGCCGCTGTTTGCCCACACTCCCATTCCAAAGCCGCATGGCTTTTGAGCTCCAGCGCCGCCGTCCGGCCACTATCTCTTCACCACTTCTTCCCCGACCTCCTAGCAACCCAAATGACCCAACCTCAGCTCCGATCCGTCACCAGTGAAGCCGCATTGTCCACATCTCCAATTTGTGCATTTTTTTGGCTTTAAACCGCCCCTTTCGCAGCCACCCATGGCCAAAAGCCACCACCACTAGCTTCACCGACCTCTCTAGGCCTTACCCTAACAATTTCAAGTCTTGATTTGACCCCGTTCAAAAGTAAGTTTTTGAGACCCACGGCCACAGTGTATTTTGCACTGTGTAGTTGCTGTTTTGTGG
Source organism: Cyclocarya paliurus (assembly GCA_029856935.1). Taxonomy (NCBI): domain Eukaryota; kingdom Viridiplantae; phylum Streptophyta; class Magnoliopsida; order Fagales; family Juglandaceae; genus Cyclocarya; species Cyclocarya paliurus. Next base: position 36,685,185 of record CM056947.1, on the reverse strand, counting down.
CTTCCAGCTCATCCGTGATCCTCTGAAAATTACTATATAGCGCTGTAAGTATTTTTCCAATCATTTTTTGAGATTTAAATATATTTTTGCACTAACTCATTTCACTGTGTTTGGTTGGTTGTGCCAGACTGAGTTCAAGGAGTATAGGGGTCGGATGGATTGAAGGATAGAGTATTTGTGTGTTTAGCTATATTGTGATTTGGTTGGTTGTTGGATATTGAGGTTGTGTCTGGTACATTGCATGTGCACGCATATTCATGTTTGTAAAATGAAAATTGAGTTTTCGGGTAATTGCATTCATGTTCATGTGTTTATTGAAAACTAGGTTTTCATGTGTGGAATGGATTTTGAGTGCGTGTGTATCACGACCCCAAGCCGAGATGAGGCAATATCTCAATGGAGCTCCTCTAGTCACTCGAGAGCGAAATATACTGAGTGACGTCCCCTGTGTTGTCGCCGGGCGACAACGGGATCGGACGAGTTTCGTGCCGACTCCGTGGCCCTTCTGCTAGAGGGGGCTAGAGGATGCCTGGCCACGAACGCACTGGGTGCGGAACTGGGCGTCGCTCGTTATGAAGCCAGGGTATGCGAATGATCCCTAGGGGAGATCATGGTACCTACGGATAAAATGGATAATGGCTGTTTTCTGAAAAAAATAGTGTGTGTTGGATAATAGATTTTGTGTGAGTCATTTTTTGGGAAAATGATGGATATTTGTTTTAGGCTATTTTCTGAAAAAATGGTGGAAATGTTTTAGGGCCAAAATGGGATTTTGACTTGTGTTGGAAAAATATTCATTTTCGGAAAAAATGATATTTTTGGATTTCATGCATATTCCATCATATGCATGCATGGTTGATTGTATTAAATGTGTTTCTATCTCAGGATTGGTTGGGTTATAACTTACCTGTGGTACCATTTAATGGTACTGCAGATTTTGTTGATGATGATGCAGATGCTGAGTCTGAGGATTTGGCTCTGCCGAATGAGTGATCTGGGATCACTCGTTTATGTCTTTTCAACCTTGTATTATTTTTATGAGACATTTGGTTTTATGCTTTTAAATGCTTGTATTTGGATATTTGTATTTGAACAAAATTCTGATATTAGTTGACTTATTATATTATTTGCTGCTTATTTTTATTATACACTGTTGTTTGTACACATACTTGGTACTTGTCGTTGGGATGCGTGACAAGTGTTGTCATCATCCTGACATCACGATTCTTGAGATTTTTCGTACGTAGGAGTCGAGGCGTCACAGGAGATGTGAATTTTGATTGCAGGGGTTGGATGGATTAGGCTGAGTTGTAAAGGAGATTTGCTAAGGTTGAAGGATTTGTGGAGATGAAGAGTTGATTAAGTGGGTCAAGTCAGATGCCATGGGGCTGAGGGAGAGGATTTCCTTAACTGATGGGCTCACCAGAAGGGACACTTTGTGGTTTGGGTAAGTTAGATCTGCTGGGCTTAGCAAGTGATCAAATTGGGAGATGGTGGTATTGAATATGAAAAGGCCAAGTGTGTGTTCGTTCGTGTGGAATAAAGGTGGGTTTGGTGGACAGTCTACTGAATCAGAGAATTGATTCTATGCAAAAGATTGGATCAGCATTGGGATATGTTGGTTTGGTTGGTTTGGTTGGTTTTGGTGGTCTGGTTGGTGGGTGGTGGAATTTTGATGTTGTGGGTTGGAAAGAGACAGAATGTTCCTCTGTGTGGGGTATGGTGAGCTGGAGAGGGAAATGAGGGGGCTAGGCTGACTGGAATTTAATGCTGATGTTTCATTTGGGGATTGTGACGTCATGAGACCAAAGGGGGTAGAGAGGGATTCTGAAAAATTGTCTTTCATGCATAGTAGACTGAGGGTAGCTTCTACAATGATTTTTTGGTAGTTTTCACGGTGGGGGGTTGGTCTCAAGCTAGCTAAAGGGGTGATACTCTATTTCTTTTTTTAGGAAAGAGGGCACTGATGGTGAGTGTGACCTAGTCTTTTGCATGAGTAGCAAAAGTCTGAGAGTCTCTCATATTTGAAAGATATTTTTGCAAGATTCTGATTTAGACGAGGAAGACAAAAAATAGCTTGCAATGGGGCTGATATATTGACTCTAAGTTTGAGACAAATGCATTTTTTTGGAGGGGCTCCAGGGCGTGAGGACTAATCAACACAGGAGGTGTAGTCTATTTTAATAATGGAGGCTAGAATTCTCCCTATTTGGTTTGCAGTATCTGAAGTCATTAGCTCAAGAGAGAGGCCATGGATTTGAAGCCAAAAGGTCGTGGGGTCTAAGTCAATTTTAGAGAGGCTTAAGGCAAGATTCCATTGTTGCAGAACCAAATCAAAACCTTGGAATCTCTAGAGTATTGTTAGAGCATTTTATTGGATTAGCTAAATGCTAGTGAAAGTCATATTTTAAAAAATGTTCATTAATTGAGTCTACATTAGATTAGTTAAATACAATTTATCTCAAATATTAGCTACAATAAATTCATCCAACTTTTCATATATGAAGATGACTGTAGCACCTTCATATTAATATTTTATTCATTTATTCACGCCTCTTTTCCTTTTCCTTCCCATGGCCATCTCCTTCCTCGCACGACTCTTCTCTTTTGCACATTCACTTCCCGCGGCCATTGCCTTCTTTGCATGACCATCTCACTTACAGTAGCTCTCTCTCTCTCTCTCTCTCTCTCTAAACCGAGACACCCATAATTTCTAGCCACGCAACAGGCCTTACGCAACAAAAAACACTCCCTCATACCTCAGCCCTTGCCTTGCCGTAAACACAATGGAGCCACCGTCAAACACAAGCAAACAAACCAAAACCATATAGACCACCATATATACCCTACGTTCAAGCTCCCTTCACCACGAAACCAACGTTAGCCACCCTATCTCCTCACAGGCAAGCAACTGGCAATCATTCAGCCACAATTTATGTCGTCCATGGTGTTGCGAGGTGCCTTTTTCTCCTTCACTAACATGCACAGAGGAGACCCATTTGTCCTCACAAAATCTTAGTATAGCAGCGCCCAATAATCTCTCTCTCTCTCTCTCAATGCTCTGCCGCCGCGCTAGCCACCGTTCACCTCATCCAGCTCTGTAGCGTCTTCTTCCCTTAGTGAATCATAGACCCCATCGCACAGCCTCCTTTTTTGGTGAGTCCTTTGTCATCCACAAAAGTTGAGCTTTTATTTTGTTCTTCCCGTGATTTAAACTGTAGGTGTAGTATTAGAGAGAGAGCCATTGTAAGTGTTGTGGATGAGATATTGTAAGCACATTTATTGTAACCAATTTTGGTTTTAGTTTTAGGCTTTGTTTGGTTCTCCAACCAAACTCAATTCATCTCACTCATCATTACAACTTTTTTAAATTTCAATACAAAATATAATAAACAATTCAACTTTTTCAAATCCCAAAACAATAAAAATATTCAAAAATAATATTTTAACAATATTTTATTATCTAAACTCAACTCAACTCAACTCATTTCAACAACCAAACACACCCTTAAAGTTAAACTGGAGAGAGATTATACATATCATATTTTTATTTACATATGAAATTGTTATATTGTAGATTATTGAATTGTGAAAATGAAAATGATATGACTGTTGGAAGTTATTAGAGATTATGAAAAAAATAAAAAAGTAATTAAAAAATAAAAATCAATTAAAGAAATATAAAAATAAAAAATTATTATTATTACTATAGAGAGTGTGATGGTTAATCCAATGTAGACTTTAAGTTTTGAGTGATTAGCTAAAAGTAAAAAAGTGACATATTAGTCAAATTTTGAAGAATGGGATGACCAATCCAATGCCAATCATCTTAGGTATAAGTTTTAAATAATTAAGTTATGTATGTATTTTTTGTAAAAAAATGAGTCCCACTAAAAAAAAAGGTTTTATATATATATATATATATATATATATATATATATATATATATTCATTGTCTAATCTACTTTTTTACAAAAAAGACTACCTGGGACTTGTCTATCTCTGATTTCTACAAATCATTGCCTTTTAGGTTAACCCAATTTAACTACAAGATTTTTCATAATCTTTTGAATACTCTATCAAAGCATTGATTACTCTATCAAAGCATTGATTTTCAATCCTTTTGAATTGCTCCTACAAACCGAAGTTCAAAGAGATTGAGAATAACATGCTGTTTACAACCGTTTGACAAATAAAAGCATGTGTACAAAACGTGAGGTCTAGTGAGTAATCTTTCTTCTCTTTGTTCGTTTGCTAAACAAACAACTATTTTCATTGTTGTTGATGCAATTTTTCAGATGCGGCCAAAGCCCAATCATACGGTTGAATGGTCCACAATGATTGTTTAGGCATTTATACAGTGCTCGGATGGTGGTTGTTGAAATAAATAATAAATAAAGCGTATAAAATATAAATAAAAAAAGAAACATAAAGATTTACATGATTTAGCATAAAATCTACATTCATAAATCATTTAAAGGTGAAATCCATTATATTTAATGATTGTATAGTTTCTCACGAATTCACATAATTCTCAATTCAATAGAGAAAATAGGATTGAGATGGGCTGAAAAAAAGGTCGTCCCTGTAGAAACTTGGAAGTAGAGCCTCTAGAGAGTGTAGAGAAGTCTTTCATTGTAGAGTTATTAGATCATCCCACGTGTACCCTCCTTTTATAGGTGTTTCATTTTTACCTTTTTGTACGTTAATCAATTTCTTTTAACTTGATTTCTTCCTCGTATCATTATTATTTTTTTCTCTCTCTCTTTCTTAAACTTCCAATCGACTGAACCCAATTCATTTTTTATCCAACAATTGTGGCCCAAGTTCTGTTCTAATCTTCTAGGCAGTGAGCTCAAGTTAACAAAATACAAGCTCGAGCCCAAGCCTAATGGAGCTTGGCCATGTGAACTCCAATTATCAAACATCTTACTTCTTAGGACTCCGAACTTAGAATTGGGCTCAAACCCGAGGCAGCACAATGCTCTCTCTCTCTTCTGAGAACCCAAGAATCTAGTCAAACTAAGGTCCTAGTTGAGAGAATAAAGAGATTTTACAATTCCCGTTTTATCTCGGTTTCATAAGACACAAAAATACAAGTAATTTTCACTAGAATTTGTTCCCAAATATATTTTTAATATATCCCACCATTTTTTCAAATCCGAACAAAAACTCTGTTTAATGAAGACTAGGCTACGTTTGGATAATAAAAGTGTTTCAAATGATATGTGAATAGTGAATAATTTATAAACAGTAGTGAAGTAATCTGAAAATATATGTATTCCCTAACAAATCATTGTAATGAATACTGTAAAATTTTACAAAACTTGATAAAATGCACGCATTGGATAAAACTATGTAGTGTCAGCAAGAAATGCAGATAAGGGGATGAAAGGAAAATACGTGATGAGATACACATGAAATAACGAAAAATTCTACCCAACAATCTTACACCACACTTGCTAAGAAAAAAAAAAAGAGTTATTCTACTCAGCAAGTGTGTGGTGTATGACTGCTGAATAAAATAACTCTTAAATAATACCCCAAGAGAGGATGGCAAGGTAATAGTTCAATACAATGATCACGGCTAGGCAGGGTACAAAGCACGAAATAATCTTTCCAACCTCCTATTATTCACCACACTCCACACTCCACATTTTTTTTTAATTTTTTTTTATCAAATATTTTTTATATGAATAGTGAATAAAAAATCTGAAATATTTAAAAAAAAATAAATTCAAAAAAAATTTTAAAAAAAATATTAAAAAATATGGAGTGTGGAGTGTGGGTGAATAGTAGGAAGTTGTGTAGCAAATATCCCTATAGGCTATGTTCAGTAAGTGAAGTAGTCTGAGATAGTAAATGAAAATACTTTATTACTATTTACAAACTATTCACTATTTTTTTTTTAATAGTAGTCATTATTTTTTTACTACTATTTATGGACAACACGAGATCAAATCAACATTCAATCGTAAGAATTATCTTGGAAGAGGCTTCCATCGGCAAGGCATCTCCTGCAGAGAGATTTGCTTTGAAAGGACCCCTACCATGAGAAGCGTGTTCCGAGAGGATAACTTCTCCAATATATACACTCTATCTTCAATAAACACCCCACCATGCGTGCAAGATACAAGACCTATTGAAACATATTATCAAAAAAATTCTAATATTATTTGTTAACTCAAGCATAGGAGACATCCTTGTTGGGATCGATCACCGAACTTGTCTTCTTCGTTTTCACAGGTTGGTTTCGACGGAGCTCATGGTATTGCCAAGCTTACGTGGAACTGTCTCCAACAACACGTTCATAAACTTTAAAGAAAATTTGCAATCAAACATCCTCTATGTACACTTCAAGTTGCTTCAGTCTTTCATGCTTTTTGTGGGTACAAAGAGCCCCACAAATCAAATATTTTTGTCCGATCAAGTATCAATGTCTGTCAGTCACAAGGATGGCTTGGAGGCCTGAACCAAGGATCCGTAGCCAAGGATCTTGCTTCTCGATCGAGGGGCCCCCCACAGCCGAGGAGGAACCAGAATAATACACCAAAAGAAAACAGTACTAAATTAAATTATCGTATGATCCACAAGAATGTGTAAAAGAACATCATTATTAGCTTTAAACCAAAAAAGAGATTTGAAACGTGAGGTTCTTAAGAGGAGAGATAAAAAGCCAAAAAATCCTTGTCCCTGAATCTGGCTGATCCATCCGCAGAAAGGAGTGGCGAGCAAGACCTGAAAATCCATGGAAGAGAACCCAGAAGGGAACTTTTTTTCTTATTCTTTTGTTTTTCTTTCATTTTTTTTTTCTCTCTATTTTTTTGCCCCCACCCACCCTTTATCGATGGCATCGTGTACATATTTTAAAGGTCTAGAGGGCCCATCCTTCTTGTCTCTACCCAAGGGAGAAAGGGTGAGAGACCTGCATCAATCAAATTACTTCAAAAGAGATTGCTCTGTTTTTTGGTTCTTTTGGGATTTGTCATCGTGATCAGTCTTATATATTGTATTACAATTTTAAGCGTAAATATTCTTAAAATATTTAAAATTGCCCCCGCACAGTTTATCCCTCAAATATCCTAAAGTTTATTAATATAATAGTCTTGATTTGACGTCTTTATATTTCTTTATTTGATTTTGGTTTGTATTGTACGGTTTGTTTAGTTTCATATCAATGATATCATATAAGTTTTTCTTGTCTTTCTAAACTTACATAGTTATATGATTTTTTTATTTTGTTCTCATTTGGGTCATTCTCGACTTCATTGAGTTTCTTGCCTATCACATGCTCATAATCTTCATTTACAACCTTTGAGATATTTTTAACTACATATTAATAAGCTAACTAATTAGAAGTTTCAAGAGAGTTTATTTAATAGTTAAAACAAATCTAGAAGATTCTTGCATATGGAAGGCAGTAGATTTATCTAGCTAGAGGATTGATGAGTTTCTAGAGAGATAAAGAGAGTATGTGAAGAATTTATTTTCTTTTGTGGAGAATTTATTAGTTATTCACATGCTTCTTCTTCTTTTTTGACTTATTAATAGTAATACAATTATACAATAAAAATCTAACGACTTTTATATTATTAGATACTTTTTTAGATTTATTCTTGATGTATAAATTTTTTTAAAATTTAGAAAAATATGAGTAAGCTGAGAATAATTGTATAATTTTATAACGTATAATTATTATTTTTATATAGTCACATATAAAAAGTACATATTACTTATGCTGACACATACTGGCACACTTTTTCGATCATCTCCTAAGATATCAAATACTAGTTCTGCCCCTGATGACCATGGTGATTCGGTGAACTCACCCTTTGTCCTACATGAACATCCTCAAAGCTATGAACAAGGATATCACGTGCCTTCCACGACCAATTGTTTAGATTTTTATGTGCCAAATGTTTGGACTAGGACCTTCTGAGTTTTTGCTTGATCCAACATCCCCATTTTAAGGAAGAAAAATACTTTACATCAGTTCCTGTTGGGGAGCAACGAGCACACACTTTACGTATCATCATCCAAACCATTCATATGAAGTGAAAACCAACAGCTACAAGAGAAATAAGAGAGAGACACACGAGGATGAGAGACCGAGCGAGCGAGAGAGAGAGAGCTGATGAGAGAGAGATCGAGTGAGAGAGATAAGATGAAAGAGCCGAGATGTGAGAGAGTCGAGAAGAGAGAGAGAGACGATGAGGGATGAGAGAGAGAGAGTGGAGAGTGAGCTTATGAGAGAGACGCTAGGGAGTGAGGTGATGAGAGAGAGAGGGGTAGAAGAAGATCTAGTGTGTTTTGCACCCAAAAAAAAAGGAGACTGACGAGAGAGACGCTAGACTCTGGAGAGTGAGCTAATGAGAGAGAGAGGAAGAGAGAGAAAGAGGTGATGAGAGAGAGAGGGGTAGAAGGTTGTCTGCTGCGTTTTGCACCAAAAAAAGAACAAGAAGTTACACGTTAGGTGTGCTACGGATCAGCCATGAATAGGGACTGATCTGTAGCACAGCTCTTTCAGGAAGCATGCAGAAATACAATTCATCATTATTTTAATTTTTTTTATAATTTGTTATTATAATAGTAAAGAATCGAAAATTATTTATAATACTCTACCTATCTTTGAATCGTGTGATATCAATGATGAGAGGATTAGCGTTTTTCATGCACAAAATTTACCAATATTAAAGAGAGAGTCTAATTTGGATAGTGAAGTAAGATGGTTTTAATTGAAAGTTAAAAGTTAAATAAAATATTAGTAGTATATTATTTCTTAATATTATTATTATTTTATAATTTGAAAAAGTTTAATTTTTTATGATATTTTATATGAAAATTTAAAAAAATTATACTGATGAAATGAGATGAAACCATTTCTATATCCAAACGGAGCTAATGAAGAGATCAATCATGTCATACAACAAAATTCATTCACGTTATAAAAATATTGTTCTTTCATTTTAATTTCGTCTTCGTGATTTATATTGAATGATATTGTGGATTAGTGGTAAGTGATGATCCTCTAAAAAGGTAGAATATTTCTGGTCGCCTAGTTGCCAGCGATAATATATTTATAAAATTAGAGAATACTAACAACTAGTTGTTTCCAATAAGTTTTTGCATAAAATAATAGGTTTGCGGACAAAAACAATAAAAATTTATCTTGATCACTAAATTTAACTAAATCATTTAATTAATAGAACGTTATATAATATAGAGAAATAATTTCGTCACAAATGAATTTCATAAAAATAAACTTATAAATTGATGTGATTCATCATATTATAAAATTATTATTATAAAGTAAATCTAATGTATCATACAAATCTACTCATTTGTGAGTTTAAAAAAAAAAAAAAACTTATATTTTAAAGTGAGATCCACATTTTTATAAAGAGAAAAGATATTTGTAATCGTAAATTGTGCAACTGTCGTATAATCACATTGAAAAAGTGAATAAAACATGGGACTCACATGAAAAAAAATTAATTTTTTAATAATAGACTCCACTTTTTTTCAAAACGATTACACAATATTTACACACTTTACGGTTGTATATAGAATTACTCAATATTATTTTTTGTACAATATATTTTAGGCCTCGTTTGTTTTCGGAGATGAGATGTTAAAAAGTTAAATAAAATCTTATTAGAATATATTTTTTAATATTATTTTTGTTTTAAAATTTAAAATAATTGAATTATTTATTTTATTTTGTAATAGAATTTGGAAAAGTTGTACTGATTAGATGAGATAAATTTGAAAAAGTTGAATTATTTATTTTATTTTGTATTGAAATTTAAAAAAATATAATGATGAAATTGAGATAAGATGAGATATTTTCTGAAAATAAAACGAAATCTTTGTCTCGTTTCCGGGGCATAAATCACTTTCTTGACTGACCTGGTTAAAATAATATGAGGGTAGAACTGCACCAAAGCCGACCTGCACTAGTACGAGTTTTTCACATTTTGTTTTCGTTGCACCAACAACTCCTATTTGATTGTGTATTAATTCCATTTTCAAAGTCTCCCTTCCAATTAATGCATCTCTTTAAACTTATTATATGCCTATTTATTTCTTCGAAACTTCATAAAATTGAATATTCAATCTGACCTTAGCCATGCCATGCCATACAGCTCACACATTTGATGTTAAATTTGATGACTCCGTCAGCCAATCAAGATGTTAGATTGACCAAAGTTGGAAAATAATCTACATTTTCCAACTTCTTCGTCTTAATTCACGTGAACAAGACTTGGAGTTTGCACCAATCTCTTTAAATGGGCAAGAAAATTCCATAGAAATTTGTCCCTCATTTCCATCCCCACGTTATTGTTGACCAAAACAGACATGATCTACAGCACTTATGTCCCCATGCAATATACAAACAACCTATAAATGTTAAAGAGAGTTGCTACATACAGACGTAATTTTTCCTTGTATGTGCACACTGCTGATGTGGCAGTCAGCATTTATATTTAAAAGAAAAACAAAAAAATCAAAAGGCCAAAAAATGAAATTCACTTCCGTCTGCTTGCACTTTTTCATTTCAGAATGAAAATATCTCCCCCCCTTCGTCTACCCACTCCCCTTTCGTCCACCCACTCCTCCTCGACATTGAAATAGGTAAGTTCCTTTGACAGCTTTTTTTTTTTTTACTCATCTGTGTGTTTAATAATGTCTGACTTGGAAAATTTGTCAAACGAACGGTAGAGACTGCAGAAATCTGTAATGAGAAGAAGGTGGAAAAATCTGTAAAATCTGCGTTAGTTATGAAATTTGTGAAAGGAAGAATTTTTTTTTTCTAGTTCTGTAAACCAGCAGCCATGAACTAAGTTTAGAGCCATGAAAATAGAAGTCTTTCGTTGTCCCTTCAGTACGAAGGATCTTCTGGAAAATTGATTTTTTCACTTTAGAAAATTAATACGAGAGAAGGGTATAATATATACACACAATTTTGAAAGTGGAGAATAGTCTCAAATGAAAAACGTTGCATTTTGTGTTTTCAGAGGGGTTCTTCAGTGGAACGAAAGTCATGTGCGCATTGTTTTCATCACTTAATTCAAACGGTACGTTTTAGTCTACGTAGGAGACCGTTTGCGGGGAGGCCCCTCCCACGCCTGCGCTTAGACTTTCTCAATGTTAAAATACTTGACATCAAATATGGGTGGTTTGGATGGTAAATTAAGATGAAATGAATTAAAATGAAAATTGAATAAAGTCTTATTTTTTTGATCTTATAATTATTTTAAAATTTTAAAAAATAGAACTGTTATTATATTTTATATAAAAATTTTAAAAAAATTATAATAATTAGATGAAATAAGATAAGTTAAAATAACAAAAATATTCTAATCATAAAATGATTACACGAAAATAATTTTACAAACTAACGTGATTTGATGTGATTTATTAGATTATAAAATTATTTTTATTATAAAATAGATATAATAAACAAAGTCAATTAAAATTTTTTTTATATAATTTTTTTTTTTTATGGATGCAGTTGTACTCTTAAAATAATTTTTCTATCCACTACTTCCAAATGTGTTGGAATCCTTTCAAAACATGAAAACAAAACAAGATTGCTCTTAAAAGTCCATTGCAGTGACGACACTAACATATACCCAAACCTCAATTTATTCCAAATCTTAAGAGCAAAGACCCATAACACGATTACCTTAAAAACAAAAACAAAAAACAAAATAACCATAGAATAGCCAAAATGCCAACGTTTAGCAACCCTACATAATCACCAAAACGCGACTCCACAAACTGCCTGGCAATGACCGATGAGACTGACAACCAGTCACTCTGATTGGCTGGCTGGCCTACGCTGACGAAATCCAAGGACACGCCTTGACCTCCTCTTCTTCCGCCACCGCCTCCTTCCAGCACTGCATGACAGCCTTGGTAGGTGTGCGCAGTGCGCACACACCCTTGGCCTTCGCCGAGTACGACAGGTACACAACGCTCCCCCCACCTGGAAGCTCCTGTTTCACCAAACTGTTACACGTGTATCCCTCCACGTCCGCTAACGCCCATTGATGGACCCAACCTCCGCGGCACGTGACCGCAACGGAGAACTCGGCCGGTCCGAAACAGCTCAGCACCCTCTTCACTAGCGGCTCGAACCGGATCGTCTGCGGGTCGAACCCCAAGGCCTCGTAGCTCGCGTAACTGAAGCCGTCCTCTGGGGTCACGTGCACCGTCGAGTATGCTGGACCGTCGATCCCATTCATCGAGTACCCGCACGGGTCAAAATCAAAGTCACAGATCACGTGCGAAGGAATGATCTCTGATATCCCGGACAATTTGGTCATTTCACGAGCCGCATAGTCCGATTTCTTGAAAAACACGGCCGCCTTCTCGCGGTCCAAACCGGTCATGCACATCTCAAGAGTGATCTCGTCCGTCCGATTAGCCGTCACCGATTTCCCACCCTCCTTTGTCGCTGAGTAAATGTACCAGTTACGATTTGGGGCGTTGGGATCGCCGATCACAAAGGCCTTACCGTGCATATGCCCAAAGAACTCATTCAACACGGCGACTTCTTCGCTGAAGCTCCGGTGAGGGGCAGGTTGGTAATTTGGAAAAATAAAGCTTCCCCGAGAGTATTTAACGGAGTTGACGGCAAGCGAGAGAGACTCGGCAAGTCGGAGAATCGGTGCGACAGACAAGAGCAGCTTGGTGGTCCCACATGTTTTGAGAACGATCTTGAATGGATAGACGAAGAGGCTGGACTCGGAGAGAACGTAGGAATCGAACTCAGAGTTAGAGAGTTGGGACACGATGGTGCAGCTAGCTGGCTCGAGAATGGAGTCGAGCTGGGGTCGAGTCAGGGCTCGGAGACCGAGCCCCTCTGGGTCATTGAAAATGGGTGGCTCCGAGAATGCCACTTCGAGCCTCTTCTCGAAGCCTTCGAACCCGATTGGTGAAGGTGGTGGTGGTGGGGGTTGACGGTCGGTGGTCATTGCTGAATAGGATTTTTTTCTGATATCACTGAAAACTAATCAACAAAGGAGAGAATGAAACAGACTCTGTTTTTCTGGTTTTCGTTTTACAACAACAGATTATTGATTTTGTTCTGCAAATTAGAGAAAAACGGGAGAAAAGAAAGGATTTGGGAAATGGAATCCTAGTCTACCGAAGGAGGCATTTCTGGAAACGTATCAGGATGGCTTCCTCAAGCACTGCATAGAAAATCACCCAAAAAATAATTAGCAAAATGAATGAATATCAGAGGAAGTTGGTAGTGGGATTGAGAAGAGTGATCTTACGTTGGAGTAAGCAGCAGATCTGAACTTCTCGATGCCACCGTTGGGACGAACGTCTTCAATGATGTAGCCAAGGGGAGCTTCGTACTGTTTGGAGCCACTACTACTACTAGACTTCTTCTTCCCACCTTTGGTCTCCATTAAAACATCCACGCTTCTGAAATAAATAACATCCAACAGGATTTCAACCATTTTTTCCCCCAAACATGGAAACATAAAATCGAGAACATATACAGCAAACCCCACAAATCTTCGTCACAGAAAAAGCATCAAGATTATATATAACATTAAGAACATCGGAGAGGTAAATCCTCAATACCCAGATCAACGATTCCAAAGAAACAACCGTACATGCAGATAACAACGAAAGCACAAGAAACATAAAATGAACAAAGAAGGGCTATGTAAGCCAAAATAAAAAGAAAAAACCAGATAGAAAACACTCACTTTTCCTTTGGATTAATCGGTTGACGGCAAATTCGAATGAATCGCTCTAGAACTTGTTTTTCTTAAAATTGAAACCAACAATAGGAATAGGGATGCAGGAAAAGACGACAGAGAGGGAAGAACGTGATGAATCGTTCAGAGGTTCACAGGAAAAGAGGGGGAGGCGTAAGGTTGTGAGTGAAGGAGAGAAGGGAACGGAAAGAGGGTATTTATAGGGGAGCAAAATGTGAGGGTAGGACTGTTGTGGTAAAAAATAACTCGGAAAGAAACGGATTCTGCAATGATGTGTAAACGTTCACAAGGGAAGCGGCGAAACCTTTTCTTTGGTAGTATGCAATATTTATTTTTAGAATTTATTATCTAAATGAAGATAATATATATTACTTTTTTTTATCTTAAATTTTATTTATTTACCGAGCTGCACATTTGGCTTTATTATTGGGATGATGCCTAGAGCCACCGCTAGGCTCCCGTTACGCTATTTCATGTATTTTTTGTTTTTTTTTTATATAGATTTTTTTAATATTTTAAAAAATAAAAAATATTCATACTATTATTAAAAAATATTTATTTAATTATTAAGTAAAAAAATCAAAAAAATAGTCTTCCCAACTCCAGTTGAGATTTTTTTTTTTACTTTGTAATTAAAGATGTGTTTTTAATAATATTCTAAATTTTTAAAAAAGTATATTTAAAAGAGTTAAAAAAATTAATATAAAAAAAACACATGAAATAGCCAAGCAGAACTCCCAGCGAGAGCCCCAGTGATCGCTCTAGCATTGTTCTTATTATTAACCATTTGAATAAATATTCACCTAAATATATCAAAATAATAAAATTTAAAATAAATAATAACATTTTTCTTAATAATAAAAATGAAAATAATATTGTTTATTTTTCATTTTAATTATATTTAATACAGCATATTTAAAGCGATTATCGATTCAATAATATGTATATAAAAGAAAAAAATTTCGTATCAGCTACTATTTACAACCCTATATCCCATACCCTATGAAAAAAATGTATGTGTAGAATGTGGAAGTAAACAATAACTGATGAGTAAAATTTCTCACATATAAAATTATTTAAAATATATGACATCAATAATTTTTATTAATAATGACATCAGCGAGGAACAAGGTATTATTGAAGATGATCTTAACTGTCAAACTTACACTTGACATAAAATGCAATGTTCTCTAAATTTTATTTTAGATAATATTTGCTAAGTTAAGAAAATAGGATTAAAATATGGCATGTTCAAAATTTAGTTTATTTAAAAAAGAGGTAAAATTTTCCAATGCTAACAAGGCGTGGAGTATGTCTTAAAAATAACATTAAATAGAAATAAAAAGTTATATATATTGGACTCTTTTCACTAAAAGTCTTTTAGACAACCATTGATTAAATGACATGTATTTTTTTATAAAAATAATAATATTCTTAATTTAAAATATAATTATATAAGAAATTATACAAAAAATTATTATTTAAAATGATACATGCGTCGTCCCGACTCGTCCATGGCCAGCCCTGCCGCGGGCCAGACAGGTACCTGTTTGCCAACTTTAATGTAGTTCTTACACGTGTTATTTTGAGGGCCCGGTAAACTTTAATTGAATTTTCTTCTTCTATTTTTTTTTTTTCTTTTGATTTTTAGAGTTTCGTCTTTTACTATTTTGTTATTATTATTATTATTTTTAAATAAAGATACATTAAAATTATATAACAGTTACAAAAGTAGAGATAGATGCATTCGCACAAAATTCTCATTGCTTATACTCAAAATGAGAAGGGTTAAATATAAAAGAAATGGGCAATAAATTATAGGTTTAGGCTCATATTCTTCATCCAGCATAAGATCGCAGAAAACCTTTTATTTTGATTCAACAAATGGATCCATTGATTAGGATTTTAAAGTTTAAACTTTAATTAGAACATCTGTTCTAGTATTTTTCATAGTATAACTTCACTTTCACTATCTTCAAGCGTTAATTTGAAAAGGTTAAGAATATAGTAAGATAGTTAGAGACGATTAAATCAATCATTAGCGGTTGGGCTGAGCACCGACAATGTTGGAGTCGAATTGCCCTATCTCCGGCTCCAATTCCGACTTTGTCGGAGATTGAATCCAATCTCCAACTCCAACTTCAATTTACATAGCTTCCGATTCAAATCTAACTCTTTGTCAACCCTAATTGACAGCACCTAATGAATATTGACCATTATGCCAATCTGTGAAAGCTACACACTATTAAAAATATAGTAGAGTTAGGCGCATTTTTATGTATATGAGTCCAACAAAAATATCGGTATCACACGTGTGATCGTTAAAGTTGCAAAGTTGTAGCGGCGTATGAAGCTCACATGCAATGTGAGTGGCACGTGGAGTTTTGGTGTGCATGTGCCGCACACATTTGTTGGACAACAGCCAATTCTTAGCCTATCTTGTAGATTAGCGTATGAAAGAGTACAAAAATGTGGTGCATGTAATCTTTTGGTGGCGAAAAGCTGTATTTCAGGCATTTTTCAACCTAGTAAAGAAATAAATGACAAGGGATAACAGCTAAGACACGGGATTTGTTGGAGGAGAAGATTAGCTCCCTCCCTCTTTCCTCCCTACCTTATACAAAAAGGTTGAAGCTTTTTCGGGTTTCTAGAGATAACAGCTAAGACTATCATTACTAATATGAACATTGTAATAAATTGCTTCCATCGCTTCCTAACATACTGAAAAGTGTGCTCTTCAAAGTCCAAGTTTTCTCGGATCAATATCCTCCCTTTTCGGATCTAGATCTTATAAAAGATAAACCATATTTTATAGCATTGACAATAAATTTTAGAGAATCTAGATTTACTTTTACTTAGAGTATTGTCATTTGTTTCATTAAAGTTATCTTTAAAATTAAATGAAAAGTATATATTTTTCATAAATCCAAAACATCTCTAGTCATAACCCCATATTGGATTAGTCAAAATAATAATATGATAGTATTTTCTTAATAATAATATTTTAAATTCTTTTTCATATTTTGCAATTATATTAACTATATGTTAATTAATAATAATATTTCTTCTTTCATATATTTTAAAACCAAATACAAAAATGAAAGTGAAAGGACGTTCGGGAGAAATGAAAATCGTGAAAAATGAAAATCGAAAAGCAATGCAATTGGGGTAATTTTTATAATAAAATATTACTTTTGAAGATGAATCGTACATCTTCAAATTTAAAGATATACTTAAAATTAATGTAACTCATAGTTCAAGTTTTTACTTTTTGAAGAAACATATTGATAGACCAACTATGCATATTTAACTTAAATGAAAATACGAATAAATGAGTAAAATTACGTACCCGTCATGCACATTTGAAGGATTATCCTCAAATGTTAATAAGTATTTATTTTTTGTCTTCTTATATTTAAATCCTTAATGTTATGATCGTATTCTTTGAATTGATGGTTAATTGAACAGATAATGATAGACCAACTATGCATATTTTTTCGAAATATTGAAAGAGAGGTTATGAGAGTACAAAAATGTCAACACAAATGTAGAATTTCAACCCATTAATATTTTCGGACTGGCTAATCATTTAACTCATGATTTTGTTTGTTCTTTTTTCTCCTTTATTTTTATTCAAAAAGGCACTTTCATTAACACATGGGAACATGTTGAAAATTATAGCTATACAATCATTTTTACAACATTTTATACAATTATATTTTAAATGAGGGACATTTTTGTAAAGATCACTCTTTCGGACCCAACTTGACTAAGCCTTGGAGGAGTTGTTAATACGCATCTATCGTGATAGTTTTATACTAAGGCTTCGTTTGGTTCCTTAACCAAACCCATCTCATCTCACTCATCATTACAATTTTTTCAAATCCCAACACAAAATATAATAAACAATTCAATTTTTTCAAATTTCAAAACAATAAAAATATTCAAAAATAATATTTTAACAATATTTTATTATCTAAACTCAACTCAACTCAACTCATTTCAACAACCAAACGCACCCTAAAAGTTACAAAGAAATTTCATAAAAAATAAATTTACAAGTCGATGTGATAAACTAGATTATAAAGTTATTTTTATTATAAAATAAATCGAACATATCATATAAAATCACATCAATTTGTATGTCTATTGTTAAAAAATCTTTTTATGATTGTAGCACTTATCATTATTGTTTTCTACATTAGGCAGAGTTCTTCTACGATCCATTCCCTATTCATATGTTTTAACATTTTAGGATTTGTTTGAAAAAAGTTTCTTTTTCAAAGTTTTCATCTCATTTCTACTTTATCAAATATCACTCAAATATAAATACTTTCATCCTAATTATTACGACTTCTCCAAAATTTTAAACAACAAATAAAAAATAAGAGTAGTACTACATGTATTTTTAGTTTTACTTACACTGTTAATTACAAGACTCATTTTGTTAGTTTCTTTTGAAATTCAAATTTAAAATTTTATAGTTCATGATTTTCAACATATCAATAATTGACATGTGGAGAAATAAATTTTTTATGAGTTTTTCTCAAGTAAATTTAGCATTTTTCAAAAAACAATTCAATTTTTTCAAATATCTAAATAAAAATTATATTCTAACAATATTTTAATTTTGTTTTATATTTTTTTCTCTCTCATTTTTCAAAATCTCATAATACAACTCAAACTATTCCATTATTATTCGTAAACTATTTTACTACTATTTATAAAATTCTTATCTCACTTTTCAAGCTTTCCCTTAATTTCTTTACTTTTTCTAAAAAGAAAAACTTTGTTATAATTATTTCTTGAAATACTTTACTTGATAAAGATTTTACAATTTACTTGTGGTATGTATTGTGGAACTGAGTCAACTTGATTTTAAACTCGTGTCAACAATTTACTTGTGGTATATATATAGCGTGACCCAGGATTATTAAGTGTTACATAATTAATTGTCAACAAGATTTTAATTATTCATTATTAGAATCATGAACAATACACATACCAAGAGTAGAATATAGGAATAAATAATTGTTAAAACATTTATTTTTTCCTTTTCTGGCCATCTAGAATTCAATTTGGGTGGACTTACTAGGAAAGACACCAAATGAGCTATGATTAAAGATGAGAAAGGACTATGCTTATGCCAGTGCTGCTGCAATACAATAACAGTCAGATCTGTTTGCTTTTCGTTTGTGGCTTCAAATCCTTTATTTGTGTTATATTATTATTATTATTGTCTTTTGTCTCCATTGGCCATTGGTGTATCAAGATCTGTGGCCTATATCTCTCTTTCCATTACTTTTTGTTTGTTAGTAAAAAAGCTACTTTTATTTTTTTTTATTTCTAATTTTCTGGAACCTTTTTTGTCTTCTTTCGTTAATCTTCACCAACCTAAATATGCTAAAATCTTTTTTTACTTTTTATTTTTTATGATAAAAAGGTAAAAGGGATCAATCAGAAGTGACTTTTATATTCGATTATTCGAGCATGACCTGATTGCATCCTATCAGTTAAATCGGGAAAGATACTAGCATTGATTTTTTTTTTTTATATGTATATGTAAAATTATATTTTTTAAAAATTAATTTTATATATTAGGAAAAAATTTTACATTACATTATGAATTAAATAATAATAAAATGTTATTCTTTTTCTAATTTTTTTTTCTAGAATTAGTTTTTCTTGATATGCTTTAAATAAGCAATTATCAATTCCGATCAGTCCTCTTTGATTTATTTGTTTGTGCTTTTGTTGAGAGAGATCAAAGGATAGGAGAAAAAAATAGTAAAATAATATTTGGAGGGTGGACAGTGTTTCTTCGTAGTTATGCAAAATTTTAAAGATATATAATCCATTACATACCAATTTGAGAAGATATTATACAAATATGAAGATGTATAAGCCATTACCAATACTCTAAGAGAGATGTAGATGATAAATTATCATCTAAATACTCTCTTAAGTTCAAATCCACTAGAAAATCTGATAAATAGTTATGTAAATGATACAAAAATTTAGTTAATCCATATTCAAAACCAAGACTCAAGATATGTCAAATCACTTGAGACATAATTAGGACTGTGTTTGGATATTAAATTGAGTTGAGTTGAGTTGGTATAATAAAATATTGTTAGAATATTATTTTTTAATATTATTTTTATTTAAAATTTTAAAAAAATTAAATTATTTATTATGTTTTTATATTAAAATTTAAAAAAATTATAAAAATAAATTGAGATTAATTGAGATAGATTTGATAACCAAACAAAGTCTTAACATTAAACCAACACCTTTGATACGACCAAACTATTAAACTTGATGCAATGCCAAAACCTATCAGCCAGTTGGCTAAATAAAACAGAAAAGAAAACTGTCTGCCAAGGGTTTGATGCACTGAGTATGTATAAGAATTTGGGTTTGCTGTCTGCAGAAACTAGAAAAGTGGTTGGGGGTGGGCAGGTAAAATGGCAGTAAATAATAAGTATGCAGTTGATAGAAGACAGCAAGACATTTTCTGAAGTCAAAGATAAGATGATCGTATTGGGATTCCTTTCCGCACTGTTTTAAGAAGTAGTTATATATGCGAGTCTCGAGGCCAATGATTTCTCATTCTTCATCAGAATATTGTTTCCAATTCATAACTTTGGCATTCAATTATCCTCGGAAAAATATTCTTATTTTTTTAAAAAAAATTATAAATATAAAATATGAGAATTAATATTAACTGATACATAATATTTTTTTATAAAAAATTATATTTATCATCTCATAAACTACATTTTTTTTTATTTTTTTTTCTTTTTCTTGTAATAAGTATATGATTTATAAATAATGAGTAGAACAACTTAATTAATTTAGTAAGAATAAAAATAATAATAATAAAAATTTTAGAAAAAATTAAAATATAAAAGATGTATGATGTGGAATGATGAGTAGCATCCCTATTAAATTATAGATTTTCAATATAGAATTCTTCTACTCATCCTACACTATATATATAATTGTTAAGAGAAAATAACGTAAAAATTAAAAATAGGTGGGTGATGTAGGGCTGCTGAGTATAATTTTTCTTTTAATATATTTCTCATGTATATCAAAATTCATTTTTATCATGAGTTCTATAATGATCGGTTCATTAATTAATATTTAAAAAAAAAAAACATTGGACCATAGAACTAATACATCAGTTGATTAAATAATTACGGTTGTAATTTGGACTCTTGCTAACGAGATACATTTAGTATCTCCATATTTATATTTAAAGAATACAAAGATATAGATGGATAGTTTAGATCTAAAAGACAAGATTTCTAATGTCTTCTTGTTAGTACGTACCAATATAATTAAGGATATGGAAAGGGATAGGTTTTGAAGATGTGAGACCAAAATTAATTGGAGTGATATTGTGCATTTGATCATGTTGAGTAACAAATTATAAGTTTATTTATTGATTTATTCTATTCTCAGAATGTTATGTAGAGCATATTATCTACATTACTTAAATGGTAAGATTTGATTTGTAATATTTAAATTTTAAAATTTTTCTTCCAAATCAAATTATCATATGTAAGCATTTTACCATGCGTGCTCTGCACATCGACTCGAGAATGAGATTTTTCTTATTTATCACTCAACTTGAAATTCTTGAGTGTAATAATTTCCAAAAGAAAAGTTAGTAATTCTAGTTTAAAGCTGTTAAATAAAACAAATATTCCATCATTTTTTACATTTGATAGTCGTGATCATGATAGATTTACAAAACTTCATATAATCTAAGGTTGGATTCAAAATGAATATAATCTAAAATCATTAGGGTCAAATTGTTCTTGGATTTTGGCAGCTAACTTCGTGGATTTTGGCTATAATATAATAAAGTTTTTGTTATATTGTTAATCAGACGAAGATGTACAGCTGGAAAGATAATTACTAGAGAATATATAAATAGTAATGCATAATGTGACCTAGACATGGGGAATCTTCAACAAATTTTTAGGTAATACCCTAATTGTGTCTAGGATTATGTGAAAGATTATTATTTCCTAGATTTGCCACTAAAATCGTACCCTCTAACATTGTTAGTAATGTTGTTATTTTCTTCTAATTAATATATATATATATATATATATATATATATATATATAATATATATATAAAAAATGATATTTGGTATACAAGTGTCGTATACTTCTTTTAAAAAATATTATTATTTTTAATAATAGATCTTACTTTTTTTAAAGGAATATGTAGTACTTGCACATATTAAAACTGTCTCTAACAATACTATATATATAATATATATACACATAGATGCACGCGCATAAAGGCGTACATATATTAATACGAAAATTCATCTTAATTTTTTATTATAGTTCAATAAATTAATGAGAAATGTATTCAATATATGTTAGATGCTATTTATTTATAGGATGAACATTAAATATTTTAAAGTATACTAATTATAAAATGTATTAAAGACATAAATTATAAGAAATCACAATCATATCCAACTCACAATAAAGATATATACGAGTCTTATTGAAAGCCCCACTTGTAAACCTCGACTATGATTTCATGCCTTGGAATGCACGTAATATACATATTATAGAGTCCTTCTATACATTTGCCTACACCGCAATCCACTTCTTTTATTTTTATTTTTAAATTAATTGAGTTTTTCTACTGATTATCATCCCTACATCACATTTTTGATAAGAAAAAAAAAAAAAATATGTGATGTAGGGATAATTAATAGAATTATTCATACATATATATATATATATAATATTTGAGGAATAGATTAAAGTGGCCAATTAAGTAGAGTACATGTGCAACCTATTATGTTATTTGCCTCTAAAGCATCGTGTAATGCATTGTCATGGAACTATGCTCCTAATGTGCCAAGGCTATATATCTAATTAATAAAATAAAGCAACAATTGACCCATTAGAATCACTATATATCTATATTTTTGCCTTCACCACCTTATGCACTTCTCCATATAAAACAAACTATATGGATAAAGCTAGTAAATTTGGGCACAATGCTTCTCTATATCAATGTTTTTAATTAATGTTATTTTTATTTTAAAATTTAAAGCTTAATCACATATTAATATAAATACGTTTTAATCGATTTTATATGTCAATTATTTAAATAAAACTTCATAGTATACAATGATATTTTAGCCTAAAAAATTAATGAATATAAATATATATGAGTAATGCTACTATGTCTCATAATTTATATCATTCACTTTGTCCATTTGACGTGACAACGTAAAATTAATTTTTGTATTTCAAAATAAAATAGTGCTCGAAAACACAAACAGGAAAACTAAAACCCTAGATTTTTTCTACCTTTTTATGTTAGTATAAATTAAAAGATATAATAGCATTATTCAAATACATATAATAAAGGGGACATGTGTCCATATGAAAGGGGAGGTTACAAGATATAAAACTTTTTTTTTGAGTCAAACAAGAACTTGCAAGTTTGCTCAAGATGTGCAAGTTTTTGGGGAGGAGTAGGTACTAATTTATAGACACCATTGGAATCTCCTTCTGCTGTAATCAGGGAACAAAAATAAAAAAATAAAGAGAAACCATAAGAAAATGGTTTGTCATTATTAAGCATTATAAGCATATAAAAGTTTATATATCAGATTAACAAAAGATCACAAGCGTTAATGTCTCCCTAAAATACAAAACAAATTTGGATTCATGTGAATAAAACAATTTTCTACCATAACTTTTTTCTTTTGTTTTTAATTTATTTATTTTTAACATATTATATATATATATATAATTATGATAAAAGCTAAGATTGCCAACTCTGTGTTGCACTAAATTATTCATATATAATGCCATCCTCTTGGGCAAGGACTCAGCACCCACTACACAATCTGAAAATAACACAATGATATTGGGAGAAATAAAAGGAATGGATGAAGACAGACGAGTACATGTTTTTAGTACTTTCAGTGCAGTTTTTTGCACTACATATACCATAAAATCATATCCATGTAATGTGCTCTATTTGGGAAAATTAAAAAATATTGTACTTTTTAACTTTTTGAATGGTTAGGGATAAGGGAGAGCATGCAATGACATGCATATAAAATTTTGCATTTGTTTAGTCCATTTTCTAACTTTATAAAGTAATGAATTCCATTTTTTCTTATCATCTGAGTAACCGACCATTTCGCCATTATGTTATTATATATGAGTAATGTTAGATATAGTTGTATAATATATAATCTATGCGCATTCTCTTTAAAAAAAGATAGAGTCCATCATTAAAAAAAATAATTTTTTCATGTACTTATTTTTTTAATGAAAATGCGCATGACTTGCATACTTTAAGACTGTAAATATCATTTCTTGTTGTATATTATCAAATTTCCCAATGTATATACATATAATGTTTTCTCAATTCAGTTTTCATAGTCAATCAAAAGGGAGTGACCACTAAAAAGAGAGAAAAGCAGCCCCAATTTTTGCTGGAATCATTTTTTTTTTTATAAGTGCTGGAATCATTTTAATGTGCCTGTTCTTGTAGTTTGTCCAACTCCAATCATGCTCTTGGCATGCATTACAAAAGGTGCCATACGCAAAGAATTTCAGGCTGCCTTTTCCTTCTGTTACGGTACCTTTTTTTTTTGTTCACTTCATATATATAATCAAGTGCCTTTTTTGTTTTATCGGATAAATATATAAAGAATAATATTAAATACAGTGTTATGATGTTCAAGAATCGTGTACACGTGAGTCTTGTATTTGTCTTTTATTTTTTTAAAAAGATTGTGTAAAACTTGCACATAAAAACTGTACAAATGTTTTCTCATATATAAAGGAGGTTACGGAAGAAGAGGAAAGAAAGAAAAAGTCATGCCAAAGATATGAATATAAATCGAGCCTAAATATAGGTATTTGATCAAATTCCTTTCATCCATCGTCCTTTTTATAATATATAATCTAAATTATAGACAAATTTTCATGTCGTGTTTCATAAATTACTCAAATATTACAACGTGTATAATATTATTCTTTAACATCCGATTACCATTCAATTATGTGGCGTCATTTATCATTCTCTAATTTTAAACGAGAATATATTTTTCATATATTTTAATAATTTGAGTATACGAACTATGTATGCAAGAAGGATGAAAGTATATTTCTCAATAAGAATAATTTTATATTATCTGTTGACAGAGTCTTGGATATGTTAATAAGAAATGTATTGTCTTCTTTTGTAGAATTGGTTTTATGAGATCGGCTAAGCTCATGAATTTTTCATGGTATCAGAGCCTGTCACAGGATGAATGAGACCCCATATTATTTATCTCATGACAAGAATTAGGAAAAATACTGATCTGAACGTGAGGAAGGGTGTTGAGGAATAATCACACATTATCTGTGGATAAGGTCTTGAGTATGTTTATAAGAAATGATCAATCTTTTTTTATAGAACCGATTTTATAAGATGAGTTAAGCCGGTGAATTTATTCATTTAATCTAAATATACATAATAAGTTTTAGTTAAATAACAAATTTTGAAGGGAAATGATTTATACAATCTTAAAATAAACAAGTTCTGTGGACTATCTTTGAATAAAATAAGGAAAATAAAAAAATAACATTTTTTAGTAAATTTTACTTTTAAAAATATAAAATATGACCACCTTAATACTGTATACAACGTTGCCATGATTTTGAATGGAATAAAAGGGAAATAAGTTGAAATTGTCCTATTGTCCTTAGACTGCAGCTAGCTAGCTTTTGCATACAAAACGTAGCAATCGCTTGGGATGTATGGAGGTTGTGGGATTCAGTTTCTGAAAGGGAAGGGTGGGGGCCTAACTTTTCCTCTCATGTGTCCTTTTCATACAGCTGCAACCCATGAATTCACACTCAATACAGAAGCTCTCAGGAGTCAGCAATGCAGAAATTGGAATGCTTTTCCTTTTCCACATCCACCATAAAACACTAAAAACAAGCTAAGCTAGGTAGGGGATCTATCCATATCAATCTTGGCTCTTTCTAGCTTTAGTTTTTTTTTTTTGCATTTGAAAGGTTACTTATTGATTGGTAGGGGCCCATCAACATTGGAACACTTCCATGCATTTTTTTTCCTAGAACTACTACTCTTTCAACTTTCAAGTTGATAAAAGAGAAAGTATTATAGATATAAAGAGAATATATAAAAAGTAAATTTATAAATTAACGTGATTTTATGTAATCTGTTTGATTTATTTTATAATAAAAATAAATTTACAATCTGATATATCACATCAAATCATATCATATTCTAGATTTACATTTGTGTAATCACTCTATATGGCTAAAGCATTTTTCTTTGCATAAATAGGTGGAATTGTTATATTTGCAAAACAGTATGAAAGACACCTCCTCCTGACATGTCAGCAGTGTGAAGGTGTATTCCTTGCAAATATAATTTTAACGAAAGTATTGGTGTTTGCCCACCAACATAGGGACCCGGTAATTGATATAGGTCTTCCACAAAATGAATCAAACTGAGAAAAGAAGGGGAGCTAGAAAGGGGGAGAAGGATGGACTGTAGTGGGCTCCAAAGAATCAGATAGGATCATAAAGCTATTCATGAGATCTGTTTCCTCTTGGGCCAGCACTTCACTGTTTTAGTAGTAGTAGTACAAAAGACTGGCCCCAATTAATTTTTCTCTTAGGAATCAATCTTAGGCCTCCCATCTCAATAACTTGAACTTGAAGCAGTGAGCCATGGTGATCCATATATCCATTTGCTTGAATCCTGATTAGCAGTCTTACCTTGATGGCATCCATTGTTGAGGCTCAGTTGTTACTCTTTTGGTTCTAATTTTAGATACCGAGGACTCGTTTGGATATTAAGAATATTTTAAGATATCTGTAAACAGTAATGAAATAGTTTGAGAATATTTAAGAATACATAAAAACAATTATGTTCTCAATAGAAAATACTATTCTAATGGCATCGGGATACGGTCTAGGTTTCCGGTCGAATTGTTAAAAAATTTGATCAGACAATATGGGAAGAGTGTGCAGATTTCACAACTTGAGAAGACAAGTGACAAGGCCATCGCCATCGGTGGCTTGAACTGTGTTTTGAGTTTAGTGATATGCTTTATCTTGGTTATGTTATAAAAGCATGAGGAAAACAACAGACAAAAAAAAAGCATGAACAACAAATTGGTGTTAGGCCTTCAAAGTTTTGAGCCATCTCAGACAAATATTCATGCATTAGTACTAGTATGGGAGTCCCACCTCCATCTGGCCAATTGGGTACAGACAAATGGACGGGCAGAGAGATTACATTAGCCATTTCCTTATGCCTCAATCATTAGTCATGCTATAGAGATTACGAGTCTAAACCACAGATTTAGAATCTGGTTTGAGCACAATCAGTAAAGTGGAATCAAAAGACTAGAGAAAGTGGTACGAAAATACCATGACTTTCATAATGATTTGGACATCATTGTGGGATCTTGGATGCAACTTTATTCTTTCCCAAACTCAACAGGATGTAAATGAGTAAAGATTAAGCTCAATATCATTTTGATATGATTTTGGAGATCCTGATTGCAACTTTAGTGTTGTCTGGGACCCAATCATGTCTTCAAAATCTGTCTGTTTGCTAAAATTTACTTTGAAAGTGAATGTGCAATAAGCATTGTACTAAGTGTTCAAGTTCTCACTGATTAAGCTGCAGTTCCAGGGCTTATATAGTGAGAAATTGAAGATTAGAGCATGATTTCATACTCCTTTATGCTTTACCATGTTCACTTGGTTGTGAAATAGCATATACATAAAGCATTTACTGCGACTGGATATTCTTTGATCAGGTCATTCCTAATCACATATGTTGCTGTTCATTTAAGTAGTAGACAAATAAGAATAATTCGAATATCCCATGTTAGTTAGAGCACTAGTAGTGGACTCAACAAAGTTATATTTTGGCCAAAATTTAACTAGATTACATAAAAACTCACTGTAGTGGATTCAACAAAACTACAATACTTTTAACTTTGATCATTTTCACTAACCAAATCTATTGAGTCTAAGTTGTTGGCTAAATATTATTTTGGCACATAAAATTCTCTCTCTCGTGTGCGTGCTATTCATTCACGCGAGCTCATAATTTTAGAAAATCTCTCTTCACCTCAAAAGCACGAAGCGTCCAAATCTCAAATTCAACTACAGAAAGCGGCCAGTCTCCATTAGTTATTATTTCAATGATATGGTATCATTTCAATGACTGAAGATGACAAAATTCCGCATTATGTTATAAACTCAAATCAAAATGGACTCCAACCCAAAGAAGCACCATTTTTGTATGCTCAGTAACCCAACTCTTCCTCAAACTCAATATCTTCAAGGCAATCTGCACATGGTCAGTCCTGAAAACAAGAAAAGAGCATCTTACTCAAGTGAAGATTCTACCATGCACGGCACAGAGTCCTCTTCGTCTTCATCTGTCAATCCCAGCTTCACTTTTCTGTGTTCTTTTTTTTTACCAATTTTTATCTTTGTGTTGTCAAGTACTCTGTTTTGCTCGGAAATACAGAAGAAAATAGGGACGAAGACTTACGTACCCAATTCTCCACGCCATCCATTCGTTAATGCTTGTCCAACTTGCAAGCATGATGATTTGCAGGCGAAGGCAAAATCAAATCAAACAGGAAATTCTGCAGTACTCCGACTGCTTTCAAGGAGAGCAAAGGAAAAAAACCAATAGCTTTCATGCCTTATGATAAATAATTTCTAAGAGAGAATCAATTTACTTTTTTGCTTTGAATAAATACTTTCTTTATTCTTTCTCTACAATTTATTTATTATTTATTTTTGAATGGTTGTATTTTTTAGCAAATTACTTTTAAATGGTAGGAAAAGAGAGCCGAAAGTAGTACTTGAGACCAAGAAAAAAAAATCATGTGTATAAAAAAGAAAAGCAATAAATAAAAAAATATGAAAGAAAGGAAGAGATATATGTTACTTTTGTATTTTTTATATAATGGTGCGTGTCACATGGCATCTAGCTAAATGTAAATGTGACGAACGACTGTAGTGGAGCTCATTTTTTGAGGGATTTGGTCTAAATTTAAAAAATGAAAACTATATGGAGTGTTATGAGATTATTACGTTAGAGTGCTATAAATTTATTTTACAATAAAAATAATTTTATAATCTACTGTACCATATCAAGTCACATCAGTTTGTGATTTTATTTGTATGTGATTTCTTTGTAGCTAATACATTTTTCTTATGTGAAAATGTAGCATGTATTGAAATAAAATGTATATGGGATAGAATTGTTTTGTGCCATATGAGACACGACTATAAAATGGAGAAGTTTAGAAAAAATCTAGTTGCAAACTTGGTTTTTGACAAACCTTAAAAACCATTGAAGTGGGTGCAATAATAATGAAAAATGAGTATTGTTATCTACAAGCAAAACATTTGCAAGACCTTTGGATAAAAAAGTGGGATTCATTATGAAAAAGGCTTTTTATAGGACTCACTTTTTCTCAAAGGATCTGTGCAATTGTGACACAATCTCGAACCCTATAAATCATTTTTCATAGAAAATATTGTTAGGGTATAATTATTTAATATTATTTTTATTTTAAAATTTAAAAAAATTGAATTATTTATTATATTTTATGTGAGAATTTGAAAAAATTGTAATAATTATATGAGATGAGATGGTTTGAACTATGTAACTAAACCTGGCCTTAGTCTCATAACAATTATATGTTGATGCATCAATTCATTTAATAATTGAAATAAAATACAATATTAAAAAATAAAATAATAGAAAATTCATTCTCCTTTTTTCTACTGATAAAAGTAAATAGAAATATATATATTTATATATCTATATATATTGGAAGTGCATTGCTTGTAAATTACAAGAGAAATGTTATTTTCAGTTTTAAGTTGTGCAATTTCTGTGCACTTTATTTGAAAAAATTGGACAAATTTAAAATTTATATGAAGAAATTAATTTTTTAACAATAAATTAATTTTTTTAAAAAAAGAATGTATAAACTTGCAAACCTACACCAACTGAGTATTTCCATGCTGTATATTCAGCTGTGCAGGCCCATGTCCAGCAATCATGCTCATGCATGCCCTACCTGGAGTGGGTGTACCATTCTGTTTACTTGTTTCTACTTGGGGTCAGTTAAATGGTACCAAAACAGCAAGCAAGCTTAAAATCCCATAAAAAAACACAGATCATCCAGCTTTGGGCTCTCGAAATGGCATAGTTTCTGTACTGACTGCACTCTGCACACAAACACACACATATCATGGGTCCCAAAAGCTGAGAAAAGTGTATGGCACGGGTCCTGCCCCCTCACACCCTTTTGCTTTTTTCACCATTCTAAAGAGCTTTATGGCTTTTCCCACTTTTATTTTCATTTTTTATTTTTATTTTTTATCTTAAAAGCTCTGAGAAAGAGGCAAAAGATCAAGAAAAGCCAACGTGGAAGAATCAATTCCAACCGCATGGAAGAATAAACGCACTCCAACGAAGATTTGGGTGTGTGAGTATTTCTAGCATAACATCATCATATAGTTGGTACACTCATTACTATAAAATATGCAGAAAAATATGATTATTTTTTCAAAAAAATAAATAAAATTAAAAAGAGAGAGAGAGAGAGTAGAGCATTTTCCAATCATAGTTGTCCTCGATCAATAAATTAAAAACCCGACCAATGATCTTGTTAAGCAAAATATATATCATTCTGTGAATCCATGAAATCTCTTGGATTCATGAGAATGTTTGGAACTATTACACCACCACTATGCAATATAAATGGGAGAAATTCTACTCATCAGTCATTATTCTTTTTCATACTTACATTTACAACATTTTCATAAAATGTAAGAGTATTTTTCATAGAGTATCAGAGTATTTTTCATAGATTGTGAGGTGTGGGATAATGAATAGTAGCTGATAAGAAGAATTTTTCAATAAATTGTATTCATAATCACAAAAACTTCAGCACTATTTATTATCATTTTAACTATAACTTATCTACATGACATTAAATTATTGAAAACTATTTATTATTTTACATTACTTTAAAAAATGATAGAATTAAGAGATAGTTAAAAAAATGACAAATAGAAATTTTCTTTTTTTCTTTTTTGTGTTTTTAAGCGAGAATGAGCGCGTTCTTCGGACGTAGTTAATCTATGCCATTTGGGTTATGATAGTGATACGAAGGATTTGATCAAAGTTAAAATTGAAGGTGGGTTTTGAAATTGACAAATGATATTGGAACAAGTTGGTCAAAAAAGGGTTTGTTCTTGCTTGTTGTGATAGCCGGTCTGGAATCAAAAACTCCTGTTGATGATATGTTCACCTTTCAAGTACTGGCCTTTGAATGAATAGATAATGATGCAATGATTCTTATGAAATATCATTATCTCTAGCCTGTTCCTTCTAATAAAGCATATAATGTCAGTGACCATGACTGCAAGAAGGATGACTTTCTTCATATATATTGAGGATTATGATGAATATATATGGC
Organism: Cyclocarya paliurus; assembly: GCA_029856935.1. Lineage (NCBI taxonomy): Eukaryota > Viridiplantae > Streptophyta > Magnoliopsida > Fagales > Juglandaceae > Cyclocarya > Cyclocarya paliurus. The sequence goes on along the minus strand of CM056947.1, from coordinate 36,653,877 downwards.
CACAAAAGGGCAATGCACATAACTCTATGGAGAAGAAACTAAATAAAAGAAATCAACAAACATTAACATGGTGTATTGTCAAGCATCACAATAATTAGTTTCGATTTTGGTGAATGATTGAGACATTTTGCATTGAATGCATCCCGATGAATGCTATCGATAGTAAATTTAATTTTTTTTTATTTAGTAATTAAAAAAATTTTTTTTAATAAATTTTTTTTATAAAAAAAAATGCCAAATGGACTTATCGGGAGAATCTCTCAAGCTATACCCTCAAAGGGTGCATCAACCATCCTTTTTCATTAGTTGTTTTGGCCCCAAAAAAAGATACTTTCCTTTGTGGATGAAGAACAAAATAGCAGGTAGACTTGGTGATTTTAGTAGAGAGATGACGAAAAAGAACCAAATGATCCTTTCAACAATGGGCAAATTGCACAAGGTATCATGAGCAGAAAACCCTAAAAAAATGATAAAAAAAAAAAGAAAAAAAAAAGCAAGCTGAACAATCAATCCTCCATTTCTGAAATTTGCAACAGAGAATATGCCCCCCACCCACAATTTGGAATTGTTTCAGAAAACATCTTTTTTTTTTCTCATCCCTTGACCATATATGCTTGTGCTCACTGCTCATGTCATTCACTGTGAGAATACTATTTAATAACAAAAAGATAATGTGATGATTTGAAGCCCTAAAAGAGATGTTTTTCATCTGGGAATTTTAACTTGAAACCTTGGAGCAGGATAGAGGTGGCCCCTCGGATGATGGCAAATAATTTTTATTGGAAAAGTTGTGTTCCCATAACAGCTTTTTTGCATGTTCTAAGAAAGAGGCCCCTACAGAAGCCGAGCTTTTTAGTATTTTGTTGTACTTTTTTTTCAGTTATTTTTAGCTGTATTTTTTATCTGTAAACACTGCTTTAATATATAAGATTAGAGGACCATTCTCTTCTTAAAAATAAAAAAATAAAAAAAATAATTTATAACTTTTGTTCTCTTATAATTGTCTTTCCTATACTGCATAAATATAAATAGAAATATATATATATATATATATATATATTTATATATAGTTCGTCATTTATATAAGCTGGGATAGAACAGGTTCCAGCTTTTTGGGTCTCTGCATAAGAATATTGGTATAATCATAACAATTGGATGTAGCACTATGACAAAATATCTAGAGCTACACGAATCAAGAACATTTGTATTTATTTATTCATCACTCATCAGCCAAACTTTGGATCTGAACCTCAAACAGAGAAATGCTGATTTGAAGCAATATTTTGTATCATTTTGGATTTTGTTTTTGTTTTAAACGAAGAATATTGATGAATATTATTCAATATTTTAGCCACACAGAGATTACATAAAAATAATATAACAAACTGACGTGATTTGACGTGGTTAATCAGATTGTAAAATTATTTTTATAAGTCTACCAGATTAGATGAAACCACGTTAATTTTGTGAAATTATTTTTATATAATTTTTTTTGAATATCTGCCAATATAGAAGTCGTGAACATTTCTAGATCAACCACTTCGTATTAACAACAAAATGCATGACTCAAAACTTTTGTATAAGTTTTGAAGCATTTTATTTTGCAGATCCTCACGGCTCCATTCAGTTTCATTCTATGGTTATTTTTCAAGTTTCCACCAAATAATGGTTATTTTTGAAGAAAAAATATTTTTATTAGTCATTATTTATCATCTCACACATCATACTCTATAAAAAATATATTAAAATCTTATAAAAAAATATCTCTATGGCCTATAAAAAAAAATTATAGATATAAAATATGAAAATAAATAGTAGATGGCTAGCATTCCTCTCTATCAAATTTATACCAAATTTTCGGGAAAAAAATGCACAGAATTTAAGATGGATGGTAAAATGCACGAAATCATGTGAGGAAGTTCAGTAAACTCCCCTCGAACCACTGGCTCCATAATTATGGAATGCTAAAGGAGCACCTCTTGATAGACCAATAGACTATCAAAAAAGAAGATAGGTGGTAGCCACCCAGAGATCAGAAATCAGAGAGTGAAAGGTCTGAAATCAAATCAGCATAAACACATCCATTTATGGGGTCTTAATTTGGGGCTCACCCTCTCCATGTTTAAGCTGTAACAAGTAAAGATTCAGGGAGAGGCAGTGAGCAAGGTGGCGCGTGTTCAAGCCCCCAGTGAGTCCACTCAGTCAGACCAATTTACCATCTCAGACTCAGTACCCCACCCACGTCCCTCTCAGTTTCTGCACACACACTCACAAAGCGCACCCTCGCTTCTAGACAACTCATATCACACACCTGATTCGCCTCTCTCTCTCTCTCTCAATCACACGAAAAAAGCATAGTTGTTCTCCCTTTTGTATATATTTTGTAAACAATGTAGCTTCTTTTGTCTCTCGTCTTTTGTAAAGCAAAGGTTGGTGACTGAAAAAGAAACGCTGTGGAAAGATTCAAGAAAGAGAAGGCGAGACAGAGAGAGAGAGAGAGAGAGAGTGTTTAACATTTTCGTTGTCTGTGTGGAACATGTTCATCACCACCATCCTATGACCATGGCTTCAAATCTCTTTGACCTTCTTCTTCCTCTTCTTCTTCTCCTTCTCTCTTCTGCTACACTCTGTTTATCCTATGAGCCTCGCAATCATGAAGGTAGGCACGAAACGTTGTGAACAACCAGTCCTCTTTTCTATTTTGCCTGAATATGATAATTTCTGATGCGTGCAAAGTTTGAAATTTTTTTTTCTGGGTTTTGTTTGTTTGTTTTTTTATTTGGTGTAGTGGAAGCGTTGATAAACATAAAAACAGGCCTGAATGATCCACATGGAGTGTTGAACAACTGGGACGAAGACTCTGTGGATCCTTGTAGCTGGGCCATGATTACCTGCTCTCCTGAAAACCTTGTCATAGGCCTGTGAGTTTGTATTCTTCATTATTTTGTCATTTCATTAACTAAAACAGGATTTGATTACTGAGCTAGAATGTCCGTTTTCGTTTCTGGGTTTCACAGGGGAGCGCCAAGTCAATCTCTATCTGGCACTTTATCTGGAGCCATTGCAAATCTCACAAATCTTAGACAAGTGTAAGGAAAATGAGTATATTTTGGCTTTTCGCAACACTTTTTTTTTTTTTCTTCTTCCCGCTTGGTTGTCAAGAAAAGAAAATGAAATTCTGAGCCTCAATTTTCTGTTGCTTTGGCTTTTTGAAAAGAATGAAAGAAACAAGTCTACTGGGCCAGGTAGTTGAACAAGACACGGTCTTGTTGAATGTTTCAATGTTTATCCTTTTCATTTCCTACACTCTTCTGCAACGAAAGAGAGCATAAGAATGTTACAAACCCACTTTGGATTCTGATTTTATATGTCTCACTGTGTCTGGGCGAACTTGTAGATTGCTGCAAAACAACAATATCTCTGGAAAAATCCCACCCGAGCTCGGCATGCTTCCAAAACTTCAGACGTTGGATCTCTCTAACAACCGGTTATCGAGTGTCGTCCCCGAGTCTCTGGGCCAGTTGAATACTCTCCAATATCTGTGAGTATGCTGTTTCACTTTGTCTCTCCTTATTATCCCCTATTCGGTTCTCAAGAAAGTCGAGGAAAAGAACATGAAGCATAATCTGGTTTTTATTATTTTCTACTGTCCTTGTTGAGAAGCGAAATTTAAACCTCAGACGCCCAGCCATACTGTTGTAATAGTCTTCTGGGTGAAATATAAGGTTACATATGTACATCAGGCCTCGTTTGTTTGAAAATAAAATTAACTGAGATAAAAGTTAAAAATTAAATAAAATATTATTAAAATATATATTTTAATATTAATTTTATTTTAAAATTTAAAAAATTAAATTATTTATTTTATTTTATAAGAGAATTTAAAAAGATTATAATGGAAAAATTTTGTGAAAGTAAACGGGCTTAATAAAATATAATGATTTCTCTTCTACTATTTCCTTGCCTTCTGAGCAGTTAAATTTGACTATTATTCTCCTTTGTTTTTAGATATAAGATATTGATGCTGTGTTCTTTTGTCATGTAATGAGACTAGGAGGCTGAACAACAATAGCTTGTCTGGGCCTTTTCCCGTGTCTCTAGCCAAGATCTCTCAGCTTACTTTCTTGTGAGTATGGGTTTTCTCTATCGTTTGTTTCTTACTCTTCCTTAAATTTGTTTGATATCAGCATGTCTTGGGAATAGAAACAAGCGTGCAATGTGTTTTCTTTCTAATTGGTAGAAGCTTTTGTTCAAAATCTGATCAATTGGTTCTGTTCATGATAATCACATCACTCAGGGACTTGTCTTATAACAATCTGAGTGGACCAGTGCCCAAATTTCCAGCCAGGTCCTTCAAGTATGGTTTCTCTGCCCGTGTGTGTGTGTGTGTTGTTAATTAGTACATATGACCTGATTTTGCTTTCTGTTTCAAAATTGTCTTACCTAGTATTGTGGGAAACCCATTGATCTGTGGAAGCAGCTCCACTGAAAGTTGCGCTGGATCAGTCACTCTTGTCCCCCCTTCCTTCTCTCTGAAATCATCATCTGGTCAAGCTCTAAAACTCAATCCTCTGGTTTAATCCATCCCTTTCTTTTTCTTTACTTTTTTTTTTCTCAAAACAAGATTTGTATTTTTTGTTCACAGGAAAACACAAGTCCAGGAAACTAGCAATTGCACTTGGAGTCACTTTCAGTTCTATCTTTCTCATATGCTTGGCACTTGGACTATGGTGCAGAAAGAGACAGAAAAAGCAAACCATCCTACACATCAATGGTTAGTAGCTTCAGAATTCAATTAAAAAAATCCCATAGTAAACAACTACAACAACTGATAATAACTTCAAACTGGTCTTTGATATTTGTTGCAGACAACCAAGAAGAGGGACTGATGCGCTTGGGCAACCTAAGAAAGTTCACTTTCAAGGAGCTTCAATCAGCAACTGATAATTTTAGCTCTAAGAACATCCTTGGTGCTGGAGGTTTTGGGAATGTATATAAGGGAAAGCTAGGAGATGGAATCATGGTGGCAGTGAAGCGGCTGAAAGACGTGACTGGAACCACCGGGGAATCACAGTTTCGAACAGAACTGGAGATGATCAGCTTGGCAGTTCACAGGAACCTGCTTCGCCTCACTGGATATTGTGCAACTCCTAATGAGAGGCTCCTGGTGTATCCTTACATGGCTAATGGAAGTGTGGCCTCCAGGCTTAGAGGTTGGTCCTATCTTACTTTGCTGCAAATGCTGTCGCTAAAGTTTGCCATGGTAGAAGATTAATTTTTATTGTGATCTTATTACTATTTGATCAAAATCAAGAGGCAAACGGGGTAGAAGGTCTTAAGATGCTGAATCCCAATCTGGGATTATCCACCTACAAGTACTAAATAGATAGCAACAGCACTGATCATAATACTGCCCTGATTAATAATTTTTCTAATGAACATGGTGTGAGAAGTTAATCTTGATGTATTCTGCGTTTGGTAAAATCTTGTGATTCGAACAGAAAAAGGGGAAAATGAGTAGTGTTAGTGAAATACACAATAATATAATAAAAATTACAATGAAATTAACATTCAAACAAAACCAGTTTCGACTAAGATACAGAAATATCGCTCTCTTTAACAAGTAGTAGTTGCAGAATGATCTTTCTTCTGACCGGAGTTTTTAGAGCTATGCT